>JACCIC010000091.1:1002500-1107500 GCA_018907035.1 Sycobia sp. Sy_11 | reverse complement strand
GTTCTATATTATATATTATTTATAGATATATTTAGGAAATCTATTCCCGAATGAATATAATTCCACTTAAAATCATTAAATTATTATAACGTTTATTTATTTACCAATCATAATAACAGTATAATAAACATCGTCTTCGGAAATCCATTTTAATGCAGGAGGATCCTTTACTAAAGTCGGTGTTAATTCTTCTCCAATAAATTCTAAACCTTTGACTTTACCATTACTATATTTGTAAATCACCTATTTATTCGTATGCAGATTTAATTTTCACTTATAGTAACAGATATGTATAAAATTATTATAGTGTGAAATTGTTGTATTTAAAAAATACATTTTAGCAGTAAATTTATGCTGCATATTTGAAAATATGACTTTTAAATCACACTAACTAAATCAATTCATTTCTTGTTATAAAAAAAATTTTTTTAAATTTAAATTTATTAAAGTGTTAGCACATACTGGTACAACAATAACATATTTTTATATCTATTATACAACATTTAATACAAATGTTAGAATAACGAAGCTAATGTCTTGTATTCTATAAATATTTCAATTTGAAAGTATATTAAGCAAAAAAATCATTTTTCCTGTGTTACATAATATATCCAGGCTATAGTACGTTATATCCATTTAGAAATTCAGTAACTGCCAACATCATGCGAATAGTGACGTTCTATTTAAACTAATTCTAATAATGTAAGTATTATTATATGCTTAAAATATTTACCGAAAGCAATTCCTTTGGAGCTTGTGATAAAATTTCTGGTACAATATGAATCGCAGTTAAATCGGAAAACATATCTGCTGTGGCAAAAGAACATAGGCTAATGGCAACACCCACACCTAAGATTTGTATTATATAGTTATTAATCAGTATTAAATACTAATTTAGCATCATTTTTTATATTTCTGCAATTTATATGCAACTGTACAAGGAATTTACAATATAAATAATATTTTCGCGTAAGATCTTAAAATGTGGAATTCATAAATTTTAATAAATATTTTAATAAATTACATACTTGCCACAAATGATTTCATCTTGATTAAATATAATAGACTGTAATATTTTATATCATGAAGATCTTTATATACATCAGAGTACAAGTGATGTAATGTGACGATAATTTTATTTTACGATTTCCAAACAAAATATACGATTATTTCGGTTAATTTTCTTAACGGAAATGCGACTACCGGTTATTTCATCAGATCTATGAGAATGATGAAAATCAGAACGGCAATAACTATTTTAATTTTTAATTTATTACATAATTAAGAAAATATGATAAGTTTTTATATTATAAGGATGTATAAGGAATAAGAAAAATATGATAAGGAAGTTTTTATATTACTTCAGTATATTATGAAATGATTATAATTTTATTATGAATAATAGTACAAAAATGAGAACTTTGATGCATTTTTTACAATCAATAGAACCATGCTTACAAAGATAGAAGAAATAATTGTTTTTTGTTATTTAAATTTTTAATAATGTCAAACATTATGAATAAAAATATAAATAAACAACACAGTATTTTATAAAGGTTAAGTGACTTGCTGTACATTATATAAAAATATAAGAAGCTTATCCTTCAAGTTGTTTATATAATATAGGTACATAGTCATCAAATTCAGCTTGATACAAATTTCCTGCAATAGGGTTTCCTAAATTGTACTTTTCAGCAAATTTCTTTATGGAAAAATTGTTGCGTCCATCTCCACTGCGATTTGTTAATTGTTTTTCACTAAACTGTAGTTTGCTTGGTTGTTTATACACAAGAAAAATATAACGATGAAGACCTGTATTGGGAGGAGGACCAGATCCAATATAATCAGATAAGACATCTCCTTTAGCAATTTCTTTGCCTGGAATGTTTGTAACAAGCCAATGATGCCATTCACGAAACTTTGGTTCTTTTCTGCTTGGAGCATCAGGATCTATAAAAGTTTTAAATAAGAAAAAAAAATTTTATCTACTATAGAGAATCTTTGTTGATTTTTATTTTTTTCCAACTAGTAATGGGGCCTATTTATTTTTAAATAATTGACTATACTGTTACTTTTAAAAACACATCATCAATGACAATAAAATGTAATAAAATAATTTATTATATGCATTTATATGTATTTAAAACAATACAAAATTAGTATTTAATAATTATGAAAATCACAAATAAATAATAAAACTTAATTAATTTGGATACATTCCAACCATTACCTGTCATACACAAAGTATAAAAACTTGAACTATCAGCTTCCCAATCAACAGTTGGCTGATCTTTAACCTGTGTTGGTGTTAGTTCTTTGCCAGCATCTACAGAAACTCCACTTGGATAAGATACTTTAGCTAAAGTACTAGGTGCTATATCAATAACATCTGGCACAACTTCATGAGTTTTGAATGCTTCAGCAGCCATTGCAAAAAATCGTGATTCAATATGCAATAGTGATCTTTTTGCAGCTAACGAAACTAAAATTGCGACATTATTTATATTTACTGAATTTTCAATTTCATAATATAATTTGTAAATAAAATAGTATATTGCTTTTTTATTTCAAAATATTATTTTACATTAGCTGGGATTTCGAAAATATTAGAAAATTCTTTTTAGACCTCACGATTATAAGTTAGCAACATTGGTAGTATGTTGGCGTATAGCGAAAATCATGGGAACTTGTTGAAAGCTAATATAAGATAGAAATCCACAATTTCAGTAATTATAATTCAACGTTTATTTATAAATGAAAAAATAACCTCTTTTCTTAAAGATCAAGAGCTAAAGTCTTCTAGATGGAATCGCAGTGTATAAATTATTAATTACTTGCGTTAGAAAACACGAACATGATCAGTAATAGACTTTTTTAAACCAACTGTCTCTGATGTGAAGTATGGTTATGATGGCTGGTTGCTGACGTGCAACGATGACCGTGTAAAGTGGATTGTCTTCTTTTAATATTAATAATCGTTGAAGGTAGTTTTATTAGTACTTGTAACTTTGTAATTAATAAATAACGGGCTATTAATTACGTAAATGATTGCGCAACAAGTCGTACTTACTAGCTTGGATCCTGCAACTGCAAATTGTACACAACCGGCCGGCAAGCAATATATATTATTCGCAGACTTAGCTGCGCAGCGTTTCGTGAAAGGTTAGGTTATATTTTCATGAAACATGCAAGTAAAGTGTTTAATTTGAATTCCAAAAGTTGAACTCAAAAATAAATAGTAAAAAATGCTAAAAATTTTTTAAATATACTACGTGATTTAATATATTTACAATATTGTAAAACTAATCATATTGAATTGTCTATAAAGTAATTTACCATATTATTTATTAAGTTTCAAAATTATAATTTTTTCACATTTTTGTTATTTAAGTCAACTGCACTTTAGACTAGAAGTTTTTAATAATAAATCCTTAGGAACCACTGGAATTGCAAGAAATAAAGAGAATGAATGATTTGTTTGAAAAATTATATTAATGCTTATGACTTTATACATAATACGCGCTAGTTTTGTACAACATATAATCTACTTTGCACATATCTAGGGAGAGAAAAAGTCGAACCTTCTTTTCCCACATTTTTAATGAATAGTTTTTCTTTTCAGTTTATATAATAACAATTATTGTATACATATTATATTATACAAATGAAGACATTTACTCCGTCGAGGAAGAAACGAGAAAATCGACGCGACTCTTTCCTTATTGAATAAAACAGACCTGCCTAAGTTCAGTTCAATCTCGACAAGATTTGATCTCAAGCTTTTACGAAAATTCGATAATGTAACAATTAGCGCCTAAAATAATTTGGTATGCATAAGCTAATCAGCGAACTGAAAAAATGACTATGTCGCTTTTTGCTTCTTAAGTCTCGCCTCGTCCTTTCCTTCGCGCCTACAAAAAATATTCAATAATTCACTCACTCACAGCTAGCATACAAAAAATACATTCGATTTTCTTTATTCATTCCTACGATCTCTCTGAAGCGCAATTTATTTTTTCTTTATACAAAAAATATATATATATATATTTACGACAATGGAGAAATCGAAAAATTAAAGCATTTGAAGTCGCTTTGAGTGCGACTTTCCCTATTACGACAGTTTATTTATTTACATTTGCACATAAAACTCACGAATTTCGTTCGAATTTCCTAAGCGAATCGATTAATCCTACAAAATACGTGAAGATTTCTTTTACATGACAGCTATTTTGGCAGTGCTTCGGCATGAAATTTGTACATAATCGGCTTGCGCATCCATTCGTATGTATATCTTCCCTCAGAACGGAAAGAATTCTAATCCGTTATTATAGATTGATTTTTAATACTACGCTTATAATTTAGAAACCCAGTCTCTTGAGGTTTGCCCTCGCCGTGACGACGTTGGCCCTATTCGTTCTCTCTCCCTGCCAGCTTTTGCTCTTGCTCCTGAACTGCCTGAGATCGGCTTCGTGATCTGGATGCCTCATGGGTCTGTAGCCCTGAGGCGTGCAGAGCTCCTTCTGCATCTTGTAGAATTGCTGATAGCCCCCGTGCAGCAGGTAGATTTCGGGATAGTGTAGCGCCGGGTAGTGTTCCTTATTCCGTTGGCGATCGACGTTGCGTAGAAATCTAGAGAGATTTGGACCTCGTTCCCAGGAGAATTCGCAGTGAAAGACGAGGATGCTGCGCTTTCTGTCTGGCTCGATCGACACGGGCGTGTGCTTCAGGGGGTCCAGTAAAAACTTCTCGATCATCTCTTTTGTATAGAGGTTTAGGGCGCCATCAATATGGCCGGCCTCGAACTCGTACGGATATCTACAGTCAACGATCCTAAAGTCGCTCACGCGGTCGTGGAATTCTCCCTTGATAAGCCTCGACAGAGTCTCGGAGCTGATCGATTTGAGGTCCTCGTGCTGACCCTCGGCCAGCGGCAATATGCATGGCTTGCTGAAGTCCCCGGTAAGATCGGAGTCCGTGGTGCTCCGGTGAATGGCAGACTTAATATTGGCGCTGGCCTCGGTCTCGGAATGACTGCGCATCAGTACAGGCGACGGTGGCGGCGAGTTTTCCCCGGATACGGGCGAGCGGCTTACATCCTGGAAGCTCGCGGACTTACGCGAGCGCTTGACTAGTACGGGCGAATGGTCGACCGGCGGTTCGGGTCGCTTAAACTTGCGGGGAGGACTGGCGTAAGCGTCATCGAAGCTCGCCCGGGGATTCTCATCGAATCCGAGCTTGGCGGCCGAGCAGCTGGCGTTGGGCGAACGGAAGAGGCAGGACCTAACTCTGGACGCGCAGCCGGACGGGCTGTTCCCGTCACCGACTTCGGTATGCAGTCGGTCGCTTTGGAGAGAAAACGAGCGACGTATACTGAAGTTCGGTCGTTTGGTACCAGGGACGGCCTCGGGTGTCGTAGAGATGACGTCGAGCTCCATGGGCTTTTCGGCAGTACTGACGATATTGCCCGAGATGAGGCTAGACAGACCATTGGGCAGCTGTGTGGCCTCGCTATCTTCTAGACTTTCCATATCGATCAGGTCATTGAAGCCATCGTCCGTACTCTCATAACCCGAGGAAAGGCTACGGAAGAGAGTCGGTCTAGTGGGCCGCTTTCGCTGTGGCGAAGAGCGTTGAGGCGACTTCATGGGGCTTCTGGATTCCAAAGAAAGGCGACGGGGAGCGACCCCCAGAGGCTCGGCAAATTGAAACTTGGTCCGCACCTGCGACTTTTCGTCCAGTCCACCTCCATACCCGCTATCCTGACTGTTGGGATCGCTGATCGCTAACTCCTCTAGCGGAAAGCGAGGCTTCGAAAACTTCATACCTTTCGCCTATAAAGGAAATATATATTAAATAGTGACTTCGAGCAAACAATAAATATCATTAAATAATTAAAACAATTGAATTGTACTTCTGTCGACTGCCCATATACAAATTAATAAATATTTTTTATTGGTCTTACAGTCCAATCAATTTCAACCAAAAATAAAATAAAATAAAAATAAAAAATAATAAAAATAAAAAATAAAAATTAAAAATAAAAATTAAATTAAAAATTAAATTAAAATGATAATGACAGTCAGACTGTCCTTGTTTACATTCACCCCCGTAGACTAATCTGAAAATAAAATATTAGCTGAAAAAATTCTTTGTTAGTAAAGTGCAGTCTGACTGTCCCCAACACCCTTACCTAATTGAAGACTTGTCCAATGTTTCGAGCTCGCTACAGCTCCTCATCAGGGACTGATGTTGGACAAGTCTTCAATTAGGTAAGGGTGTTGGGGACAGTCAGACTGCACTTTACTAACAAAGAATTTTTTCAGCTAATATTTTATTTTCAGATTAGTCTACGGGGGTGAATGTAAACAAGGACAGTCTGACTGTCATTATCATTTTAATTTAATTTTTAATTTAATTTTTATTTTTAATTTTTATTTTTTATTTTTATTATTTTTTATTTTTATTTTATTTTATTTTTGGTTGAAATTGATTGGACTGTAAGACCAATAAAAAATATTTATTAATTCATTAAATAATTATTGTAAATAATAAATATTAAACTTTTTTTATAATATAAAGTCAACTGTTTATAATAATACATTATTATCAAAAGGGTCATTTGGAAATGAATGGAAAATCATGGATAGAAAATTTATACACTGAAAAACTAATCTCACGTGTACAGTGTACAGATTCTACAGTGTCACTTTAAATATTTATTAATTAAGTATTTGACAAAATTATACTATACATAAGTATTTAAATATATATTATATAATCGGAAAGTTTCTAATACATTACGATATGTTTAGTCTTACAGAATCGTGGAAAATATTAATAAATGAAACGTTAATAAATGACTAATGTCATGCATTGAGGCCAATATCCAAATATTGATACAGTTTAACTGAAGGAAATCATTTGTTATTGAAAATAATGCGGGAACTTGTAAGAATATGCATATAATATTATAATTATATACGTTATACGTGTAGAAGTACTATGTAGACGTAAAGTAAATTTGACGTAATTTACCTTATGTGGTGTCGAACTCTGAGCACTGGGACTGAAGATGGCGGCGCACTCCGGATTCTCGCTTTTCGCGCAGGGCGAGCTGCCGAGGTCCGGACTGGAGTTGCACGTCGACGCCATGCCGAGGAGCCGCTTCTTGGTCTGCGAAAATGTTAGCGCGGACCTTTTCAAAGCGGCCTCGGGTGTACCCTTGATTCGGAATGCATTTCTGAACAGCCTGTAAGAACATAATAAACACACAAGTTAGTGGAGTCACGTTTCCTCGCAAACGAATCAAGCTCGTCGTCGTCGTCGTCGACAAAGAGATAAGCGATTAAAACTTATTAAAAGATATGTGTGCAAGCAGGACAAGCTCGAAAATCTCATTGGAGCCAGCTAAATAAACGTGGTATGAAGCTGAGACGCGAGCAAAACAAAGAGCGCGTGCCAAGGAACGCTTGGTCTCAGTACTAGGAATGGCGCGATCGAGAAGCACTGAGGCGCGGAAAAATCTACGTTTTCGTAAACCTACCGTAGTTGGGTGGCTCGTTCTTCGTCGTAAGCACCGATTAGCGACCAATTTGTGTCATGAAAACACTGGTCTTTGTCAAAGGCGCATCACCGCCAAGTACTCATAGATAGAAGTACATCTGATCCACTCGTTACCTACGCAGCTGACGTTTGCCGCGCAACTGAGTTCCCTCTAAATACGAAGACCGCGGCAGAGACGCGAACGCCAGCAAGCAGGCAAGAGAGCGCGAACGCAGCGCAAACTGTGGCGAGCAGCGCGCAATACAATGTATAAAGAAAAAGGAGGAGGAGGAAGTCGGAGCGTGGCGCCACGCTCAGACTTTTTTCCGAATTAAAAAGCGAGCGCGGTTTTATTTTGAAATTGGACGCCTTGACGACACTAAGCTCCGAAATATCGCGCTGCGTTTTGAATTTACTTGGGCAAACGGGAAATATGTGCAGATTGCAAAAGTAACTCACGATTGAGCTCCTAAGCTACGGAAGCTTATCAACATTATTACATTTTCGAAATATTTAACTTTTAATGCAATATTTAATCGTTTTAAAATTCAACTTTTTGTCAAAATGCAAGCAGAATAGATGTGAACGAAAATGCGCGCATAAAGGATACTATGCGTTGCAATTAAACTAAAGTGCACTTGATGCATTGACTACTATACTATTTCATTAATTAAATAACGTTATGCAAAATATATATAAACCTGACAATTGTGTACCAATATAATACTGACAGACGCTCATTGCTCAAGGACTGCCTAATTATAATTTAAACTTAACATACACTTGTTACGAATAAAGGTATTATTTTATAGTTTATTCACATGAAACTTTCCTCGAAAAACACTGATATGATACAAAAAAAAAAAAAAAAAAAAAAAAAAAAAAAAACGAAGAGCGATAACACCGTTTTCTGTACATCTATATAAACGCAGAACCAATTTCTGGGTAACTGCAAAAATCCTCAAAATTACCTGGTACACTGGCAAACATCGCATGACTCTGAAACCATGATGTTTAATTATGTTGCAAACTGGAGAGAAATCGAGAGAACGACGAAATAAACTAATTCGTGGTGGATCCAGGTCAAGTTCGTAAATCCATGAATTCACTTGCATTTGACACTCTAGCTTTTGTAGACGTACGGTCGCCGGGCGGCAGTTTATCTGTTACCTCCTGAGCAGCCAGTTTTCCGATGCTTCACGAAGCCAAAGATATAAAAAATTGAGAGCAATTTTTTTTATTCTGATATGTGACGACAGGGGAGCGAGTCGACAGAGAGATAGCGAGGGAGAAACAAATCTAGATACACAACACACACAAACACCTATTACATATCAAACGTCACTCGCTGCTTAGCCGAAACTGTGTTCTGATATGGGGGTTGCAGGGTCTTTTATAGAGTTCGCCCTCCTCGGCTAGTGACGCCCGAGTAGCGCCGTCGGTCTTGTTGGTAGTGGGGAGGCGTGTCGACCAATCGGGGCGGACGTCGTGAGCCCGCCGAATTGCGCCCCTCGTGCGCGCATACACGCTACAGCCCGTTATTGCTCTAGCTTCTCGCTCTCCGTCCCTCTCTTTCTCACTCTCTCTCTCTCTCTCTCTCTCTCCCTCCCTATCTATCTATGTTTCTCTCTCTCTCTCTCTCTCGCTCTCTCTCTCTCTCTCTCATTCCCCCATCGTAGCATGCGTGCGCGCGGCGATCGGAAGCTCTCGGGCGCGTCGCGCGAGCAAGAGGCTTGGACGGTCTTCGTTATTTTTGGCTTCGCGGTGTAGTGCGTTGCACTATATGTATATATGCCTCCACCACATTACTAACATATCACACACACACACACACACACACACACACACACACACACACACACACACACACACACACACACACACACACACACATATATATATAGGAAATTACTAGGTAAAAACAAAGTTCGTACACGTTCATGTTATCGAATGCAGTAATTGCAAAGCTCATTTTTCAAATTATATATTATGAGCCAATTTTCCAATTTAGTTTACTGGAAGTTTTTATTCAAGAATTTGCTATAATTTGTTCTACAAAATAGAGAATTTGGACACATGGAATATACTAAAACTATATAAACTATTTATTAATACATTTCTTATGTTTATTATAACTATATAAGCTATTTTCTTAATTCACCGTTTTCTTATCATTAATCAAATTGAACCAATACTACGATTATTTTTAAGCAATATATTTCGTTACCTACGTAGAATCTCGCTTCTTCAGGCCATAATAAAAGTCTGAGATATTATAAATCAGTTAGACTCAGCCATTCGAATGCAAAAGTTTAAAACTTAAGACCTTACTGCCACCCAACGAGAAAAACTTACGAATGTATATGCATACATAAATAAACGCAGGTATGTATGCACGCATGCACACATGCGCGCACGCAAGCGTACAGACTGTAACTAGACTCCAATTTTTTTTTTAAAGGCAAATCATTTCTAATATCTGATTTTTCCCCTTTTTGTCTTTTTTCTTTTTTCTTTGTCCAGGCGTTTCGACCGTGGAATCGAACTGCAGGTCCATTGTTTGTCCCCGCATGGCTTTCTCCCTTCCCTCCCAAATCTAAGGGATTCCGCGCGCGGGTCAAAAAGTCCACGCGCGCTGGCGCCGCGGGCGGGTCCTGTACGTATATACAGGCTGGTACGCACCGGACAGCACGGAGAGAGGGGTAGGACGGACGCACGACACGCGGCCGTCAAAAAAGTGGAGACGCTCCGGCGGAGAAAAAGCTCGAGTCACCCCCCGGTGATACCGGCGCGGTCGGGAGAATGGTTCCTCGTGATGGCTCCGGGTAGATATTGGGAAAAACGCTGCATTTACGCGTAACTCGTATTCTAAAGTTTCTATCCCCGTGGCTGACGATGATGCGCGCTCTTGTCCGTAAAGATGCGCAATTCCTTTTTTGTTTTCTGTCTCGGTCTACAATTCCCCCCATCCCTACTCTTTCATCTCCCGCTCTTTTTAGATTATATATATATATAGTATACAGGACCCGCTGAGAAATTAGAGGCCCGGTTAGCAATCCAGCCTCCGAGGACCGAAACGCGAAAGAAGCGCACGAGAGAACAAGATGAGAGAGGGAGGGAGATGGGAAAGAGAGAAAAGAATGTGCGTTTGGGCGCGAGAAGATTTCGCCGGGCTATATACTTGCGAGCACGCGCGCGGCCGTTAAATCGAAACCAGTTTTTTAAAAGTAAATGCGCGCCGCGGTTGTTGCACTGATGGTGGTGTAGGCACACACACACACACACACACACACACACACACACACACACACACACACACACTCGCGCGCGCGCGTATGTATACGTGCTTATCTTATGGAACACCGCGCGGATTCTTTCGATCTATGTTCTCCGAAGTTTAATTTAAAATAAAGATTATTTTTAATTAAAGGTGCCAAATTGTTTCGCGCGAAAAGGCACACAACCTTATCGGTGTGAATTCCGAAAATTACTATAGCAATAACGTATTATATACATAATAAGCTTTATTTCTTTTAATTTAATAATAAAAATTTAAATAATTTTAATTCTGAATTGTCTCTGTTTCATGAGATGCTTTTACTGTTTAGAAAAAGTAATGAGCGAGAGAGAGGAGAGAGAAAGAGAGAGACAAGGAAGAGTAGGATATATATATTTGTCTGGCTCAGCATAGTCGCCTATTTCATAAATATGAAATAAACGCACATAGTGAAATTCTTTACAAAATAGTTATATAGTACTCTCTCCTCTCTCTCTCTCTCTCTCTCTCTCTCTCTCTCTCTCTCTCTCTCTCTCTCTCTCTCTCTCTCCATATATATGTATATATGTATATGTATTTCTACTTTTATTTATAATTAATTATATTATTTATATTAATAGCTTATCTCTATAGGTATAACAGGCCTCCTTTATGAGTAAAATGTGTATATTATATTTTGTTCAAAAGAATCGCTGTCCTCCAAGGGACAGCGAAAAACAGGAGCCTGGACTTGAAAAAAAGCAGGTATATACATTAAAAGAGGGTTACTAAAAAATTCTGAATAGCAGCCCTTACGTTTGAAATTGAAAGGGTTCGGATCCTACCCTTTTAAACGATTGAAAAGTAATTTCTCATGCCCCCTTTTCTAAGGCTAGATTTATGTAATAAGACAAGCTTTTTAGTAATAATTGCTATAAAGGTAAAGGTAAAACATGTTAACATTGAATTTAATATTGTTAACTATAACGTAACAATTCTTCTTTTTGTACTAAACATTTTTTGAAGTACCTATGAACTGTGTGTGGATATATTCACTTTTGTTATAATACACTATTTATTTCAATTCTCGTGTTCATAGATGATTTAATGCAAAGCGCAGTCCTTATGTCTAGTAACCGATCTATACTAGAATTTATTATCATTAAAATGAATAAAACATTATGAAATGTAGAAATCGATACATTTATTTCTGTAAACAAGACAGATGAAATCATTAAATTATTTATTCCATTTGAAACACGTCCTTGAAATATATCCATAAGTTTTTACCATAAATTCAAAATTTGTATACTATAAAATTTTTAATGAACATTTAGAAAGGAGGCCGACGATGGCTCGGTCGTTAGAGCGAAGGACTAGTAACTTGGTGATCCAAGTTCAAATCCCGGTCTCGGCCGATTGATCAGTATTTCAGTAATTCCAAGAGTTTCTAGTGATTTAAGAGTGCTGGATACCTCTGACGGAAGTCTGAATCGATCGCAGCGACTATTAATAAGCGACATTAATAAGCTTCATTTACAAACGAGACATAAAAAGTTATTTGCGAAAAAAACAACAGAATTCGTAATATTGTTTTCATATATTTTACAAAAACGAGTCCGCGCACTCGATCGAGAATTCAGAGTGAGAAAAAGAGCGAGTGAAAGAAAGAGAGAGTGGTAGAGTGAGAGAGAGAGAGAGAGAGAGAGAGAGAGAGAGAGAGAGGAGAGAGAGAGAGAGAGAGAGAGAGAGAGAGAGCGTGAGTGAGTGAGTGAGTGAGTGAGTGAGTGAGTGAGCGATTGAATGAGCGAGAGAGAGAGAGAGAGAGAGAGAGAGAGAGAGAAAGAGAGAGGGAGAGAGAGAGAGAGAGAGAGAGAGACAGGAGCGAAGGAGTGGGTGAGTGAGTGAGTGCGTGAGTGAGTGAGTGAGTGAGTAAGTGAGCGATTGAATGAGCGAGAGAGAGAGAGAGAGAGAGAGAGAGAGAGAGAGAGAGAGAGAGAGAGAGAGAGAGTATGTGAAATTGAATGGTGCAACCTAAATCCAATTGACAGTTTACGATAACTCGATACGAATGAGTACCAGTTCATTCATTCGGCGCATGCTTCTTGACTCTATATAATATCATAATAGAACATATAAGAGCTGGTTATTTTTGTATAATGAAGTTGATGTTCACCGTCTCACATACATAATACTGCATACACCTATAAGGCGACTGTTCGTGCGTGCGTGCGTGCGCACGCGTATGTATAATTATATTATAAGTGTATTATAAGTGTAAATAATTATTGATACGTATGCCACTACATGCAAAGTACATTCATAAGGTTCTTGTGATGTATGAGAAATGATGAGAAAAATCCCGCGGTCGATGTCTACAAGTCCCATTGATATAAAATGCAAAGGTACTCCTCCTCCCCTTCCTCAAAGATTAGTTGGATCGTTGTTATTCTGCGATGCGACTCGACAGACTGCCGTCTTGAATGAGTATATATATGTGTGTATATATATATATATATATATATATATATATATATATATATATATATATATATATAGATAAAGAATACATATATAAGAAAGCCGCGAAAAGAAAAGAAATAAGAAAGGGAAGCAGAGGAGGTGCGAAGAAAATGGACACTTGTAGCGAAGGAGGAGAAGAAAGAGGAAAAAAGCTCCATTTCGCGTGTGTGCGTACACACATACACGCGCGCGCACACACACACACACACACACACACACACAGTTTTTGGCGGCCGCTCGCGGTAGCCACCGACACGACGTAGTTCTCGCACGCTTCTTCATGCTTCTTATTTTCCGCCGCTTCTGCTTCTTCTTCTGCTGTTGCATCGTATTCTATACACATTACGTGTTCTTCTTGATCATCTTCTTTTTCCCTCCTCTTCTTCTGCTTCCTCCTCCTCTTGCCAGTGCCCTGACCGCAAAGGCGCTATCTACCACACGCAGGAGGGAGGGTCGCGAGTGTGCGCGGCGCGCGGTTCGAAGGAACCTGTTGCTAAGCAAGAATATATATATGAAGACATGCGACCGATTCCGCCCGTCGAACAACGCGGGGGACTATTGGAGACCAACCCGCCCCCATTCTCGGGCTGCGCATTGCTGCTAACGTATCGCGGATCTGCATCGGCGGGGGCGATGGACTGCCGCGCAGGGGATGATGCCTCGGGTATCCATCGTGGCTCGTTTGTATTACAAATGGATATTGGTAATGAGGTATTGTGGGCTCTAGAGCCTCGCAAAAAAGATCGACGTTCGATAATTTTATATTGCACGTGTGACAGAAAATTATTCTAAATTATAACGCGCTCCTCACTTGTTTTATCATACATAGTTACATACACATCTGAATCTACGATAATCGTAGATGTCGTCGCGTCGGTTTCTTCCGCGGTTAGATACACAATTGCACGTGTTTTATTTTATTGGATTCGTCGCACTGTTATAAAAGAAATAACTTGTTTTTCCGAGTTATATACCTCTGAGACGTCCGTGTAACTTTGCACCGATCTGGAAAAAATGATTAAATTATTGTCAATTCGGTAATGATTGTATTATCTAAAAAATGAAGTAAAATCAAAAAGTCGAAACCAATATAAATGTCCGAGCCGTATAGTAGATGCAAGTAAGTAATTTTCTTCTCCAATTATGTATGTCTTCATTATCGTGGTCGGAAACGTATGGCCAATCCATAAATCCACGGATCCCATGTAATCGAAGAAAGGCTCACTCGCGACAACTAATCCGATTCTTTGCCCTTCTCGATTTTTAGCATGGAACCCATTCTCGCGCCGCACCGAACCGCATCAACGACCAAAATCAAAAACTATAATTCGCAACTAACGAGGTACTGGCTGGGAATGTATAGATACAAACGCGCGCACACGCAAACACACTTTCGATCGCCGGACCAGATTTCTCCACGCCATCTCCTCGTCAATATTAATGGTGCACGTTTTCGTCACATTATGCCTGTGATGACTCTTTACGATTACTTTATGATTTGACGACTCTTGCGCGAAAACGCCTCTATATGAGAGGTTCGAGCAGTGGCGAGCCAGCATCCCCTTCCCCAAATAGAAGGGATTAAGCGAGCCAGCGCTAAGGTTCTTGGCAACATAGAATTTTCCTTCAATGTCGCTTGTGGATGATCTCAACTACCCCTTTCTCCCCTCCCCCAAGCGTTTATTGGGACCTTATGGCCAATGAACGCCCTTTAATCGATGCCTCCAATACGGTACTCGCAAAATAGTATAGATCTGGGATACTGAGCGGGAAGCGTCCGAAATATTTGTTTGCAAAGAAATTCAATAACGAATGACGTGTGTAGTGTCTGTGGGACAAACCACCCATAATCTAGATTTTTTCCAAACTTTGCGCTAGCTTTGCGCCCTCTTTACGAATTTCCAAATTATTTTGAAGTTTTTTTCAAAAGCATCTCTTGAAAACGATTAGCTACCCCACACGTATATATATATATATATATATATATATATATATATATATACACCACAGAAAGAGACAAAAAATTAACATATGTAATCGATCCCCTCATTTATTTGAAAATAATTGAGAACGCGTTTTTTTTTCAAGTAATTTTTTTATTATCAATTGCGTTTCATCTACAATCTGAACTGAAATTTTCGTTCTACCAATAAATCCACATGTATCGTTTGGTATAACAGTCAATATTTTATGTACAAAAATAATTTTAGAAAGAGCAATTGGTTTATAATTAATATAAACAAATAATATCTTAAATTTAAGAGCGCCTTAGAAGAGAATTCATGCCCTAATTTAGAGATAATACGTTTTTCCATTATTTCTTAATAAACTGTCTTTAAAAAAATTATATTTTATGTAATCTTGGATAAATTATAATTTTCTTAATTTTCTGTTTATCCGAATGGATTTTGCATCGATAGGTACAAGATATGGCCAAATCTAATTTTCAAAGGATTTGAAACTGTATAAAATTAAATGAAATATTATGAATAATTAAGAATTTTTCTAGTATATAAAGAAAGCAAACGTATAGAGTTAAGATTATTTAAAAAAAAATATTTTTTAGGTAATCTATTTCTTTATACTTTGATTTTTAGCGATGGAAAGAAAGTTTAGTAGATTGAGTAACGCAACAAACAAGAATTCTGGTATCTACTCTTGTATATATATATATATATATATATATATATATATATATATATATATATATATATTTCAACGTATCACTTAGGGTTTAGGTAAGCATAAAAATTGGTGGTTATTAACAAACAAATTAGCATAGATATATGTAGATTTACGAGAGGAATATAAAATAAATATAGAGCACACGACTAAATATACAGAAAAGTATACATTATTGTAAAGTTGCAGAAACTATTGATGTTGAAGGCCCTCCTCGAACTTCTGTTACCGCCCCATATATACCTCCTTTTAATCTATTCCTGGCAGGTTATAAAATGGGTGTTGCCATTCTCGCCCACTGAAAAAATCGGTCTATATATCTATTTGTAAATTCTTCAATCCCGGGCGTATGAGTTGGTTTATATACATATGTAGGCATAAATTATACAGCCCACAGATTAACCAGGCCTGACTTTAAATCCCTTATGGCCGGTACAATATATAGAGAGACAATGGGACACACAGTGTCCACGGAGCAATTATTTGGACTGAGACTTTTGGGTTTGTGTTGATTTTCAATAAATATGGATAGCCCGCAGCACAAGCTGCACGCGTTCAGTTCTTATACTTCAACAAAACTCGGACACGCGTTCGTCACGCTGGAAAGTTTTCCACGGGTCTCTTTTCGTGAGACGTTTATATTGCGAGCCGTATCGCTCCGTTCACCATATATATGTGTATGAGGTATATGACCGACGTTTCGTACTCATTATGCTGTATTTTAGATCGTGACGCCTTACCGTCATTGGTAGCACCTTTCAACACTACAGCAGTACCTGACTATCACTTTACGGTGGTGGCCATACGGGATATTGGAGCACTTGGTTATTATAGCTGGCAGTCGTTTGAGGGCGAGACGATCTGCCGTGCAGAACACGCATGGACACGAACGGATTAGCGAAAAATCGTGAGGGCGGGCTAAACTGACTGACGCAGCTGATGGGATACCGCATGTAACGTCCTACTCTAAAGTTTACTGGAAATTTCATCGATTATATGGCAGGTTCCAATCGCCCATATACGGCCCGCAATGGGAAATGCACTGCAGTTAATCCGGCAGGGTGAAGGAATCGTTTTTGGCAAAACTTGTTTCGACAAGTACGCTCAAAATCTCCCTTAATGCACCCTTGATGTAGGCGTGTGCCATGCGCCCTAGTCTTGTGGGCGCAAACATATTGTTAGTTAACATTGGACAATTAATTCAATAGATTTACAATAAACATTTGTGGTTCATTTCCATTGTTGTCATAATGTTGATCTCCCTGGGACAATGGTAGGGTGGTAAGAGTGATGATGAAAAATACCACGTAGGTGTGACGAGGAGTGTCTACGTAGATCGAGTGTATGATCGATTTGTACCACCCATTACACCCATCCTCCCCTAGGATTGATAACGGTAAACAAGGTGCCGGATCCAACAAGTTTGCAAAGGATCTGGGGATTTAGGGAATAATAATAAAGATCAAAGCCTACTCAGGGTCTCACTGGGTTGAAAGCCAATAATTTCAATTGTCCAAAAATTGACGTAACGGTAATCGAGAAATAATTATAATTCCCAAGGGTTTTGTTCCAGGGGGTTGCGTCAGCCAGTTCAAGACGTTATTTGACCACAAGTGATTATAGGATTATGAAATACAGCACTTACGGTATATATCATTAGTTTAATCTTAGTATAAAGCAAGGCGTAATAAACAGTACACAAATGGAATTGTATCTGCTTGTGTGCATGTGGAGGCGTGTACGGGCATATGTGTGTATGTGTACATATTGAAATTTTCGAAATATTATGCCTAATTAACTTTACTAGTCACGTTTGAACTAGTTCTAAATTTTTTGAAATTTGTTGCATGATCGGCATTCAAGTATTTACGGTACATATTAATCCTTTTTCATAAGAAATAATTCTGTTTATGAGAACGTTAGTTTTACGGTGCCCGGAATCAAGCCAATCAACGTGTATAAGCTTGTTCAAAAATTTTAGAACTTTTTTAGATGGATTGGGAATGTTGAAGGATAATCTTCTGAAAAGCGCTCTCCGCTATTGATAAAAATTGATGTACGTACTTTTTAATTAGTTAAATGTAGTAAAAAGTATTATTATTAAAATTAGTAAAAAATACTAATTACGCATATCATACTGACTTTTCATGTCGAAATACATAAAAAAATCCACAAAAATCACGGCCTCTTGAATTTATTTTGAAAACAAAAAAAATTTTTTTAAATATTTCATATGGAACTTAATATCTTATCTAATTACATATTTATGTAAGTGGTATTACTGAAAGACAATTCAACATTTCTATCACTGAATTCGTCGAAACATCGGCGGCAATCATAAGCGTTTTATATGCAGTTTTGTAATTTATACCGAAAAAAATGCTCGCATTGAGAAAAAATATATAGAATGAGAAATGTTTTCAATATAATACTTAAAAAGTTAAAAAAAACATCGTTTTAACGGTTTTTTAATTAAATTCTATTTCCGACAATAGTTACGATTTTCCTAATCAATGGCCCAAGAGCATAAGTATAAAAATATTAATCCAAATCCAGGGCGGTTGCTTTTCAGAAGTCTAATCCTATTGATATATTACACTTACGGTAAATATAATTTTCTTGATCTTATTAGTATCAGTGAAAGGTAAATCTATAACGGAATTTATTGAATAATGGGCAAGTCTGGTGTACACAAACTATAATTAACTATACCAATCACGTTTGAACAAGTTTGAAATTTTTTGATTGCTGAGCATTATTGAAATCAATTGCGTTTACGGTACATATTAATCCTTTTTTCTTGTTAAAATTATAAACCAAATCTAAAGCTTCATAACAAGTAATCGTCACGTACAGAATGATTCTGATTGTGCAAAAGCCAGAATTTCCGTACAATTAATCAATTCCAATAGTCACGTTTGAACTTGTTCAAAAATTTTATATCTTTTTTTGACTCATGGAGATTATTGAAATATTGAGTTTACGGTACCTATTAATCCTTTTTCTTGTTAGAACAATTCCAACCTAAAGCTTTATGATATATAACGAGTAGATGCAGAAGCGTTAGGATTGCGGTACAGTAATAAAGTCAACATGTCTAGTAGTCACGTTTCAAGAAGCTTAAAATTTTTTTCCATTACTCCATGATTGGACTGCTTGAAGTATATTAATAAAGCTAAACGAAACTGTAAATTTCATCGTTTAATGACAGTAACTATATTGATTATTTGTCCGAGTGAATTATTTTGAGATTTTGACGAATTTCTTATTCTTAGAAAATCTTACACAGGTAGTTTTAAGAATGCGAGATATATTAGATCGTTTTCATTCCGTATAAGATCTTGATCGACTAATACATATTGTTCCTAAGAATTTTAGTACCCTCAAACAAAATCTGCCCATAATCTCATCTTGGAAATGTTGTGAAAAAATAACTAAAAACATACTTTTTTCAAATGTAAAATTATACTACACTGCTATTTTAGAAATACAACATAAACAACGCGTAAAATCATATTTTTATATATATTTTTGACGATTTATAACTCAAAAACTTTACGCGATAAAAATAGTGAATCGTATTTTGTTTCTCCTTTATACAAGATCATGCAGAAATAGTGACCGATAGAAAAATCTCTTCTGTATTTGAAATATATATAAATATATAGAAATCATCTCTCATTGCCATCTCAAAAATCGAACGGTAACGGGTAGGACTCAACACGACGCGGCTATTTCCAATAAATTCTCGAGTAACCACTGCAGATATTGCAGGTTTAGGTAGCTTTTGTCGTTCTACCAAGGGATATCATAGGTATGTGTTATCGATTTTTTCTTAACTGAAACTCGAACGGAAAAACCTGGCGAGAAAAAATGATCCTCGCGAGAGTTATTTTTCTCATTTCTTATACACTATGTATTATTATGTTATTATTTTAGATAATAACAATGACACGTTATTTTGTTATTATTAAATATTATTATATATTATTATGTCTATATATTATTAGGCTTCTGCGACAAAAAATGGGAGAATATGTGAATTCACAAATGAATAAAAATAAAAAATTTCTTCGAATTCGTTGAGCTCGCAGGATTTGTATGACAATATGGTCAATTAGGTGTGGTACTTTTGAAATTAGAGTCTCTTTCAATGAAGGTCGTTCTATAAACATCTTTTTGTAGGTATACTGTTTAATAAAAAAACAAAATATGCTTTTTATCATTAAAATATAATAAAATAAATCAAGAGTTTTTTTTTCAGAATATTTTTCCCTGTGATAATGTTTTTTCGCTATATATATATCGAATACTTGTATAGAATCGAATTAATCCGCCTTGTTCTCGACTTCCGTGAGAAGCTAGTCTCTTTATCATAATATAAAAAAATATTGACTATATTATTATTGTACGATTAGCTAGAAACAAAACATCGTGATAACAGTAAGTAAAAAGAACCGATATCGAATTTAACATCGATCATTAAGTGGTGGAATGAAAACAATATTATTGAAACGTAAGATAAATAAAAGTTGTTTTTGGCGCAGGCGTGGTGACTAAAAAATAGATTGGCCAATATACGAATCGATCGCGTGCGTTGCCCCCATTGAAAAAACCACCTTGACATTCCGTCTGTAACAGTCGGCGTTAAAGGAAGGAAGTAAGGAAGGAAGAGGGTGCGACAGAGATAAAGTGTGTGTGCGCACGCGTGCGCGAGCGTGAGAGAGAGAGAGAGAGAGAGAGAGAGAGAGAGAGAGAGAGAGAGAGAGCAAAGGAAAAGATGTCGTTCCCCTAGAATCGCGCAACCGCTTTATAGGTGGCAAAGACCGAAGGGTCGGAGATGCACATTCTGTCTTTCACACGTTTCTATAGCGGCCACGGCGGTGGTGTCCGTAAAATTCCTGCACTTGGGGATGCGTTTCGTGTGTTTTTCCTCGGTATATATACTTTGGTAGGCCGTTCATCTATTTCCCGTGTAGGGACGCTCATTTTTCTTGGATGTCGGGGTGAGCGGTAACCCCTATAATGTTAAGGAAAGAGAGAGAGAGAGAGAGAGAGAGAGAGAGAGAGAGAGAGAGAGAGAGAGAGAGAGAGAGAGAATAGTCAGGGTTCACAGAGTCCTTTTAAGTCTCGCATTCACAATCCGTCGCACCACATTCACTCCTCAATTCTGCTGCAAATACGAGCGACAAAGCTTTATTTATCGCTCATTTGCAGCTTACGTATGAGGTTGTATAGCGAGTGCTCAATAGACGCATTGGAAAAAAATTGCAGGATTGATAACATGGAAAATTGGACAACACGTGAAGGTTTGTTGCAGATTTAATTATGTATTACACATTACACACACACGCGCGCGCGCGCGCGCGAAGATAGGGGAAAAGACTCTGAAGAGCATGTTTATTTTCACCGAAACAGAACTTCAACAAAAATTCTAGCAATTTAATGGGCTATTAGTTAAAATAAAGTTTATAAATTTAGAGTAATTTACTGATTGAATGAATTATAAAATCCTTTGCTCTTTCATCTTCTCAATTATCTTAATTATCAGCTGGAGGATATCCGTGAAATCATAATATAAACGATGAATCATACATTTTTAGTTTGGTGTTATATAAAAGTCATTCTCTAGTCCTCTCCACATTGTTCCATATAATATAAACAGTAAATACAAATGAACTTTCGGAAAAAAATAATTTCTTATTATTAGTTGTATAAACCAATATTCACAATTAGCTGATGCTTCGAAACAAAGGGAATATGTGAATATACTACGTGTTCCGCAGTTTTCTGTAATGTATGCTATGAGCAAAACAGTCTGTATGCTATATATATATATATATATATATATATATATATATATATATATATATATATATATATAAAGATATAATTAAAAAGATTGTTCTTTTTCTAATTCTTACATCTATATCAAGCGTGTCTTCTCTAATCCAAAATAATCGAAACTCTTGGCTAAGCACCGCGTGATGTTTTCCGCGCTGAAATAGGAATATCTGAACATAGGGATTGGATGGATGGGACGCCCCGTACGGATTATTACCAGATTACCTAAGCAGACCAGTAAACGGAAAGATTTGGGACCAGGAAAAAAAAGAATAAAGAACAAAGAAAGCTAGCCCAAGGGAAATAGGCAAAAACCAGGCCAGTATGGGTCACGGAGTATAAGGACACGAGCCGGAAAGGGGAGAGGGGAAGGGGGCACCGTATTGCGAAAGATTCGCCAGAGAAGATTATTAATCGAGAAGACAGGACACGCGCGCCCGGAACGACCGTCCAAGAGAGTGGGATTTCATATTATATATATATATATATACAACATATATATATACATATATGTGTTGTATATATATACATATATATATACAACATATATATATATATATATATATATATATATATATGTATATATATGTATATAAATGTATATATATATAGGTAAAACGGACCGTTAGCACGGTTCTTCGTCCCCGTTTCTTTTGCGTATAGAAATATGCGGCTCTCTCCCTATACAACCTTCTTCGCACATGTAGTGCTCTATCACTCTCGCTCTCTCTCTCTCTCTCTCTTTCTGTCTATGCGTGGATTTCCTCCCTTAAAGGCGCGCCCGAGCGAGCCGCGCTCATTCGCGTACAGCGCCGTTTATTATTCGCACATTTGCATACAAGGCACACGACACCCCGAAAGACAGAGAGAGGGATATAGAGTGAGTAAGCGAGAGAGAGAGAGAGAGAGAGAGAGAGAGAGAGAGAGAGAGTGAGAGAGAGAGAGTGAGAGAGAGTGAGTGAGTGAGAGAGAGGGGGAGATAGAGTGAGCGTCTCAGGGAGGGAGCGCGGGACGATGGTGCGCGCGAGCGGACGTCCCGGGCAGATCGCGCGGAGCGTGCCGCACCGGAGCCGTCGCGGCGCGCCCCCGGCGTGCTCTCGCTCTAAGAAGGTAAGGAGAGAACGAGAGAGGGCCTGTCGCTCTATACCAATATGCATGTCTAATATATATATTGGGGAGATGCGAGATTTCTATACCTCTCGCAAATGCGCGCGGACAAACAAGAGAAGTTTTTTAGAGGATATAGAAAGAAAAAGGGTGAGAAGGAGAGCGAGGGGGGCGGTACATGTGCAGGTATATTAACGCTTTCCCTTCCAAGGGTTTCGTTTTGTGAAATTGGCCCGAGTCTTTGGCGGGGTGACTGGGCGCATTTTTCGGTTGCGGCCCTTTAACTCTTTTATTGTCGACGTACTGGGTTTTTAAATGGTCCGCGATATTTTGGTCGTGGAACTTGAGTGGGGTATGGAAATTCATAGTCAGTCGTCCTACTTTGTTTATTTCAAAAATTCCTTTTACAAGTCCACGGTTTAATGCATTTATCATATAACGTAGAAAAGCGCGCGACCGGTAAACATTTATGACCCTGGATTCTACGATGTTTTCGTACCGTGTCGCAATGCAAACTCTGTACCTTAACACCATTTTGAACGAAGAGAAGCGATATCATTATATTATACGTGATATCAGTATATTATAACGGTACGATATTATTAGTTTGTAATACGTTTCTTTTACATATTTAACATCATGTCTCAAACTTTAGTAATTTAAAAATTATTACTTTTAAACTTCTAACCATCTACATAAGCAAAAACTTTAAATGAAACTTCATTATGCTTATGTTTATCAGGTTTATCGTTTTTTTTTTTATTCATCTTCATAATTATTTTGCTTGAAATATTAATGTATTCTTTTCTCTTTGTTTTTCTTACATGTCATGATCCTTGAAAGGCTATTTTATAACGATACATTTATTTTGCAAATATTTTTACACATAAAAATTTTAATAACTAGTTCAATAATTGTTCGGTGCTGCTGCGACGACATAAGTACGCAACACTTTTGAAACGTTATGTCTGAGCTTAACGATAATTATAATTGTTCTCAGTCTTTAAACAATGAAGGTACGATTACGATTAATATGTTTGAATTGGATTTTTTTATATTGTTAGACCCAATGAATTTAATATTTAATTGTTAATTGATCTTTTTTTAAAACATAAAGATCTACGGGATTTTCTTCATGACCATTTTGTATAATAGTTTCAATCTCCTCTTCATTTACACATCTCGTACAAAATAAAAATCATATATACGACATCGTTACATATATACATCCGTACATGCTATTAGTTTTAAAAAATGGTTTATTTAACGTAGAAATGGAATTCGTAACAAATAAGAGAGGATTAAAATCTGGGTCTGCAAACGGAAAAAAGAAATGCAATGTTCGAGTACGCGAGACAGGGCAAACGAAATGTTCCCTTCCTTTGCAACTCCACCAGCGAGGTAATAACTGATCAGCTGCGGGGCATGTAGAAATATAATAAAACGGATTTAATCTGCACGAGCGTGCGTTGTGTACACAGATATACAGAAACAACTCGGACATATATGGCAATGAACCGCGTAAAAAAAATACCGACCTCGGTAAACCTGCTCTAAGCGATCGTTAAAAAGCTGCCCATATTGTGAAAAGGAATCCACCCCGAGCAGCGTTCGATCTCGACGCGAAATATGACCGAGTCATTGCGCAGCGCGACGTCTTAACGAGAAGTCGTCTCGTTCGGAGGTCTAACGTTTTCTCAAATTTTCGGTTCGTTGTCTACGGGTTAGATATACATATACGCGCGCGGTTTCCCCCATATAGAGAAATTTCTGCATCCAGCCACGGGCAAAGCCCTCGGCCAGTCCTTTCCAATGGCCAAGAGACATAACGTATTTCGAGCCGCTCGATCTTTGCTTTCTGGGGGGTTGGTAGGGGGTTCGCCGCATGGCAATATAGTATAGGAGGAGCGTCCTGGCCGGGGTCATCGGAATTGCGCCAAAAATCCGCGCGCTTCTCCTCTCTCTCCCTCTCTACCTTTGTCGCTCTCTCTCTCTCTCCCGTCTACAATCTTGGAGACGGCCCGCGCCTGCTACCCGCGCCTGCTACCCGCGCCTGCTACCCGCGCCCCTTCCCTTACACGGACGCACGCACGCACGCACGCACATATCTACGCCCGACGAAGCCCCGAGAGTGCGCCCGTGCGCACGACTCCCAACGTACTTATTGACTCGTGCCCCCTCGATGGCGAAGGGTGCCTGCGGTGCAGCGGTAGGATCCAGGGCCGACCGACGGGGGTTCAGCTGTCGTGCGCGAACTACGCGAACGCTTGACTCCTAATCGCGGAGGAGCCCCCCCTGCGTATACGAGCGCTCCTACTGCCGCCGCCGCCGCCGCTGCTGCTGCTACCGATGCTGGTGGTGATGCTGGGGCGGTGGTGGGGGTAACGCGCCACGCGCCAAGGAGTACGCACATCGCGCGGAACCTATTATGTGTGTGTGTGTGTGTGTGTGTGTGCGCGCGCGCGCGCATATGAAGGGAGAGGCTGTGCAAGCGCTTGGCTCTGCTCCTTGGGAGGTTGGGGGATAGGTATATATATATATATATATATTATATACGTGTAAGATTGCGCGCGCGGTATGATGCACGTACGATGGTGTACGGACCGCCACCGACACGTAGATCTTTTATATATGTGTATATATAGGTTTATATATATATAGGTCCTATATAAATGCACACGAGCTTTAACGCGGTCACCGGCTGCGGCCTCCGCGGGGTGCAGACGCGCGCGCCCGTGTCGTTCTTTCGCCTTTCCTTTGGGGCGACTAATAATACAAGACGATTAGCCAGATTATCGGTATTAACGATGTGCGGTTGACTTATGCTCCAGGCGTCATTCGTGCCTTTCCAAAAGACAGACCTATAATTATACCTACATTTTTAGCCATTTCACGAATCAGTCTTTTGATATTCTTATTTTGCGATACATTTTCCTCGTAAGTCAGTTATATTATTTTTAAAAGTATCGCTTGAATTTACAACATCCATATAAAGAATTATTAATTACAGCAATGCTAAGGTAATTTACTTTTATTGTTTTATGACTTTATAAATCGGTAGATATTATTGAATTTATAATAATTATCGGCAAGTACTGAGTCCGTTTTTAAAACTCAATCTGTACAATTTTTTTTATTTTCACCAATCGTGAATTAAGAAAGTGCATATGTCTCAATAAAATACTATTAAATGCCAATCAATAATTTATATCTTATCTGTTTCTAATGTTTGCAAAAAATTTTTTAACGTTTACACTCTTATCCTTTATTTTTTATTCTCAAATTGGCATTTGTTTGTCTTCAACATGAAATAACAAATATAATAGACTTCTGCTACATCTTTCGTTAAGCGAACTTCTAGAGGTGACGAATTCGGTTTATGACATTTTCAAAATTAGTTCTGTAAATTAATAGAATTTCAACGATTTTTCATTACCAAAGATGATACTCTCTCACAATTTAGTACTCTGCTCTATTGAAATTGGATAATGAGTGCATTGCCAAAGTAATTTTTTGTTGTTGTAAAAGTATTATAATTATTCATTGACTACGACGGTGGTAAAGAGAAACTCGATTTAGATACAATTCTCTTTTCACGTAGATCTTTTGGTGGATCGAAAAGAGCGGGGTTCAAGGGGGAGTGTGGGAGGGGAGGGAGGAGTAAGGATTCTGGACTCGGGCGAAGTAACGGGGGCATCGCAAGGGGTCGTAGTGACTTTCTTCGCGCGCGGGGCGATGGTTTCGAGCCGGCGAGTCTAGAGCGAGGCCTGTAGAGAGGGTGTGCGTTAAACTCCTACAATGAGTCTGCGGCTCGGACCAACGAGGGCTGGAATGGGGGAGTGGAGCCCCTTGCGGCTCTTTGGAGACGCAGCACGGCTGTATAAAACCATTACCCTCCACACTCGCCCACCCCCTTCCCGTCACATATGCTATACCGATTCCTGACGAACTTCTGCGCACGTATATATAGCCTAGCCGACCCCCGCACGCGTCACACATCCCACACACGTACGCGCTGGGCCCCTTGTATAAGCCTCTTGCGCATACGTGTATATATATATATATATATATATATATATATATATATATACACGCTTGCGCACGCGCAGACGCACACACAGGCATATATACGCAGAGAAGTACGCACAATGCAAATTGACAGATAGATATATGTATATAGCGTATATACGTATATATATAGTGAAGTCGTTGGCATTGAGAGTCAAGCCGCGAGCTCAGGTTCCGTTTCGTCCGAGTTTCTCGCATTGTTTCAAGCCTGGGCGACGGCACGGGGCCGTATTACGATCCCGGGGGCGAGGTGTATACGGGGCGGCATTGTATTATATACGCACCGCGAGTTTTGTTTTCCAGTTCTTTTTTCTCGAGAGCAGGAGCAAGATAGACGGGGCTATATATATATATATATATATATATATATATATATATATATATATATCGCCGAGTCCGCTTCTTTCTACGCGCGTCTCGCAGAAGGGCGAGACGTAAGTACTGTAAGGAGCACGCCTCGGAGCTGCGATGCCGACGGACTGCAAGTGCAGTAAGGAGAGAAAGATGGAGGGAGAGAGGGAGGCGCGGTTTCGACTTTGTGGCGCGAGGGGGTTGCATGTAGCCGCGCCTCCATTGTTGCCTGCTATTTCTTCTTGGCTTTGTGGCTTTTCACGACTTTTTTTTTTTTTTATTAGTCTTATAGGTCGGTCGACTTTGTGACGATAATTTCATTGTTCAGCTACGAATGCTTGACAAAATTATTCTACTTCTCATGTGTTAGTAAACTGTATGTATATATCATATCGTCTACTGCTTGACTTCTAGCATTCTAAAGGATTTGATGCCGGTAATTTTATACTATGGGTTACATTAAATATACCGACGTATAATTTCTAAAAATGGTTTTATTCAATTTATTTATCATTAAAGGAACATATTCAACAGCGTCTCAAGACACAATAAACGCGCTAATTTTTTTCAATCAACAAGTTTTTATTTTATATAAAATTATTATGAAATGTGAAAATGAAAAATATTAAGGAAATGTAAAAAACCAATTCTGAATAATTATAAATAAAACAATAAATATTATAAGGCTTGCTAAGGGTTGGACATCCCTTGATAAATACCCGAAGAGTCTAACAAATGTAAATAAATATTTCAAATCTCAGTATTTATATAACTTATATTTTTGATATATGGGGCAGTAGAATAACTCTTATAAATTATGAAACTAGCATTGAAAAGGGAAGGCTATACCCGAGAAAGTAGCAAATCTTAGGAGAAAAATTTGTGTAATTTGGCTACAACATGGACATAATATTAATATACATCAATTTGATCTAGTCAAATTATTATAATATGAATTTCTTATTTTATTATGAATAATTTGATACGGTAAGGTAAAAAGATAAAAAAAAGGACTCCAATAAAGTCATAGTCATTATAAAATAAATGTGCACTTCAAAATAAAAAAGCGTAAAATGATAATGTCCATGTAAATAAATAAGATTTATTAGACAAGCATTTTGAATCTATTGATATTAATATTTAAATTTTTTTTAAAATTGTTTAAGTATTTTTGAGATAAATGAGTAGAAAATAAGACAAAAAGAAATGCTATATAATATTTATAAATAAAATAATAAAATTCAGTCTCGATGAAACATTTAGGAATCATAATAAATATGTAGAAAAAGACGACATATTTAGCTAAAATAATTGGATCAAAAAGGGTAAGCTGCTAACTTTTTAGTCAAATCTTATAGATTTTTCTACTAGTGATAAAATTTGGTTCATCAGTGGATAATGCCTCACTCCTACTACTGAAGTAGTAGACAATGACAAAAATAATTGTAAAAGCCATATGTATGATAAACATTAAAAAAAAATTTTTTGTTCTGGTTTTTGGATGAGAGATAATTTTTTACTTTGCCCGAGAATTTCTTTGAAATTTATCAAAACATAAATAGATGAATTTCGAATTTTTTGACTTGATATCCAGTAAAGTGCAGTTTAGTGCCGATGACTTTTGAAGCTTAGTATGAAACTTTGAAAAAAGTATATAGAATTGTCCGTTACACTTTTCAGATAGGAAATGAGATATATTAAGAATAAAATACACCTACAACAAAAAATAATCAATATCAGAATTGTTTTCCAGTCTGGAGGGCGGGGGTAGGTGCTAAAGAAAATCATTGCGAAGGACTACATGATAATGACTTGAGTTACCCCCGAAGGTTTGTCCCCCTTCACTGCACTGACTGACCCTCGCCCTGACCTTCTTAACGCAACCGTCTTCTTGCAAGCACGCACCCCAGAGCCAGTACCACCCTCCTCTCTCTTTGCGGATCCATGCCGACCTTTCGTGAACCCGCGGCTTTCACAACACAATAGCGCACGCGGTTTAAATACCCAGTACCGATGCTCTCGCCCCGCGACCTCTCAGACAGAGGTCGCGCCTCATCTGCTTCCCTACGCGTCGAGAGCCTTCCTCGCAATAACTTATATAATAGGTAGGTCGATAAAACTTGGAATTTTGCACGAAGAAATATATATATATATATATATATATATATATATATATATATATAAATAAAGGTGCAGGGACGACAGATCGAACGGAAACGACCTTTGCAGAAGGGCGGGGGGAGGTGAAAGCAATAAGAAGCCAGAAGACATAGAGGGGGGGGGGCGAAAAGGTGAGCGCCATCGCTGCAGCTGCGGATGGGGTATGTACCCTACGTATACATACATATATATATATATATATATATATATATATATATATAAATATATATAATATAGCCACCAGCAGTGGACCCTCTTCGGGGTGCGAGAGCGCGATCGCCGCAAACTGCTCTTCGGATTACCCTGTACAGTAGGCGCGCATATGCGTGCTCGCGTGTATATGCGATACGGAGTCTCATGTGCGCGAACAGCTGACGCGCGCGGGCTCTCGGGGAACCCCTTGGGCGCGCGCTGGTACCGCGCTCCTTACCTACGCTAACGCACGCGCGCGCGCGCGCCCGACGATGTGTATAAATGGTAACGACGCCGGTGACGACATCGCGCATCGTCAGGGCGAGCCGGTCCCAAGATACGCGCGACACGGCGGCTGACGGCATATGTATGTATAGGGGTGGCTACGAGGCCGCCGCACGCGCAACCCCTTAATCGAGCCGCGCCAAGACGACGGGTGCGGCCCACCATCGTCCCGGCTCGTGCGCGTCGCTAATGGCGCGGAAGTTGTTGTTTTGTACTTATTAATGCCCTGGCGGAGCCCGAACCTCGGCCCCTCCCATCGGGGATGTTATACAGTTAAAAAATATTGCCAAATCCAATTTATAACATTGATTTCGCAAGCAGCTTTTTTCTCTACCATTCGCGCACGATTATACGCGATATGCAGGTATAGTCCAGTGCGCGCTCCCACTACGACGACAGAGCGAAAAATTCGTATTAATATTTAAACTAAGTATGAGGAAGACTTGCGAGGTGCCTCGTCGATCTATTTTTGCGATTTCGATTAATATCGCGTACTCGGCCCCCCAGGTCGTCAAATTTTCCTAATAGAAATAAACGTTCTCGAGGTCTCCACTTTTCAGAAATCAATATTTTTTTACCCAATATTTTCGAGCGCTGTTTGATGAATCCACTAGAAAGGCGGTTTTGGCGTCTACACGCAGTGACGGTGAGCTGCAGTGTGACTTTTCTTTTTTCCCTAGCTTAGTCAAACGTTCGAGCGCTCTGTTGCCTTAATTTATATATATAGTATATTATCTATAGTTTCAGAAACGTGTAGTAGTAACTTAAACAGCTACATAAAGATCTCGCATCACATTATTGTATAGCATATCTGTATGTTGCACTCCTCAGATCAAACGTTCGAAAAATAGTAGATCAATACTCTGCTTTAAGAAAATCCGATTATTACATGTATCATACCATTGGTGCTCGTTCAATGTAATAGTATGTATTCGTTTCGGTATTAATCAAAATTATTGATGTACTCGTAGTTTTCAAAAAATAAGGATAATTATTTCTTTAGGACTATTATGACTCTATTATAAGACTCATATCGTGTTTAGAACAAATAACGTTGTTCGAAGTCAGCTGCATGGACAACTATACTTGTCTATTAGAGCTCTTTGAATAATTTTTTACCTGGATGGGGAATAATCATAAGAAATTATCCCTCTCCATTGGAAGAAAATATGAGTATCTTGTCGCTCTACAAAAAAATTGTTTTTCCAATTCCATATGCAGAATGTATATCTAAACTTATTGGCATATTAGATATATTAGTGAACAGAAAAGGGAAACGGAGCGCTCCAGTTTCAGAAAAAAGGGAAAATCCCAACCTCACACACATGCACACACACGCGCGCGCGTGCGCGCACGTAAATTCATAATATAAATAGGCAAAGGCCGACGACAAGGCAGAAAGCATAAGCGTATCAGAAGGGGGGTGAGAGGGGAGGGAAATAAATTCGTTGCAGAAATCTTGGCGAGACCAATCAGTCACGGAAATTCGAGCCGGCAAAGAGATCGATACGGAGTGACTAATGAACTAGAGAATCAACTTTGATTTCCGAAGATGAGCACAGAAAACGAGGGAGGGGGGAAGGGGAGGAAAAGGATCTCTACAACGAAGGAGACGAACTTACAGGGGGCGAAAAGTTATTACGAAGAACAGAGAGAACAGTCGGACATCCAGTACCACTCTTGCGATATCCCTCTGCACCCTACCATATATATATATATATATATATATATATATATATATATATATATATATACACATACACATATATACGTTTGCGCATATGTGGCGATGCTTATGGCTTGCACATACGCGTATATACACCCGTGCAGCAGCGCCCCGCACGACGCGCGCGGTGTTCAGTATTATAGGGCGCGACGCAGATGGTTCGGAAGGGGAGGCCCCCCTACCGCCTCATCGCCACTGCATCGGCCGCGCGTACAATGGGGCACAGGAGTGCGGGGCGCGTGCCGTACACGCACGCACGCACGCATACACACATCTGCACTGGATAAATCTTGTCTTACACTTATAATATAGGAATGCGCACACGAGAATTTGATTCAAGTCATATACATGTATACTTGCGTTAAGCGTATAATGCGCGCGCGCACACATTAAAAGGAATATGCATGTAAATTAAATATGCATAAAAATCAAAGGAATATCGGAGAGGTTGCTCCTGGCGAATCTCCTGCGAGAATGCCCGTGATCGATTCAAATTTATTCAAATCCATTCGACTGTCTTTACTCGTGTATAAACAGTGTACATGTATAAATGTAGATATATACGTGCACGGTTTATATAAAGGGTAGGGCGCTCTTTACGTCGATCTTATTTTTATACATATATATTATCAAAAATCAGCGCGATAATTTTTGCTATTCTTAAATATTTCCAAAGCTTATGCTGATTCCTCTTCTACATGAACTATATAATGGTCTTCTAAGAAAGTCGCATCTGTTATAATGTTCTTAAAGTTCTACGATCATTAATCGATAGAGATCGCGTTGACATCGATAATTATTGCACGATGGGACAAATGCTAAAAATATTTTTTATCTCGATTGTATAAAGGAAACCTTCAAAGAATTGCATTGCGGAACTAAATGTAACACTATATATATATATATATTGTGTACGCGCATCGCGTCTTGCGAGATCATCTTTCACCTTCATTTTTCACCGGATGAAAGGAGCCGTTAGACATCAAGTTACCATAAAATGCCTATAAGGCACGCAACAGGAACGAGTTGGAAGGCGACAGATCCGTTCAAGCTTGGATAATGAGTAATTTCACGTCGGATCAATAATATGTGCGTGTGCGTGTGCGTGTGTATACCAAATGCAAAAATAGCGCAAATGCAAAAATATTTAGAAGTTGTATTAAATATATATATACACAGACACACACAAAAATGTAAATATCATACATATATACATTCATATACTTATAAGCATACACAAAAAGCTGTGTATATGTACGTCTCTTTATTGTTATAGCTATGTACCATTCCACTGCGTGACTACATGTTTAATATATAAATATACAGGTGTATACGAATGATTCACGATAACTGTACGCGGGCGCTTCTTGGGATACCCATGGCTTAATATTCTATATATACATAAATATTTATATTCGGGTGCGGGAGCTCGTTCGCAATTTCACGCACGCCGATCGGGACATTTATATCGGCTTTTCCGATCGCATTTGCGCGCTACGCTTCTCAGACGGCGATATTCCACGTGACGACATGCCGCACACGTAGACTTCACAGGGGGGAAAACGGTGGATGACTCCGTTGACGGTTCAACGACATTCGTTTAATACACATATGTCGCTTGTCTTTTCAGTGACGAAATTGCTGCGCGCCTATGTACAAATTTGACATCATATACATGAAAAGTTATGTTTCGCGATTGTTCTTTAAATATCTCAACTATGCGACAGTGTGACTAGCCTCTCTACTGAATTCATTAGTATTCTCAGCAATCCCCATAAGTTAATATAAGATATAGCACCGAACTGATCACTCTAATTTTTTGGAAAAATGTCCATACACGAGTAGATGTTGTGGAGACAGTAGGATAAAGTAGTAGAGTTTCAAGTCCTCTAAACAAAATTCGCGCGCGCAAAAGAGCATAGCCCACTCTGATTTTAAACATGTAAAGACAATTATTGTATCTATTAGGGAAATTATCGGTAAATAATACGACAATTGATAAGTGATTTCCATAAAATTCTCACGCTCTTCATTAGTATAGATACTTTGTTTTTATCATTTAAATGGTGAATTCAAGAGCCTAAACTTGAAAATCTCCACTCTAAGCCAGGATATTTAATTAATAAAAAGTAGCATATTTTGAAAATATTACGCGTTATAATATATTAAATAGCTTATTTTCAAGGTAAACTGACTTATCTCGCACTATTTGGACAAAATTCGTTACCCATATGTGACAGCCTCCCTTTCTAAGTACTTTTTTAAAGCCTGTATCAGGCTTTAAAAAATGCGAACTGAAGAATTCTACTGTTAAATTGACGCGTATAAAGGGCGAGTTATAGGGAAATTCAACGAAGCACCCGGAATGAAGACAACAGCCCCAGCAGGAAGGAAATGATTCCAAACATATATTACGGAGATATGTGCATATAAGGAATCTTCAAGGAGCGCGTGATCCGCATAACACAATCCCAACCACCATATGCCGGATGGAAAACGGCGGGCGCCTGTGTTTAGTTTCGCTAGACATTGCGAAAAAAATCTTTATATATATATATATATATATATATATATATATATATATATATATATACGCGAACGATCCGGAGAGTTTAAGCAAGGAGAGGGAGATACAAGCAACATAAATAACGGCACGCACCCCTAGCGCTCTCCTAACCGAAAGTCTCCTCATAGATCCTGATATATACATACGTATATATACGCACACTCCGAGTCGAGTCCTCATACGGAGGCTGCATTTCGCGCCAAAAACGGGATCGACGCCATCATCTGTTCCTTTGCGAGAGAAGAGAGAGAGAGAGAGAGAGAGAGAGAGAGAGAGAGAGAGAGACATTTTACAGTGTGGTTATTCTTCTCTATCTCTCTCTCTCGCTCCCTTTTACGGAACGTCTCCGAGACAACTCGTATCTCGACCTTACAGAAAGCGAAACAAGACTGGCGCGAATTTTTATGTGCGCACCCAGGACACCAGGCAGCAGCCGGCACACGATTGGGGTGAGTATATATTAAGGAGGGCCGGGGAGACTGTTTAATTGTCAGTCCAGAAATTGGGGTTTATAACAATAGTTGCATTATATATATAGATATTCGGGAAAAAAATCGTAAGAAGGGAAGAATAATTTACATAGATCTTCATACGAAAATTTTTGAATGATTTAGAAATTATAATGAGTAACAAATTCAACAAGTATTTAAATATAGATTTGTTTCGATCGTACTATAATTAACATATATTATTATGTACTCAATTTATTTTCGGCAACGAATTACTTTTATAAATATGATTCATTTCACTATTGAAGCTAATATGCTAAAATACACTAGTTCTAATATAATATTATATATATAGAGACTTTTAGAAAACAATTTGTCAATAATAAAAATAATATAAAAAAACAATTGTCAATAATAAATATTCCGCAAAATTCAATATTAGTCTATAACAAAAATTAAATATACGTTAATAAAATATCATGTACAGTGCTTAAAATTTAATTCAAATTTCTTAAACTCGACAAAGGTTTCATTGTCCAGCGATTGAAGAATAACTTGTTTTTCCACGTAGTCACACGAACGACAGTTGGAGCATAAGGCCGATAAAATCTTACTCATTTTACACGCTGATATTTGCGATTCGTTACATTATCATATGCGCGCGCGCGCGCGTGTGTGTGCGTGGTGGAGGTAGGTGGGTGTGTGAGCGCGCGCTTAATGTATTAATGTAACAATTAAAATGTTCTAAGTAATATATAGGACGTTTAAAAGACTTGTATAATTCAAAATAATATATAATTCATTAAGTAATATATGCTGAATAATAACATATAAATAAATCAATGAATAAACATAAATAAATATATGTATCTATATGTGTATAGATACTTATAGAAAAACTTTATATATATATATATATATATATATATATATATATATATATATATATAACTACATTAAATTTCCATAGTTTCTCGATGAAAATTTATTTAATTTTTTAAATGAAATATCAACTGCTTATATTACATTTACTATATATCTACTCGAAGCTACTTTCATAAATGAAAAGGAAGTTAAATTAATTGAATCCGAAAATTCACGCATTTCGTTGAATTTAATGCAAAAATAATTGAAAATTTTTTCATGAAAATCTGCATGAATTTGCCAATTTCAATGAATTCTACTTCTTTTTCGTTTATGAAAACAGCTTCCAATACACGTATATTAAGCTTAATGTATTTTTTCCCTGTGTATTTTATATTGAAAACTCGTTTACTTAAAAAAAAAAATGTTTCTGATCTGAGATTTTAACGATCATCTGTAAAAAACTTTATAAAAATGCGTTAAACTATATCTGTACCTTGTACAGTATACACTGTGAGGACCACTAATTCTGACAAAAACTTCACGCCTCATCGACTCTCATTTGAACAAAAAAACTAAACCCAACCCATCGATGGACCATTTTTATTTTTATTTTTAGATTTTTTTTTCATACCAATCGTTGTGAAGAGTTTTTTTCGAATATCACTTAAAATGATAATAATTATGAAAAATGGGAAACGTCAATAATTATTAAAATGAAAACTTTTAAAAAAATTATATATAAATATATATATATATATATATATATATATATATATATATATATATATATATAGGATGCTAGTAAAGTTTTGTGATTCTTCAATAATCTCTAAAATAAGATTTGCACAGAATAACCTTTTCTAGATATACTCATAGGATTGGCTAATTGTTATTAAAAATAATGCCCTTTATTTTGATTTTGACAATGTCTTTTGATGATACTTATAAGGTTAATGACATTTGTGATGACTTGACATAAAAGGGAAATAGAAAAGCAAAGTTTACATCATGAATATTTAATGCACCACTAACGACAGAAAATCCTATTTTCTTTCCTTTTGTTATTTGAAGTTATTACATGCAGTAGTTGAAAACAAGTAAACAGAGGAAGGAGGATGGGGATAATTCTACTTCTGCGCTAGTGCAGTCCGTCACCAGTTACAATGCTTACTCAGCATCCGCCACTAATAATTATCATCATAATATAACTTCCATTGATATGATACTTTAAAAATTACGTAGTTTTTACGTAGATACGTTCGACCTACTTTAGGTGGAAAAATTCTTCTATTTCAATATCTAAGGTCGAAAAACCATTTTCATTTAATGAATTTCGTCAATCTTCGCATAATGTTCAGAATCAGTGTTAAGTTTAAAACCATTATGAATAGTTTTAAGCTATTATGAATCAGCACATTTTCTAGTTAAGCGAAAGTCATATAAGCTCGTATGAAAAGTTTATCTATACGAGTTTGCTTTTCAGTTAGAACTCGAAGGTTGCGGATTTGAATTAAACAATATACATATCATATAATTTGAAATTAGTGAATCGATATTTTGAGTCTGAGATAATAAATTCCAAACACCTATAACATATTTTGTGTATATATTGATCCCAAATAATCCTATATAAACGTTATAGGAAAAATATAAAAAACGTTTATACCATCAACGTGAGAATTGAAAAAGTCCAATCTTAAATTCATAATTATCACCCTCCGAAAAGTTAGCAGTAAAGCATATAGAATACTATTTTTAATGTCACTGAACATAATAGAAAAATTCGTGATTGAAAGGCTTAATTACGAGGAATAAGTTCACCGGCCCTATGGACATTCATCGTTTCGAGAGAATAAATTCTGAGACTCGCCTGATACATGGCTTTTACTCGATCCTGTCTTGATCTCTCATCTTCGTATAATAGACGCACAGGCAGCATTCGCACGTCCCTTTGATAGCGACGATCCGGCATAACTAGAACGGGCTGTCGCGAATTCATAGTCGCACAAACCCGGAACTCCCAGGCCCGTATCTACTTTATATTATATATAGACGGCGGAGAACATGAAAAAAAAGTAGAACGCGGAAGCAGGAAGAGGAACCGGACGGCCGAGAAACTCGTAATGCGGGCATTTCGCGAATCGATTATTTTTCCGGTACCGGTCTCCGTCCCCATTTGTAGCCACTGCGCGTACCCCTACACATAGTTTTCGAGCTGTCGCGGAAGCACGCGAGATGAGAATGGGGCGGCTGTATAGCACATTATATATATACATACATATATATATATATATATATATATATATATATATATATATACACACACACATACATATATATATATATATATATATATATATATACACACATACATATATATATATATATATAAACGCGAAGAATGCTTGCGGAGGAAAAGAGCAGGCACGCATTTCGAATTCATCTATAACGTACGCATATAGTATATATAGTATAAAAATTCAAATGAACGAATATAGGACATGAACGACGATTTGGACGCTCGGAAGAGAATTTCGAGGCTTTGTCGCTAATTGTCTCTGCTTTCGCTATTGCCAGAATCGATTTTAAACACAATCATATGCAACAGGTATTCCCGCCCGTTTTCTTTGACAAGAGCTTAGCTTCAAACCCAAACCTATGTATAGGAGCAAAAACGGTAAGTATATAAACCTCGTTGTATAGAATACACGGTTTGTTGCATATATACATATATCGATCTTCCGTCCCTGATCTGACGCATCCTTATGAATATTGAACGAAAATCGCTCAGCTGGTCGGGTATCGTGTATTGGCTCTCACCTTAGGATGAATCTCTTCAAGTATATAATAACCCGTTTGCTTCCCACAGCCCGGAACGACTGTAGAATAAGCCTGCGTCGTTAGCCCGAGAGGTTACCCCGCGACCTATTCTCTGATTTTAAAGCGGTTGAGAAAAATAGATCTTGTGCATATCTGCTTCTCCTCGTACTCCAATGTCTTCCCAATATCTGCGAGTTTTCAATTGTGGAGTATATAAAAATTAGCCCCGTTTCATCAGACAAGGATCTTGATCACGGACGACAATGTGAGATCGTAAAGAATTCACGAGTCTTTGATACATGCTATCCCTCTCGCTCCTTCTCTCTTTCTTTCTTTTCTTCTTTTCTAACGCCAACCAAACGAGCAGATCACCGACCGATGATGACTCCGCACATTATAAGGTATACAGAAAATTAAAGAAGCCTATTTTGTAGATGATTTTTTACATCGCTACGGTCTTTCTATAATAACTTGTACGGATGAAAGATATTATTGAATCAATAGCAGGCTGTTTATCCGAGATCCCAACCTGTTTTTTTGTTTTACTCCTTACAGATGGGTTTTTATCAATATCATGATATATAAGCAATTACAGGGTACAATAAAAACGCAAATGTCTCACTCCTTATAGTAGCTTAGTTTAATCCTGTTATCTATACATATATTTCGTAACTTTTTATCATAATATTGTTTTAAATCCATGAGCAAATATCTGTTTGTCTCATCGTTATATACATTCTCTATTCTATTTATTAAGAAAAGGAATCTATTTACATTAGAAATACATTTCCACAAGGCAGAAAATTACATATGTAGTATATAATTTACTGCAATATACGAGTTCCTAGTACTGTAAAACCATATCAAACGTCTCGTACAGAAATACATCGCTATATATGGATAATTTTTCAGTTGAAGTGTATATTATATAATTAACATAGAAGTCTTTGCTCATGAAGTACAATGCCACGGGCTTAAAATTCATACAGCGGTTAACTTTTTTTTCTATATATAATTTTTATTATACAATGTAATGCAGTGCCAGAAGGATATGCACATAATTGGGATTGAGGACGATATATACAGTAAGTTCGGAGTGCTCGTAAAACCTATAGTATGGGTGAAACTTACGAGGGGCAATGCTAGATTCTCTCCGTCGCTCTCTCTCTCTCTCTCTCTCTCTCACTCTCTCTCTACCTCTCGCTCCTTTTTTACTGTCGCGTAAATCTCCCTTTTAGAGGCGTATGTATAGTAAGTGTGCAGGATTACATACAAAGCGCGTTTGTTTGCCCTTTACTCGAGTCGTAAAAAAGGCTGTAAAAGCGTTCGACTGCATTCGACTGCATCTCGATGTAAATAAGGATTTACGGGGCGGGAAGAAAAAATTTGCTCGGTATACCGACGACGCGCAGCCGAAACTTTCCCCGCGCACGCGCGGCTTTCTTATATGTATATATGGAAGGACACGAGAATGGAAATTCGGTCAGAAAAGAGAGGAGAAAAAATAACTTGAAAGAATAAAAGAGGCGCAAGAGCGGCAAAGAAGCCTGACTCCGGGACGAAAAGATCCGAGCGAGGGCCGGACAAAAAATCGGAAACGAGATAATTGAATAGCCGTGGCACCGCTCCCGGACTATTATGCGTTTATGTACCTACAGGGATTACAGGATATGGTCGGTGGATAACAAAATTCCTTAAGTTTCTGAAGAAGCGCTAAAAAGAAAAAAAGAGAGGGAGCAAATAAATTTTCTCGATTAACAAAGCCAATGGGCATAACTGTAACAGGTGGCCGGACACTTATTAGATTAAGAAAACCTGCGGAGATTCTACAATTTGTCACATTCTTCACTTAATACTATATTCACTAATAGTTTGCTTTTCCTATTGTAACATTTACTAAGGACTCCAACTGCCCAAGTATTTTCAATAAAGTTTGTAGAATAGAAAATGCATGCATATCGATTATATTAAATAAGAAAGGAAATATAGAAAAATTAATAAAGAAAATCATCAGGTGTATTTAATTTAAAATATATAAAATAGTTCATTCCAACACAACTGTAAAAATATATAATTTTGAGAATAAATTATAATAATAATTAAAACAAAAACAAAATTTCGTTGTGCAAAAATTTTACAGTGATATAAGTTGTCTAACTTTTTTTTTCACCAATTAAATATAACAATCTTAAGTAGAGTTACTTTGTTTTCTAATTACCTCTAAGGCCTTTGTTGTCTAAAATAGTCATCTAGTTGTTTTTCACGTTATTTGTTTATTTAGAAGATTTAATTACTTAATAGGATTTCGAATTTACTTAATGGTCCAGGATTTGTGAAACTTTAAAGACGCTGGCTCTGCGTTCAAGATCGATAGTTAATTATTTTCCGAATTTAGAAGGGAATCTAACAATATATAAACAGCAACCATCTCTGCAAGTAGGTCTTCTTATTGGATAAACTTATCTCTAACAAAAAAGCTATCCGATTTGGGTGAGACGCATTTGACCTAATTTGAGCGAGATTGCTCGCTTGGTTTATCTCCAGAATCCAGCCCTGCAGATTTTTACCTATAACACTTTTCCATTACCAAGATGTGGTATTAATAAATATTAATAAATATATTCCTGTCTTTAAATTAGGTATAATGTACTTTCTAGACAAGTATTATTATTTACTTAAAGCCTCTACATCGCCATTGAATTCGATCAAAGTATAATACTTTAAGCAAAAAAATCTCTTCAACCCTTGTTAGAAAATGTCTCTCAGTTATTGTAAATTGAAGTTGGACCTATTATTTTCCACGTTTTAGCAGACGATCGTCTACCTATGCTAACGTGTTTACTGAAATTCGGACATTCAATTAATATTAATTAAGAATAAACTATGCATTGACAGCGGATGTTCTTTAGAATTTTTTTTTTAATCAAACTGCTATTCTCTTATGGAAACAGGTACAAGAATATCAAAATTCATTAAAAATATATTCTGCTACGAAGCATTTTCAATTTCATTAATAGTTGTAAGTTGTCACTAAAAGTTACCATATCTTTATAGAATGATAGATTACAGGGTTTATTTTGACGGTAAATTTAATAATTTCGCTTCGGCCTCTCCTTGTACGTTTTTTCTTTTACAATATAGTTGTAGACTATTGGCAGTATTATCAAGCGAAATTATGGACTTATTATGAAGAAGATACGTTAGATATTATTCATTCTATAATATTACTTTAGTTAAGTATTATAAGTAAGTATAATACTCAACTAAAAAATATTTTTCAGAATTATTAATATTTTTCAGTTTTAGAGATTACTGCAACTTAATTTATGTTTTTAACAATTAAGCGTTTTCATTAAAAATATAAAGAAAGAAGACGATACAGGTCAACTCGTTTTGACTTATTTACTTAACCATTAAAAAAATCAAATAGATTAAGAAAACAACTAAAGAAACCCATTTTTCATTAAGGGGATATCAAAAAATTCGCGACAGATCGTAATAACGGCAATTTGATCGTTTAGCAGAAATTGCAATAGCATCAGTTTTTTTTGTTTCGATAGTAATTGTCTCGCTTCGCAGCGTTGATATGACATCATGATTGCTTCAAAATTGTTCCATCGAGATTTTTCTATTATGATTTTCAATTTTTATTTGGATACCCTTTTAATCAATAAGCTGTTCCAATGATCCACGCTTTAGTGCGGTTCCGAATCTGAATAAAAAATTTTTTTAATTTTAAAGACTTGAATTTTTCGGTTTAGCTTTGCCCAGCCATATGTTCAACGTCAGTTTGTCCCTATTAATACCTGCCTTTTGTCCCATTCCCACTTTTTACCTGATGATGTATTTCGAAAAGATCATTAATTAAAAAGGTAAGCAGTTAAAAGAACCAACTATAGAAACGAATCTTTCAGGAAAAGATAGGAACTATATTAGTGGGACTAAAAACAGGTGTTAAAAAACACATGTGACGTATGTTCATTCGTAGGATCCATAATTGAGTCAGTTTGAATAGATCCTTTGATTACTCGAAAGATTGGTACGGTGAGGTTTTTCTGAAAACGCTTTTTTTTCAAAATTTTCTAATTTAAAATAGGACATCTATATATTAATTTTTTTTTATAATATTAGAAAGTCTTTTGTCCATAATTTTTTTAATACAAAGATACTTACAATCTGTAGACAACATACATACATATAACTTTGCAATAACGCACCGATAAATATTTAGTTAAAAATCCACATTATAGTTTTGAATTTATTGTTAAACGAATATTTAAAAAAAATTGTATTTTCCAGTAAAAGCCAAGTTACCATGTTGCTTAAGTATTTAATGGGAACGTCTTTGTGTATTTCTTAATACCGATTATGATTCAAAAGTATCTTTTTAAGTCTTAAGAAGACACCAGAACGAAAAAAGAGAAAAAGAAAAACCAGAAGAAAACGTCGCGCGGAGATAAGGAGCATCAGGCAGCGCATATGGCGCGCGTGCTCGGATGCAAGAATCTCTAATAATTACCGATCCGATCGCTGCGACGGGAGACGAGCCGGCGCGGGCGAGGAGCGCGCACAAAAGCTTTTACCCTCCTCCGGCCGCGTGTAGGATTTCAACGACAGAGGCCGTGGCGGCCGTAAAGGGAGCATCGCCCGGCATCGCCCCTTGGCGTGTACAAAATCGATCTCCTCTTCTTCTTCCTCCTTTTTTTTTCTTGACGCGTGGGCGTCGCGCGCAAGAAAACAAGCGATTCGAATCGAGATACATAAAACGCCCGAGCCCCGCGCGGGGAAAGAATCGGCGAGGCTCTTTATCCGGCCCCGTAAGGGTGCCTCTGCCTCCGCGGCGCTTCTTCGCCCGTCCTCCTCCTCCCCCTTCCCCTTCTCTCGCTTGGTTAATGCTTAATTCTCGTGGGTGTCGGGCGCGTGCCGCTGCGCAACGACGTCACGAGCGCGCGCGCCTCCACCGCGCCGACTCCGCCCGCGCGCGGCCCGCAGAGCAGCTGCCGCAATGAAAGTCCCAACTGCGTCGGATATTCACTTTTATATAGCGCGTTGGTAAATGTAACGCGGGTTATGTATGTCGCGACAACGCTCGACAGAGGGATTATCGTTATAATACGCGTTCAAGATGGGACTGTTACCACATTTCTATTGAACGATTCGATTGATTTTATTTCTATTTCTATCGAACGATTTTCCTAAGCAGTACGCTTTCGGTTTTGGAAATCGTTAAAATAAATATTCAATTTCAGAAGTAGTGCTTTTATTTTTTGTCTCAAAATTTTGCATTCGTCAATTAACTTTATGTTAATCCTGCTTCGAAATGACAAAATAATTTATGCAGAACCTGCTCTTTTATTGATAAATTTTTCAATTTATATGTCACATGTAACATTTAGGTCGATATTATTACATGTGTTATATTCTTTTGTTTTATTATTTTCTATTAATTATTAGTTTTACCCATCAATAATTAAAGCAATTTATAATCACGGAGGGCGCAAATTGATAATAAATCAAAACACACTTATAGCAATAGTAATTTCGTTTAAATTTGTGGTATCATCGTTAGAAAACAATTCTTATATAAGTCCGAGGATTCTGACCATTTTTAAAAATATCCGTATATGATGAATTAATCTACAGAAAGTGATTTATGAAGAGAAATGTTAGAAATATTACATTCAGTTTTCATTACTTTTTAAACTTAAAAGTAATACTTGAAATTTGCTAGCATAATGTATATGTGTCAAATGTACAACCTATCAGCAAGTTGCGTACAGGTTACATCTAATTGCTGGTAAATATATAAAAGATCAGTTATCGTGGGTTTAGATTTGTGTAAATATCTCGGAATTCTTTAGTATTTTAATTTGTGATATCAGCGAACTACACGTGGTACAGTCGTAATTTTCATCAACAGCTATCTTCAAATATTGTATGTTTTACTTAGAAAATTGCATGGAAATCGGTTGATTTTTTAAAAATTCAGGTTCGTCAGAGTATGTATCATAATGATATAGATTCTTTAAAGATACAATTTTTACAAACAATTGAACCCAAAAATTTTAGAATAATATATTATGCCAATTAAGCGTACATCGAGAATGCCCCTACTTAAATTCCACAACAAAAGAATAAAAATGTTTTTTTTTCTAATATCGTTCTAGTATAGGCCACATTTAAAAAGTTCAATCGTCCTTTTAAATTTCAAAATGCATACACTCGATGGAACCACTGTCCTTAATGTATAATATATAGATTATAAGAACCGAAAAAAATTAAAGCGCGTATAACAAATCGTTTGCTATCAGGGACCGCTTGCGCCTGTAGGTAGCGACTGCGGGCACGAGGATGCGCGCAAGTCGCTCTACTATATAGTGCAAGCGACACGCAGGGGTGGAACGAGGCGGAGGGGGGGGGGAGGAGATGGAAGCGCCATTACAGTCTTGTCACGACGGCTGTCTAATCGAGGCAGCGGCCAACCGTTATTATAACAGCGAGCGACTTCTTTGCCTTTCCTTCTTTTTTCCTCCGTCCCGCCGCTATATATAGAACTGTTGTCGAGCGCCCGCGTCGCGCTTACGCATATTATTCGGGGCTGCAGCGTACACCGCGCGACTTCGCGCGCGCCGGGCCCGAGAAGCCTTTTTATCAACGGATCCCACACACTCCGCTGCGCTCCCGCGGTCGCGCGCGCCCCGAGCATCCGCTTTCGTGTGTCATATTAAGGCGGAGCCTCTCGTGCTCTGTATTAACTGCTGGTTAAATGCTTGGCAGCAGCTGTGCGCACTTGCGAAAACCGTCGCCCGACGGCCCGCTCGGCCGTCCGCGCGCGCGACCCGGGGCGGCTGCGAGCGATGCGCGGCGCGGGGGCCTCGAACGCTCGGAGCTTTGGGAATAATTCTCCCGGGATGGAGAGAGAAGAGTAGTGCTAATTGCGCTCACTCGGTGAAACCAAAGGTTCTTGCAAAGAGTGCTGCAACGCTCGTATAAGACTATACTCTTCTGCCATCGGGCATTCTCGAATGCAACGAGGAGGCTCATTAGGGAACGTCATCAGCAGTACCTGTACACGATACTATAACAATACATATGGGTGTCAGTTAATTTTTTCTTCACCTTAACAAATAACACATTATTTATACGATCATTTTTTACTTAACGTGCTGTAAAAATGTACCTTCAAGGGCTCCAGTTGGATGTCCGAGTAAAATTGTTCTTCTTGCTTTGAATCAAAAATATGTTACAGAATTATATATTTTTGTATCTATTTTTTTATTCCAGGACTATGCCCCACATATATTAAACATCGTTTCATGTATTGTTACAGTATTACCGATAAATAAGACGAATAAAGATACTTATCAAGGTCGAATTACTGATTCGTTAACATCCCTGCCAAAATGACTGGTCGAATCGGGGTTCTCTCATCTATTAAATGTTATATATTTAATAGGAATAGATTTTTGTTTTATTTAATACTTAATAGTTTTATTTTTTCTTTTCTAAAAGAATATATATGCGAAATTAAAAATTGTACTTATGTCTACTGTTTTGAATTAAATTAATAAATATTTTTATCGGTCTTACAGTCTTTATACTATAATATATTGAAATAAAATAATGACAGTTAAGTTTAGTTCGTGAGGATGAATCGTAGCTGTTCGAAACATCGAACACCAAAGGAGAACTTATAAAGTAATAGAGAAAATATGGTGGTGGGGGCAGTCAGATTGTTCTTTGTTAACACAGAATCTAGTTTAATTATTTTTATCATTTTTATTTTATTTCAGCTTCTTCGATTGTGATAATAAAAAAGGACAGTCTGATTGTTATTATTTAAGTTAATACATTATATTATAAGGACTAAAGACCGATAAAAATATTTATTAATTTATATATGTGGATTTTTCTCCTAAAACTTAGTACTGAAATAATATGATTTGTGATTGCTTACAAGAGTAAATATATGATATAAATATAAATATATTTGCAGAAAGTTATGTGTAACTTGCCATTTTCCTTGGCATGTTTTATTGTAAAACAAAAATTAATATTCGAACCATTTTATTTATTACTATTTTTATATTTATAAAGTGATTGATAATGTATACTATATTTGTGTAAGAAAATAAAATTGTGAGTCGTGTTGCGGTAAAATATATTAAATACTGATCATATGATATGTGATAAATCAATGTATCATTTACAAAATATAGTGTAGGCCAATCCACCGCAGAAGATATTAAAATCTGTATATATATATATATATATATATATATATATATATATATATATATATATTTCATTTCAATGAAAGTTGTCGACTAACTGCAGAAGAAAGATAGCATTTTGCATGCAACACTATGTATATAGATCCACAATCCAAATTGGAAAACCCAAACAAAATCAAAAAACACATTACCTCTTGCCAAAGCACCGCTATATAATAAAGGGTAGAATAATATATATATATATATATATATATATATATATATATATATATATATAAGGCCATGGAGCTTGCGCGCACCATTCGGCACGGGCGTCGCGAAGTCAACGGTTAGACACGACGGGTTTTCCAGAAATCACCCGAGAAAGAAAGAGAGACTCTGGGTGTGTCCGCGTCAAGGATGACGCGTGTCGTCTTTATGTCGGTCTCGGCGGAACTGGATAATATACATGGGAAATAAAAGGGAGCCGGGAAGCGAGAAAGGACGCGCCGAGAGTTATGCACCACACACCGCACCAGCCGTAGATCGAACGGGGCGACCGCCGACGCAAAGTGCATGTCGTCCGCACCGATCGTCTCTCCTAGTCTCTCTCTCTCTCTCTCCCTCGGCGCTCGGTTGCTCGTGTCAAAGGGACGCGTCTAAAAGAGTTGGCTATGAGAAAGATGGAAGTTAAGGAAAAGAGACAACCACAGGACCAGATGAACGATTATGAGGAAGGGACCGACCCTGTTTCCAGAAACCGACCAGGAAACGCCAAAAATCTGGCTGAACAGTCTAGGATTTATCAGCTGTTCCTAGGGCCTTTCAACGTCTACCAATTATTGTTATCTCCATTGTCAACCAGATGCGATCATCGGCGCTTCGGGAGTGCGATGTTTATACTCCGAAAACCGAGATCTGCCGAATGTTTCGATTCTCCGACGAACAATGGCTGTCCTTTGTCGCCTTTTGCTTGATATAATCCAGCGCAAACTAGCCACCACGCAGACGGACGACGACACAACCTTTTCGGTCACCAACGTCTGCACTGGAACTTATAGGTTTTCAAAAAATAATTAAGGAATGCTCACGTGCTTTGGATTGACGTTATAATCGGGAATACGTGGTTATTCTTATAAGTAGACCCACACGTAACAAACTTGGCAATTTTAGTGCTTTATTTAATGTAAAATATCATTTAAAGAAAAAAAAATGAAAACATAGTTTAGTTCCGTATAGATTAAAAATTCTTCTCACTTTCCATTTCACAAATTCCAAATACCTCTAAAAATGAAGGATTTGTTAGCTTGCAGCTTCGTCGAGAATATCAAAACATATTAAAAGAAAGGTATATTTAAGTATACCTTTTTATATATAAGCATAGAAATCACTACCATCGATTCTGCATAAAAAAAATGTGTAGAATTCCAACAAATCGAAAATTTTGACCTTTAAACAGAAAATATTTATACAAGAATGTAAAGTTAAATTCTTCTTTATTGTTTTTAGATTTATATATTTTTATAAACTTAATTTATTATAAAAAATATAATTGTGTATAATCTTTGTCTACTGTGATAGGAGAAACCGCTTTATAAGCAACCACTTCGTTTATTTCATAATAATGTAGATATAATTAAAGTAAAAAATATTAGTCAAAGAAGAATCGCAATCAAACATCCGAGATTAATCGGTATTATTTATGACGAGAAACTATAATCACATCCTTGTACTTCATCGGTCTTCAAATGTATGTATATGTATATGTATATATGCTAACGGTGTATGTTTTGTAAAATTTGCTAAGATCTTTTCGTCTTCCTGTTTTCTTCGATTCTAGCTGATTACAATTATCTTTATCGAGCTAATTTGAGTTATCATTTTTTATAGGTTTTTCAGCTCATTTTAATAACTGTAGGAAATTCTATTTATACATGAGACTTTCTGCTTCGATAGCAACTATTTAATGAAGCTTTCGATTTATATTATTAATTCGAAGAATATTATTATTATTATTATTATTATTATTATTATTATTATTATTATTATTATTATATACTATTTCAATATATAGTTTTTTCTTTATTGTTTCCGTTATTAATCCCTTTTTATTTAAGCCTAGTTTTTACATAATACCAAGTGTGAGCTCGCTATTTGAAATAACTTGCTAATAATAAATATCTATATAAGAATAAATCGTTTAGAAGGAATAAATAATTGACATTCGGAAAAAATGGGACTAAAGATGATTAAGGAATTATGGGATTTCGGAAAGTACTTAAATAAATAAAGGTAAAATGGGCAAGCATCGTTTAGCAAATACGTTTCTAATTTTATTGAAAGCATACACAGCTGATAGCATTGGCTTTGGATTGTATCTTTTAGGTAAGAAAAAAAATATTGCAATTTGGTTAAAAACATTATTATATTGATTTTCATTTTGGATTTTATTTAAGTAGATTTTTATAAACTGAAAGATACATCCTATCGATATAAAATTGATAGAACAATAACTGTAAATTGGGTACAATATAATTATTATGTATCATTGAATTTAAATACGTATATAAAATGTATACTTTTGATTCAGATAATTTCTTATTGCATTAGAAAAGATATTAAATGAGGAAGATAATACTTTTTATAAGCTTGAATTTTATTTTTGTTCCAAGAATATATCGATGTTGAATGAATTTATATAATGTATGATACAATTTAGAAAAATCAAACTTACAAGAGACTGGAATTATGTACAAGTATAAACATAATTGTATTATCATTAAATTTTTTATAAGTTTGTAATCATATTAATTCTAGTAGACATGTATATTAGCTTCTTTGATACGATTTTGATTTTATTCAAACGATGTTCTTAACTGAAAGTCATATATTTTCCGTAATAGATATAGTTATAAAGATATAAAAAAATTTGAAAAAATTTAATACGTAAATTATTTAATCCTCCAAATAACAGTAATAAAAAATTATAAACTCGATGCAAATGTTTCCGATGAATATTATTTATATATAGACTTTTGATAGCCTAAATTTGGGTAATCACGATTTCCAACGACTCTCCGTTAGAAGACCGCCTTTGTATATACAGGGTGTCCTAAATATGATTGTTCACACTACCGAACAGGTAATAAGTCGAGGAAGTTATATACAAAGGTTTTCACATCGGCCAACGAGCAAACGTCGATTCTACTCCCGATCGAGGAACGTGGAAATTGAATGGACGGGTGGAGAATTGGATAACAATTTAAGGAGAACGAGATAGACCTGTCGAATATGTCGGGAAAAGGTTTAGTGGTTTATGTCAAGATGATTTTACTTATGTGTTCGGAATGCTATAACTAATATACAGACGACAAAATGGGTATATTTTTTGCGCTTTAGAAATTTCGATCAAAGTTAATACCATCTATAATTATATATAACTGCTGATTTGTGCCGCTGTCATTCGGCTCCTATCATTATTTTTTAGATTCCTAAAAATGTGCACCCATCAACTCCATGTATCTTGATTTCGAGTAGAATTACGGTTTGTTCATCGGCACATAGTGCAAAAATTAATTGCCACTTTTCAAAATGTCTTTGTATAGAATTTTCCCTGTCTATTACCGATCCGTTAGTTTAAAGAATCACATTCGGAACACCCTATATATATATAGGATTCATTCAAGAGTACATAACGATCGAAGCCAGCATATAGAACGAGGGGAAAAAAGAGTAACCGAGATACAAAAGTGAAAAAAAGCACCGCGTAATCGGCGCCTCTTATCAAATCGCTATATAGATTCCATCGAACCGTTATGGTCTCGACGCGCTCTCGGCCATCGGTGTGGTCGCAGTAGTGGTCGTAGTGGTTACTTCCCCGGCCCGTGATTACACATATATATAATTTTTGCTTCCGCCATCAGGAGGGAAGTTTGTCGAGCGCCGAGCAACACGCTGTATTATCGATTAGTCGATATATATTTATATGTGCGCGTCTCGGGCTCCGTGGACGACTCACGGGTCGTCGACGCAGCTGCGTTGCTGCCACCACGTCGGCATCGAGGCCCCGCGGGCGCGCTCGTCCTCTACAACACCTATATCTATAGGATATATAGCGCGACTGGCCCTTGACGATACGTGTTCCTCGTATATATATATATATATATATATATATATATATATATATATATTACATACACGCGCGTCGAAACAATAGTCCCGAGGTGTGTGGTTCAGCCTTGCGTTTATATATATATATAACATACCCGGAGGGAGACCGGCGCGCGTGCGCGTATACACACACGGGGGTATACGAGCGCAGTCGAGCACGGCCCCAGCGCTCTCGCGACCCGGTAGACGAGGTCGTGCCGCGCGTCTATGTACGTGTATGAACGTACCACGGGAGGGTCGCGCGAATCCACCGCCCGGCCCCGACGACGGGATGCGCGACGCTTATTCGCACAGATGCCATTCGGTATATATAGATATTCGTGTAAGACCCCGGTGCCGAAGCGCGGAGCCGGCGACGGCGACGCTCGGTCGGTCGTCTCGCCTCTTTCTCTCCTTTTATTTTCGGGGAGAACGAGAAGAAATCCGGCCCTCGGATGCGACCCCGGTGCGCGCAGAGAGAGAGCGAGAGAGAGAGAGGAGGGGGGCTATAGGGAGAGAGGGAGAGGACGCGCGTCGTGTCTCTCTCGTCGTCGTTGAAATCCCCGGGCTCGGGGAGATCCGAAAATAAAATCGCGCGCGTAGTATGCGCTCGGCGCGAAAAGGAGGAATGAGGGGTCGAATGCGTCCGGGTAGTGATAATACAGCGACGGAATTGTCGGTAGACGAGACTGCGAAACTTTCAGAGCGACTTTTGAGCGGGTGCGTTGTAAATCCCTTTGGCGATTTTGAGGGGAATATAATCGATGTATGTAATTATAGCCTCTGGATTGTGATTTCTTATGTTTATATTATATAACACGATCAAGTTCTCATAATATGTTTCACTCGATGTTTCGTCAGCAGTGGTATTGACCTAGAAATCTAATTATTATACAGTTACTGAATCTGCTTTTCATTTGGGTATCTTTTTAATAGGCCTTTAATGAAATATTTGAACTCCGTCATCAACCGAAATTCAAACTAACCCATATATCTTTATCTTTTTTTTTCTCACAAATTCGGTGTAAATAGTTAAAAATTGTTAAATTTACGTATACGTATATACGAAATAGTTTTGAAAAATGTCAAAAACAAGAACGGATGTCAAGACGTTATATCAGATTAAATATTCGTAGAAGATTTATTGCAAAATCGTAAAATTCCTAGTAGAGATTATATTATAACAAGTGTTTTATAACACATTTCTGAATATGTGTATGTAGCGAAATTACATACTGAGTTGACGCGGTAAATTTCACGGCCGGCGGCGCGTGAAAGAATCCGACAATTCAGCAAAGTATCTTGTTTTTATTTCAAGTTCATTCCTCTCGGTCTCTGGACATTAATGATATATCCATATAACTATATATATTTGAACGAAAACAAAACTATATCCTATGGCAATAAATATATATTAGGTTGTAAAATATTATGCATTGTAATTATTATATTGTATCCTAATATATATTTATACATACGTTCAAAGACATAATAAGAAATAAAATTATCAAGATGACACGAATTCGATGGCGCCTAATATATTTCACAAAAATGACAATTTTATTATTGACCGATACTATCACGATTAGAGTATGAAAAGTAACTTTATTCAGAAATAAGCTTAAATACTTCATTGTGATAAATACGTTAATACGTTCAAATGTGACAAATCTTACAAGCAAATAACGATTTATAAGATTAATTTGTCTCCGAATATTTATTCTATAAGTATTCTATACTTACATTTTTATTTTTATAGATTTTACCCTTACTAAGGAAGACCAGTTAGCACGTAGCCGAACCATTATACTTTTATAAGAATGACAATAAATAATTATTTTTATAGATAGTAAAAATAGGATTTAAAACCTATAATTGCAACTTTTTGCATAGAAATAGTATAGATCAAATGTATAATACAACAATTTAATCTCAATATAAGAAGTAGCGTATCTGCTTATTATATATATATATTTAAAAGTCAAATGATGGTATGAAACTAATTTAGGCAACTTTGTATATATCTTATCGTTTTATGAATGCTTTACATAAATGGATCATCAGCATTTCAGCCTATTAAAATTTTAAGATCTATTAGTATGATACGATGATAATGTAGATCTGTCTTACTACAAACTTGTCGCTTCTTGTTAAATACATTTTTTTTGTTGCTCTATTTCACATTAGTTTTTCAAATTTATCTAATGAAAAGCAATCAATTATATATAGCATTAAAGCATAAATAAAACATATTTCCAACTTGCTTCTGTTATACTCTACTAGATTAAAGCCTCCCAACTAACAAAATATATTTAGAAAATAATATTCCTAGACTATTATTATAGTTTATCATCGGTTTTATTTTTGGCAGAAAAAAAAATTCTATTTCCATCCATATATCACAAATCTATATGCATTATGTATATATATATATATATATATATATATATATATATATATATATATATATATATAAAACATAATATATGTTATGTATTTTGTTAAAGCGGGAAATGCGATTCAAAGGAATAAAATCAAATATTCAGAACTTTTATTTTAACAAGTTTTAACCCTTCCGCTGTAGGTGTTATTCTTCTCCTTTGTGGAAAAAATAAACATCGTGAATGAATCGAGGAAATGGGCCATCCGTCAAAAATGCCCTTCAGTATTGGTGAACGCCGGAAAAAATATCCGTGAAAAGAAAAATAACACGAAAGGAAAGAAATAATATAGAAAGAAATAAAGGAAAGCAAAAAAGGTATCGTGATGACGTGAGGGATAGGAAGCGCAATTCGTCGAAAAATAAACCCGTGGCGGGGGAGGAATGAGCGGAGGAGAGGTATGAAAACCAGTCGCTTTTAATTTTTTACCTTTTGCGTCCTTAACGCAATTAAAATCTGCATTATAGGTTCAATATGGAGAGATTGAAAAAAAACTCGCGAATGAGCAGTATCTACTTTTTTCCTTAACTAATAAGATTCGTGTTTAACTTAAATTAATAGGAAATTAGATGAAACCAGCCTCAAAGGTTTTTACAATACAAACTATGCATTTTGAATTAGTTGTTGCGTGAAGTCTTATCGAACTCTAATCACAGATACCTTTCTTTATAGAAGAGTAGAGTATTTTCAAAAAATGGAAAAAATTATGCAGTATACTTTTTATGTATATTAAAACATTGGCAACAAGAAATATATATATTTCCGGATAAATATTAATCGCATCACATTAATTTATTCAAAAGTGATCGTTTTACATTAACTATGAAAACACATTGATTTTTAATTTTTCACAAAGTTTTTATTTATAAAGCGTTTTACGGATTTACTTAAAAATTTTCAGGAATCTAGAATACAAAATTAAAGAGTACGTGACAATTGGATAAAAAATTTAACAGTTCAATGTTTATATTTAATAATTATCAAAATTGAGTAATTTTTATTTCATGGGTGCAAATGAATTTTAACGGACTCAAAAAAAAATCAATATCAGTAACTTTATTCGCGTATTGAACGTATGAAGATAATGAATAACTCAAAAAATCGGACGAATCCTCTGAAAAGCGCTTAACACAGCTCTTGAGCAATTTCTTCGCAGTAAAAAAAAATCTGTGAACTTATAAATACGTGTCCTAGACGCAGTAGGTTGACTCACCAGTTTAGCTATCAGCCAAGTAATCAGTGAGACTTTAGAAAATTCTTTTACACATAATGCCTGAAGTTCGGCAACTTCAACGGGAAAAAATACAGAAACGCATTAGCCAGGGACAATCCGTCGCCGCTGGTGTTCCTCTCCAGGCTTCGTAACAATGTGCTGACTATCGAGTTCTGGTTTTTTTTTACACCGGTCCGAGACACTTGGCATTTTCCTTTAACGGCGCGGTCGCGACCGACGCCACTCCGAAGATCTAGAAGAGCGAAGTTAACAAGATCAAGATGAGAAGTTCGCCTTCTACTTCACGCTGGATCGTGACCTTCGGAATTCTGTCGGATCTCTATCTGCCGTGGGAGATGCGAGGCCCGAACAACCCCCGAGGAGAGGTAAAATGGGAATGAGGGACCTGCAGAGGTGTCTTTTATACAATGGACCAATCCCGCAGGTCCTGAAAGTGCATTAATCATGCGCTCTCTTTTCAACGTATAATCCCCGCATAAGAATTACGCCGTGCGTATCTTTTTCGATGAGATTTTCGACCTTCGATTTACTGTTACATATACTTCAGGTGGATGCGAGATTAATGCAACTTCGGCAGTTGAAGCTCGCTCGCGAAGCAGTCGAAAATTTCCCAGGTAAATGAAAGATTGGAGACTGGCTCATATAATATATATATATAATTTATATGAATGCACTGTAGCTTTCACGCACAAAGCTTTCGTTATGCCGCCCCCGAAGGCGAAGTGGCGAGCAGGCCCTTAATGCGCGTGGGTATGCGCCGAGTGCGAGCCTTATATAAACCGGTTTCTTCCGAGCGTCCCGAACTTCATCGCCTTCGTATGCGTAATATAAGGCCATTACTTTTGTTTCGATTGTTTTGCAACCGTTTTCCCTCACGACTTCACCGATGCAACGCGTCGCGCCGCCGCGTCGGATCCCCCAACGTGACAGAAAGGCAAATCGCGCCGAAGTTCAACAAAGGAATACACGTTTTACAGGTGTATCGCCTGGGAATTTCTATATACGGTTTAAAAAATAATATATGTCCCATCGATCGTATTGTGTCGGGTGAGTCGAATATCGCGCGTGGCCCTTAATAAGCAGACTTTATTACGTTGCGATTTCCGAAACGTGTCTTTTCCAAGATTATACCACTTATCGAATGGTTTTATTGTATTATGAAACTCATTTTCGTTTCGAAACAAAAATCTGGGCTACCTGGGTTTGGGAAGAAAAGAAGAACATTAAAATTCGAATTACATTATAATTCTATGAAAATCTAAATAGCATATAATAGTTATGACGGACCATGAGAGGCTCTTCTGCGCCTGACTCTAATTATATGCCCCTCCCCCCTAGTTCTAATGAGAATATTTTAAACTTTGTTTCAGCCCCCAAAAAAGAGTGACTAGGATGAGTCTTAGCAGACATCATCCCACAAATGAACTTTTATCCCGATATTTGAGCGTCTTCAACCTGCTGATGATTTCTAACGTCAGTCCTTATGAAATATTGGAATAACCTATATAGAAATCATTGCAACGCTGCGTATAAATATTTTAGAAAAAATTAATGTTATCGATTGAGGTTTTTTTAAATAAATAATTTCTATAATTATTTGTGAACAAGTCAGAATTTAACATAGGCGATTGTAAAAATTGTTAAGATTTGAATTATTAATTGTTCGAGGTTCATATTATATTGTTTATTTGTAAATAATTTTCTCCCTAAATAATTAACTCCCCAACATAGTTATAGCTGATACGATATTCTGTAGATGATAAAGCTAAAGCGCCAAATAAAAATAAAATATAATTATTCATTGTCGGTTCTAATAAGGTCATTTATGCATTATGTTATTAACGCAATTTCCTTAAGCTTTGTTTTGGTACACTGGCTACATTGTATTGATGACTGGCAATTCTTATAATTACATCATCTGCCTCAACCTACTTATTTTCTACTCAAGGTTACGATCGAGGACATGCACAATGCTCGTACATTCGAAAGCCGTTGAAACAAAATCGAAAAAAATCCATTTATTACTTATTTATACTGGTGCATCGATAATTCTTTGAATAATGTGGTAGAATGATAAATCCTTTGACAGGATTATAAAGAGTATAACTTAAATAAGAAAACGATCTGACAAACAGTAAGCATTGTAATTAATAGAATATAATTTGCACGTCATATGTATCTTTTTTTTATAATTGTTTATACACCATTGAGTTTTTCATTATTCAGAAATTAGTTTATTTTTGCCTGGTACAGTCGTCAAGTCCGTAGATATTTTTTAATATATAATATCTCCTGAAACATCCTGCTCGCGAAAATAATGATATATATAGGGTGAAAAATTGTGTCGTGAAATGCTCATAACGTTGGGTTTCCTTGCTAGTCGACGCCTAAGCCAAAGGACGGAGAAGTACTCAAATCTTTTATACATATAATAGCGTCGAAAGTTCATATATTGCCAAGCATTGGTGCGCGGACGACTTCACAATGCGTCCGAGTTCGTGACTAAATACTGGAATTATTGGGTATATTATGTATATATATTTAGCCGCGGTTCAACTGGGGCGTTAAAATCTGAGCGATACCTCCGCAAAATATGCGCGCCCCGCTCGGTGCGGAATGCCATTCGACGATCACGTACGGCGAGGGAGCGGCCTCTTTCATTGTGTCGAGAGAACCGATCGCGCAGGTCCGCGTCGCGACTATCGGTTATTTTTTGTTTTGTTTTTTTTTTTCCCTCGTATCGTGCCTTCTTTTTTTAGAAGAAGAAGCATGCGTGTGCGTGTGCGTGGGTGTGTAGGAATCGACGGAGCACCTTGCATTATGCGCTTATGCGCGCGATACGAAGAGATTCGGAGCTGACGAGCGGGCTAACCCGATGGGTTATAACGTGCTCGCACGCAACGCTGTGCGCTGAGTCGAGGGGAGTAGGGCGAGGGAGTGCGCGCATAATAAGCGCTTTGTCGCGGATTAGATGTTGGAATTCCGGCTGATGACCGAGTTAGTCGAGAGATGCAGAGTCTACTACTTTTCGTCCGAGAGATGGGAGGGGGAGGCGACATGTTACACCAGCGGTATGCTCGCGCGATAAGCGCCGGTTGCTTTCTGAGTAAACTTCTGAGATAACAGCAGATCTCCCATTTTTCTGCATATATGCACAAGTATTTCGTGAGAATTAATTTTTTGCTCGAATAGCCACATTCTTGTTGGCTAGTCCGAAGGAAATTTTAATCCATTTATGCAATAGATATGGAATTCAAACGAGATTTTTTTTATCACAATCAATTTCTAAGTATTTCAGATTCTGGTATGGTATAAATATAATGCAAGTATTATTTTCAGCAATAAAATGCATATTGGCCATAAGTTTTATACATTACAGTCTAATATAGAGCAAGATTTAAAACGAACTTGGATATAAATTATAATAACAATAAATAAATAAATAAGGTATAATGGAGTAAATTTCTATCAACAAAAGAAGAACGTAATCGTAATTGCACTAGAAAATATTCAGGAATTTTTTACAGGACTTCAACAGCTATATCTCCTGGTTTCCAATTCAAAAGGCCTTTAAACCGCGTTACGTGGAAGACGCTAAAACGAAGCGTTTAAATTGTGTTGCCTAGCGCAAAAACCTCACAAACGGTCAAATATATCCGACTACATAATCAGTCGGCTCGTGTGTGTATATTATATATGCGAGAGGACACGGAGGCATGTGACGAAAGAGAGAGAGAGAGAGAGAGAGAGAGAGAGGCAGGGAGAGAAAGAGCATAACTGAGAATAGCCGTTTCTGCTGATAAATTGAGGCGCGGCGTTCAAGAGAAAACGGGAGGAAGCAGAGAGAGCGAGAGGGTAGGTAGAAGGGAGAGAAAGAGTGAAAGAGGTAGAGAGAGAGAGAGAGAGAGAGAGAGAGAGAGAGAGAGAGAGAGAGGAGAGAGAGAGAGAGAGAGAGTACAAAAGAAAGAAAGAAAGATAGTCGGCGTCGCGCTCGTTTCCCAGGCCTCTCGAACTCCTCGCGCGCTCGCGCGCCGGCACGAAGCGGAATTTAAATCTCAACCGTCGGGACGACGACGTCGCTGTAGTGGGGACGAAGATCTCGCGAGGGAATGCAGCCGCAACTCCGCCCGCGCGGTTAATAGGGGGCCATAGTGGGAGACAGAGACTATGCCTATATATATATATATATATATATATATATATATATATATATATATATATATATGTAGGGACAGAAGTGGGGAAGCCTACAGAAGTAAAAAAGGACGCCGATGATAATATTCTATAGAAACAGGCAGGTCGAGAGCGCGGGAAGAGCGAACGGCGTGGCGCGCAAAAGGATTGTGAGCCGCCCGGCGGGTTTGTTTGTAAACACGAGAGAAAGGGCGCGAGCGAGACGGTGCATGTATTATCCTATAGAGCGATTGGTCAGTGCGTATGCAATGAAACCGTATAATATGCATCAGATATAATTATTACGCTTCAATTGCGCCGGCATCATGACCAGGCGCGCAGTGAAAGAGCGTGATTAACGGAATGGTGCGGCAGCAAAAAGCTATAAATTCATACTTATACTATAATCAATGTATATTAGCCTAGCACACCAGATTTGGAATACGACTTTTCTATTGGTAATTGAATTGTGCTTCCTTTCATCGCGAATCAATTCAATCTGTAATTTTCATTGCGAGCGCCAATCAAACGTTTATATACAAGAGATGTTTACATTATTTAAAGAGAACAGTAAATGTACCAAATATGTTATCAGAAGTCACATTTTGGACTATAATGTTTTTACCAATTTTTTTTAATTATACACATTTCTACTTATCACAATTTGATCGAATAACAATGTTGCCAATGAATTGAAATATTTGATGGTATAATGCTTAGATCCTTACGAGTATGCACCTTATCATTTAAACGGTGTATGTTTGTAGTCAAATTTGACATTTATATTCCATTTATATTCCACCATACCGTGCTAGACCAAATTGTATATTGATATAAGCATAAATGATGATAAGCTACTTATGAATTAGAATGATGAAACAACGTCTGACATTTTTATTCTTTATCAGTCCTCGATAAAATAATTAATATATATATAGAATATTATGTAGCGTACATTTGATATAGAATAAAAAAACGGTCTCGATTTTAATATATATCTACCGCAAACGTAGAATTATCAAAAAAGTAGAGATCTATATTATTAGAGATCGCGCGAGAGGATGGCGCGACGTCCGCCCATTTCTTTCGGTTGCGCGGCACTTGGTTAATACACCAAAGGCAATTTCGGGTATATAACGTACACACAGGAATATCCGCATACACATGCACAGGCGTATACCACAGGAAGCCCAGAGAACATAATTGCGCGGGAAGATACTTGTTTGCAGCAACAAAAAACGGGGCCGAAAGCTCGCATCACAATCTCGTCCCGAGCGACCGAAGAAGGTCGAAGAGACCAAAAGATTCCTCGACGTCTTTTCCGCAACGCAGCGCGGTACATAAAGACTGCGATGCATCCTCCCTTTTTGGGGGCTGAGATGCAGCCCGAGCTGTAGCCTCAGCTCTCGTGCACCGCGGCCGGCTCAGGAGTCAAACGACCTAAAGAAAGCAGCTCAGAAAGTCCTCTCCTTCTTTCCTTTTTTTCTTTCACCTTTTTTTCTGCTTTTTTACTCTCGCCGAGCGCGCGCGCACGCGAATTCGTTGGCCTCACCTTGAAACGTTCGGTGGCGCGGTGGTGGTGGCGCTGGTGGTGGCGCTGGTGGTGGCGGTGGTGGTGGCGGTGGTGGTGGTACTCCCCAGAGGGAGCGGCAACGGAGGAGGAGCACGCACTGGGAGATCCAAGTGTATCTTTTCTCGACAGGGGAGAAATTGCTTTCTTCTCTTCTCTGTATACATAAATACACACAACAGAACCTGCTTATCTGAACAGAAATTCCATCAACGATTTTGACTCTGCGTTTTGCAAGTAAACCGCAAGTCGTTGCCTCGCTTTATTTCAATGATAAACCAAATCGGAGGGATGCTTCCCCCTCTATATTTTATAAGTTATAAAAGTATAACACGTCAATCGATTCTGGTTTTGTTAAACAACAACGACAGCAACAATAATCATGAAAAAGAAAAGAAATGTGCAAATTCAATTGTTAAGACAGTTTTATTAAGTTTGCAGAGTTATGTAATTTTACTTATTATTACTATTACTACTTGATACTTTGAAAAGTTTTGGTTACGAATAAATTCATGTATATTATTGTATTTAAATATAATTATAAATAATTAAGCGAAAGTAATTCAAATATGCATTAAATGCGAGTCTTTAGATAGAAAATTTCTACCGTTTAAATACTGTTTTAACAAAATTAAAAAAAAATACACTTGATTGAGCAATAAAACATAAATTTTAAAACTAAAATTTAGTTAATTAAAAAAAATTAATTGATTTCAATTGAAATTCTTCTTATTTGTATATAGGTTTTATGATTTCACACACACACACGCATTTTCAAAAATTCCTCTTATAAATTGACAATTAAAAAAGTATCATCAATAGCTGAGGAAAGTGAATGGTATATTTTTTTGAGTCTTAATACATAAAAGTGCTCGTAAAAGTGATTATATATATATATATATATATATATATATATATATATATATATATATATAAATCGAAGACAATTCATAAAAATCACACTTTTAATAGTAATACGAATAAATACTTTAATATAATAATTAAAGTAAATTTATATGAATGTGAATTTATAAGTATATTTTGCATTTAATTATTTAGTTATTAATTAAACGTTTCTGAAATCAATATTTTTATAAATATTGCCATATTGTAGATATATGTATTGATTTAAATGAACTCTTTTTTTTCATTGGATTGTTATTGATGGAAACGAAATGACTTATTGAACAAAAGCAATTAATGCACATTTAGTAATTCAATTATTACAAGAAAAATGATAGAATAGTAGAACAATTATTCAAATTAAAAATAAAACATGACATTTTTGTCAAAAAATGTACTATTTCTTATAAGTAATATAGAAAGCAAACGCGGTTAAAATATAGATAAAAGTTCCCCGCATAAAGCAGACCAAACAGTATATACATACATATACAAATTAGAAGTCCGTGGCAGTAGTAGCACCGCATGTATGTATATAAAATTAAAATACCGCGCCCAAACGCTATTATATAGGCATTAGATATACGACAATGACCCACATATCGAGCTGGGTCTTGCATTTATTTATCTATGCTTCGTATCTTCTCTGGGCAAAATAGCGAGAGAGAGAGAGAGAGAGAGAGAGAGAGAGAGAGAGAGAGAGAGAGAGAGAGAGAGAGAGAGAGACAGAGACAGAGAAGGGAGAAGAGGAGGAGGAGGAGGAGGGAGAAAGCGCGCGCTTTAAAACCGTTGAGCCTCACCGTGCGCTCCGCGTTGGTCGCTCTCAAGGGACGCGATACGCGCCCCCCGGGCCTCTCTCCCCCGCGTCGCGGCTCCTTTGGCTCCGCACGTATGTGTGTGTGCGCGTGCGCGCGCGCGCGTGCGTGTATAATATCCGCGTACGTGCATACGTGTACCATGTATATGTATATACAAACACACACACGCATACGAATAAGAGGCGCAAACGGTCGGTCTGTCCGAACTTTTCCTCCTCCTGCTCCTCGTCCTCCTCGTCCTCGTCCTCCGGGCCATCCGCGCGCGCATGCCGAGATGCCCGGCGCGCGGGCGGCGTCCCCGGGCGCGAGAGGGCCCGCGCGCGTGTTGCTATGCGCGCCTCTCTCGACCTCCCCCGGCGCCCGCTCCCCCCGCACCCCCGCCGCCCCCTCCAGCGTCGGTCCTCCGCGCGCCCGCTTTGCGCCTCGACCGCCCCGGAGTATGCGCGCCCGCGTCTGCGTGTGTTGTGTGTGTATAGATGCACGCGTGTACGGCAGCGGCGAGGGATCGGGTAGAGGGGCTGGGGCTTCGGGAATGAATTGGCGCTGGTGAGAGAAGCGGCGACGAGGCGGAGGGGTCTCCCTCTCTCTGATAATGAGCATAGCTCTCCGTCGATGGGCGGTCACGCGCACCCAAACTCAATAACGCCGCTTCGATTTTTGCTGATTAAATAGCGTACCCACGCGTACGCGTATAGAGGGAGGCGTGTCGAACCCTTGATAAAGGCCATTACGAAATTACGATGCCGAGGGTATATACGGAATTTTTATCGGTCTAAGTACTTTTGCCACCGTTTATCTGGAGCTTAATACTGGCTCATTCTGGCGGGCTCGTCGCACTTGGAATTACATCGTATGTTTCAAACGAAATTTGATTCGCTTAAAAATTTATTGTCCTATACCGATCGTAGAACGAATTTTTAACTATTATACAACGTTCGTTTAATAAAATCCAATTTGATTAGTTTTTTGCCAACTATTTTTATCGCTATCTAAAGGCACAGGTGTGACTTTGTTGAGCGTGCGCTATCAAAAGTTTATTACACTATAAAATTTACACTAAATTTTAACCGGTAAAAATCTCATCGATACTAAAAAATATTTTCAACTAAATTTTAAAAAAAATCCGGGATTATATATTCTAGGTCTTTGGATTTTTTCACCTACGATATTATTTGATTTACTAAACCAAAAGTATACGATGGTATAGAGATTAACTTTTTTTTAATAGTAACCTGATTCTGGCTTCTAACACACACACACACACACACACACACACACACACACACACACACACACACACACACACACACACACACGCAAATTAGACGGATACTTTAATACTGAAATGCCAAAAGAAATTTCTTTGAAACGATCGAGAAGACTCATCCGACCTTTAATAATATAATGGTTTGGATTTATCTAACGATGATTAATTCTTTTGGAGATTCCCTTCTCCTGTCTCTTATTGTACCAATTTGCTCATCCAAACGAAGGAGAGTTGAAAATGAAAAACTCGACGTAATATAAATAAAGTCAGCTGTGCCCAGGACAAAACGTGGAGCCCGGAAAGACCGAAAATCATCTTCAAATCTTGAAAACAACAAGAACGAGCTAGGAGTTGTTTTCGACTGTATATACATATATGCATATACATGCATGCACATATACATATATACATATATATATATAGACCGTCGTTAGGAAAAAAAGAGCAGAAAAAGCTGAAAGAGGCGCACGGAAACTTGTTCACATTTCACGCAGGAAGCTTCAGAGTCAATGTCGCCCGGGGCCGCGCATCCTCCCGGATAGCCGATCTCCGGCCGATCTGTTGCGCCGGCGCGCGGCGTGAGACTCGGGGCGCTAACGACTCTCGCGAGCGAGCGCCCTCGTTATATATATATATATATATATATATATATATATATATATATATATAATGTATGCGCGCGCGGCTAACCAACACGTGTCGCGGGTGTCTGCAGCATGTTCGGGCTGGTTCGGGACCGCCCTGCTTATCAAGTGCCCTTACGCTCGTTCTCTGTTTTGCCTGCGGATACGATTTCGGTGCGCTCGGTGAAACGAGCCCGAAGACGATGGCTTCGCTCCGCGGTCCCGTGGGGCACGCGCGCGCTCGAGAAATTTCGGTTGGGTGCAGCGCGTCCGCGGGAGTCAAGCCGGTGTATAATACCATATGTATATATAGGTTCGAGAACGGGCGTCGTTGGTTCGTGACGCAACGAGATTTTTAATTCGATCAGCGTTTTCACGGACGCTCATGGACTCGGTGCCTGTCGGTTGTGTATGTATATCTGTACTGCACGCTGGCGCATTCCTAATGAGTATATATATATATATATATATATATATATATATATATATATATATATATATATATATATACACAGAAAGAGAAAAAGAGAGAGAAAGAGACACAAGCGTTTCTGTAACCACACGCTCACACACTGAATATATATATATATATATATATATATATATATATATATATATATGCTCGTAAATTTCTCCAGAAAAATTCAAAACACATTGGTATCGAGAAAAATACTACTCTGATACTTTGAACTGTAAAATAAATCAGTACAAAAATGTAACCGGTCGTCTAACGTATAACGAAAAGTGACAGAAAATTCTTTACTTTGATTTATATATTTATGGATCAATAATGCACTTCTGTGTAATTTCAAGAATATTTAAGGAAATTGGTAATATTTACGAATATCAAATACTTTACTTAAAAAAATTCAAATTATAAATATAATATTAACACATAGAATAATAGATTAATTGATAAAACTTCTACGATTAGCTTTCAAATTTTATTTATAAAATCATAAAATGAATTTTTTATTTGCAACTTAAAAGTATGTCTCAATAACTGATTATTTAAAGAGATTGCAGACTTTATACACATACATATGTATTATTACTTTTTAAAAAATTGAAACGAACAATAACTTGTTTTCAGTGATGTTTATAAACATTGCAACAAACATTTACGCATAATTTATGTCACATTTCGAGAAGCTTCAACCCTGACCCCAAAAAAAATAAAATCTGGAGCAAAACAAAAGCCCGATAAGTAGGTAATAAGCTTTATACTCGATAAACCGAGTCGTAATAAAATTTTCAGCGCGGCTTTCCTCGCTCGTCGACGTAATATATACATAAGCGATCCTTCGAACTTACTTAAGACGCAGCGTAAAGAAAAAAGCATTATAAAATAGAGAAAGGAAAGGAAGAGGGTGGATAAAGAAAGGAAAAAAGACACACAGACCGTTTTACGTATAAAGAAACGTCTAGCAAGTGCGCGATCTCTTGACTTTGGGCGCGCGGGTCTTCTATTCAGTGAAGAAGTTTCGGTCCCACGGCGATGAGCGCAGATTAAACGCCATGCAACGACGGGCAACTTCACGATGCGCTCGTACAGTCAGGGGGCAATAAAAACGCATCGGGCTTTTAAACGAAAACTCGGCCAAGCGCGCCCGAGGCGTTCTTCTCGCCCCCCCCCCCGACCACTCCACCGCACCCCGTATCCACTCCGTGGAAAATGAAGAATTTACGTTTATAATATGTGCGCGCGCGACGAGCGGCGCGGCGAGTCGACGCGCCGCACACATGAAGCCTATTACGCGAGCTTACGTCGACGATTTTGGATTTTTCCTTCCTGGAATTCGAAATCGAGGCGAAGTGCATCTTCGTGTATATTCTGGTGGCGAAGCGCGCACGAAGTTGAAGGTACATAATGAATATACGAAGATAAAGAAAAGCGGCTAGACACCGCGCGCGAAGTGAGGCGAAGAGGAGATGCACGTGCACGATAGAGGCGCAGGTATATGCGGGGGCTCTGTTTACATTTGGGAATGGCCGAGATTTCCTTGGAGGCTGCGGCAGGTCTTCACTTCTTCGTTCCTTTATTGGCTTTGCACTTCGTCCCTGGCTCGTCCACAGGCTTCGTCGGCTTCGTCGGCTTCGTCCCCTTTCTCGCTCCCGCAGCACCATCGAGAGAGCGGCTCATCAGTCACTTCACACTAAACCAGAATTTTACTCCCTCTTTTTCCAGCCTCTGCTATTTTTCTACCTGCGGAGAGAGACGATCCCGCTGTTCTGTATATTTTTGTATATTTCAACAAATTTGCGGGCATAGTCGTTCGGCTGCGGTTTTCTCGCAATGAACCTCTGACCTCCTTTTCATTGAGTAGGTCAGATTTTATAGTTTTTTTTAAGGATCAAAAATCTCGTTTTTGACACCTTAAATACCCATCTCGTATTCATCTTTTCTCTTGAATTGAATAACGCTAAACTCTCATTACGCCTCAAAGTATCTCCTTTGGACCTTTTTAACAAGATAATTTTTCATGTCACTTTATATATATATATATATATATATATATATATATATATATATATATTGGAAAGAGACAAAAATTAAAAACATTTTTGTATATAGAGAACAAATTTTCTTCGAAGTGGCAGGTATTCTAAAGGACGGGAATCAGGATTAAATTCCTTCTCTCAGTCTTCCTCCAACTAACCAACCATTGAACCAGGCGCAGATGACAAGAAAAAAAACCATCAACTTAGTGATAAAAATCTGAAGTAAACGATCTCTTGAAATTTAGCTTTATAATACGAATACTTAGAAACAGACAACTTTATTGTCGTCACTTAATGCTTTTTGAATTGTATATTGAAACTCATTATTATTGAATAACCAAATTTAAATTCATAATAACTTAAAAAAAAGAGGAAAAAGTTAATTTTAACGAAGAGAAAAACAAGCATAAAAGTATAAAGATACTTTCTTCAAGCTTAAATTTTAAAAAGGTCGTAAAGAACGTTTCTAAAAAATGTGAGCTAAAAATTGTAAACTCCTAAAAGTTTAATTCTTATTATTTAAAGGTTACAGTTAAGTGAAACGTATAATGTTATACCGATTTGCGTGACTATAGTTTATATAAATGGAATATTGACACTTGAAATAGTTTTTTCACCCATTTGAAACATCGGAATAATAATACTGCATTGTATCTCTACAGTTTTGAACATTATATTCTCAGAATTCTTGAGCCTGTATGAAAATCCGAGAATAATTAGCATAAAAAGAAGTAATAGACGTTGTTTTACGTCGGCAGCGTACCATTGAAAGGGTGGAGGGGGAATAGTATTCCTTTAAAGCCGGACACAAAATTCACGCCTCCCGACTGTAAACCAAGCTGCACAAATCAGCAAGTCAGGTTTTTCCTTTTAAACATTTAGTAGGAAAAGCCAGACGGAACTTCAAATTGGCTCCCTCCCCCTCCCTCGCTGTCTAAAAATTCTTTCTCTCCTTTCCGCTCCCTTCGCGCCGACTCTCATTGACTTCGGCTCTCCACCTTTTTCCTGTCTCCGGCTCTTCACAAACAAATACTATAATCTCCATCGTGAAACCCCCACGAGGACGCGCATCGTTCCTAGTAATGTTTTTACTCCATTCAATCGACCAGACGGTCTCTCCCTCTTTCTTTTACCCTGATTTAAGCGCGTCGCGTCGCGCGCCAAAAGCGAAACACCCAGAGGAAGAAGCGGCGTCAACGGCGACGGGGCGACGACGGAGAACAAGAGAAGGAGCACGACGGCGACGAGGAGGAGGAGGAGGGGGAGGAGGAGGAGGAGCAGGAGCAGGAGGAGCAGGAGGAGGAGAAGGAGGAAGAAGAAGAAGAAGCGGGCAGTCGGAGAGGGTCCTTTTGTCGGCGCCCCGTGCCCTGGAGTTATACACCACGGTACTCATACATAACCAGTCTGCGCGCTGGACCAGTCGGCCCGCACACGTACCCGGCGCGCGAAAGAAGCCCGCATCACGATAATCGAAACTCGTAGTTCCGGGCGTCGCGTCGGCTCGCTCCTCTCGGTTCTCGGGCGCGTTGTTGCTATCCGGGATCCCGCCGACTGACCGGACCAGCGCTCCGAGGACCGCTCCTGATGGTGGTACAGGAGAAAGGGAAACAGAGAGAGAGAGAGAGAGAGAGAGAGAGAGAGAGAGTGAGAGAGAATGGGAGTCTTATGCCTTCTTCTTCACCCTCTTGATTTGCGCTTTATTATACTAAAGCCGGGTCGGAGAAGAAAGATTGCGACCGGGACGGACCCTTTGGGCGATTACAAAGTTATTATTATACATATAGTTAGTCTTCTAAGTTTCAATGATGGCGAAAAGAATTTTTTCCCTTTTTAAGAATGTATATTAAATTATGTTTAAGCGCGACTATTTTTTTGGTACGATAATATTCTAACTAATTCGAATGGGCACTTCTTAACGATTGTCTGTAAATAAATGAATATATAGAATTCCTTGAATTGAGTTCCCATAATCGAGCAAAAATATGGGACTGTGTAAATTTCTGGGATTTTATGGGTGGTGTGCTCAAGGCAAGAAAACCTTCTAACTTATATTTTTTAACACCAACAGCGCTATCGATGACACGAAACATCGAGTCTTTTTTATATTCTCTAAAATTCGAAATCCATTATCTTCATTCCCTCCACGAACGGGATCATTATTTAATGGACTGGGTTTTCCACCCTTACACACGAGCGCGCCCTTCGTTTGAAGTCGATGAAAAATTGTCATTCCGTGGCTCAGATCATCGGCTGAAACTTTCTTTTTTAGATGCGCGGGGATATTAGTCGGTTGAATTTTTTTCAAAACTGCTTTCGACCAATACGGTTGAACGAATTTTTAAAGCAGAGCGCAGTCAACCATAAACGAAAACGAGGCGCGAGATAAATGGTCATGATTCCGATAAGCGAAAGGGCGTCTACCGTTGTTCCCTCCCGCGCATCAGCTTCAGTCAACATCGGGTGAAGCTGTAAGCCTGCGATTCTTCGAAGTTCCACGGAAGTTTTTTAATATGTTGGATACGATTTTCCCTTTCTGGCTTCTTTTTTTACGATAAAAATAATATATGCGTGTGGTATTTTTACGGTAGTTTAAAAAAAAAACTCCGCTCTGTAAATAGAAACCATAATGAACATACATGAAAGATCAGATAAATTTAGAATCACGAGAAACTTCACACAGAACTTCAAACTATATATAATATACCGTGAGAAATTTCCTTAACGCTCATCGATCGCTATCGCGTACATTAACACAAAAAGTATTAAAACATTTTATTAATACGACTAGGAACAATAATATCTTATGTTTTTATTTTTATATTTTATGTCATTTAAACAAATAGGTAGTAATATTAAAGACATGAGAAATTTATTTGTAATAAGCAATAAGGTTTCTCAGATATTTTATTTTTAATGTTATACAAATTTTGTACCATATTATTTAGTATTTCACTAAAATTATTTAACAGAAGGAAGAATTTAATCAATGTACTGTTATAAAATTTAAAAGGAAGAATAATAAAATATATAATAAGACTAAATTCAATTTGAAAAAAAATAACTTTCTAAAATATCAAGACAATATATGTTTACGTAAACACTTTATAAGATATTTCGAGTGCCATTAATAATTAATTGGAAGACTATGCAAATGTCATATTAATTTTTTTAACAGGAAAAACTTATTTTTGACCTCAACAGGAAGGTAAAATTTAAGAAAAAATGGTCTTGATTTTGACTTTTACATGCAAAGTCATTGAAAGTTTATATTAAGTTTTTAAACGTATATCCCTATTTTGGACCACACCAATCAAGAACAATGCAACTTTTACATACAGAAGTGACCTTGACGACTAGTGCAAAAATGAAGGTTACTTGATGGAAAATTTACATCCTTTTCGTTTCCCAGGGTCAAAAATAGGACTTTTCATTTACAAAGTCGATGTGACATCTGCATAATCATGACTCTCAATTTTAAAATTAAGTTCACTATTTGATCGGGCTTTAAAAATTCGAAAGTTCGAACATTTTCGTAAATACTCTCTGGACGAGATATTTGGCCATTACCATACATACGTAAATGCATGAAAAAATGTTTATTGAAGTGACAATATATTTCAAAAACACAAAAATTTTAATTCTTTTATTAGCTAAACATAATTAAAATGTTAATATTATTCGACCTTGAGTCTGTAACAGATGGGTCGGATGAGGTATATAAAAATTCTTTTTCATTCAATAAAACTATTACGAGGAGGATAAAATTACCTATAATAGGTTTTTTGCCTCTTATCAAAAGAAGATGGACTTAGCGGGATGGACAATAATCGGCTGAGAAACTACGAAGGAGGGCAGGCCCAGTAAAAAGCCGTACAGCCCTTAAGCAAAAAAAGAGGAAGAGAATTATTCGAAGATGGATATCTTTCGGCGAACGAGTTCGTTATATCTCCCGCCATGGTGAGAGCTTTGGGTAGTTGCGAGCGTTCTGATATATATATATAATAGCCTCCGGCGCGAACGGGCCGCAAAGTGCAGGGCGCGCACCCATGTGGTGGGACGCTGCAGAAGAATTACGATCCCGCGCACATAAACTGCAAGGGCGTACACCACAGCGGAGCCGCAACGGAGATGAGAAGATGGGCGCGAACAGTAGAGCGAGGGTCCCGCGGAGCAACGATAAAACGTATATACAATACAGCCCGCGCGGCTCGAGCGCCAAAATACCAGGACGGGCGAGGAAGGGGGGAGGAGTAGGAGGAGGAGGAGGTGGAGTAAGAGGAGGAGGGGATCGTAGAGGAGTGAGGATGGTTGAGGGGGTCGGGAAGGACGGGGCTCGAGAGACGGTTAATGTACCGCTACGTGGCAAGAGTAGCGCGATGGTCCTTCTTTGCCAAAACGCATCTACCGCGCGCGAGCACGCACGTGATGATCCCCCGCGCGGCGTACTTTGCGAGAGGAACGCGCGCAAAGAAAGAGAGAGATAGAGTGAGAGAGAGAGAGAGAGAGAGAGAGAGAGAGAGAGAGAGAGAGAGGGGGGGCGAGAAAGCGAAAGATAGATAGATACCCAAGAAATTTATTTTCGACCGAGACCTCCTGGACCATATTATTATAGTTGATACGCATATATGTGGATCATGCGTACAGTAGACAAAGTTGTAGTGCCATTAAATACCCATCAGGCTGAATAGCCGATAGATCATCGGAAAAAAATTAAATATGTGATGTATTGGCACGTCGAGTTGAAAATATGTATCTTGTATCTCCGTAAAGACAGAGCATTAGGATCGAGCTAGATCGATACGTCGAGTTCTGTTGATCGTGCAGGCGTAAACACGCGTAAAAAGCTGTAACCTCCTGCCAATTTGTCGAGCAGAGGAACCTTACACTTATCGTTTTCGGCTTGTATTATATTTTACCTTCATAAACATGTTAATATTAAGCGATCACTTCATTTTTCTGCAGTAAATAATAACATAAATGCATTATTGAGTGAGATACTCAATTATACTTACAAATCGATCTACACTAATATATTAAAATTGGTCATTTTTTTAAACAATGTTCTGCAAAATCGTTAAATATAACACTACTTAAAAATAATAAATTAGATAATAATAGCATCATCGTATCGCGTCTATCAATGAATGAATCAAATATGAAGTTAGAGAACCTTTACACGATACATAACAAAATTAATTATCCTAGAAAATAACATGAAAACTTAAATTAAGAGAGAGGCAGTGTACGTGTATATGCATGTGTGCTGAACGTCCGGTCAGCCCGGCAAACTCTTTGGACGTGAATTGATGAGTACGGTATATTACTTCAGGTCGAAGTAACCTAGAGTTCGAGACTCGTTTCAAGGGGCAGATCACCGCAGGAATGTTAGGTACACGCACCCACACGCACACACTCACGCGCGCATATATATATATATATATATATATATATATATATATATATAACGAGGATGCCGCAACATACAGAGACGTCCGCGCCAGCGCGCGCGCGCCCCCTTGGTTACACAGTGATCTCTGTTTATTTAGGCGGATATAATAAGTGCGCGCGCGGCACTTGTCGGCCGATCATCTCGTCAAAAGTTCGTCCAAGTATATATATATATATATATATATATATATATATATATATATATATTCGGGTCCATGGGATTTTTCTTTTAAAATTGCTCTATTAGCCGCGACATTTTTCCAGCCCTTGAGTCCGACCGATCATTCAAAAAGCATTATTATATAATAAATAGAGGATGTGAATCTAGTATATTACGTTCGGTACTTTATTTTGTGTTCACGATCAATGTGTATACTTTACTGTGATTATTGTAAAGGGTAATAATGGAGTTACATCTTATCAGATAAAATTCTTATTTTTCAATGAAAACAAAGGTAATAATCGATTTATGAATTTATTTTAAAGATTACTTTCACACTAATATATTATTTACATATTATAATGACTCATTGCATTAATTATTTAGTCGATCCATTAAACGTAAATGCTTTTCAACATCTTTAACAATCAGATAAAGTTTACTTAGCGATAACAAGCACGTAATTGATTTGGTAAATGTATACAACCCGACTTGATGAAGTGTGAAAGTAAACGTAAAAAAAATTTTTTAATATCTCAATGGTTTATTCTGCATAATGCATGCGTGAAAATCCGGTTCCCGTTAACCAATTTATCTCAATTGCTGTACGTATGACTCAATTAATGCAGTCCACTATCATAACGTCTCGCGTGTTTCGTCGAAGCGACGACAATATTCATTACGTGACTCAATTCAATATAGCATACACATTGTTAAGGAAAATCACAAAAAATGAATGTGAAAAAAATACGTTAAAGAAGCCGAGCAAACATCTCCAATTGGTTATATTTATGTGTTTTATTGCATGTATGATGCATGTATGCATAACAAATTATTTCTCGGATTCTTTTGTCCGCACATAGGCGTCGGTGTACACATATATGCACGTATGTATGTATGTAGGTGTAGATTATATATATATACATACATATACACACATACATATACACACACACATATATAATGCAAAGCCAGACTTTGTGTGGACATCGACCATCTCGTCCAAGCAACGATCACTTAGAAAATGAATGAGAGATTTCCACTTGGGATGGCGATCACGTAAGAGACGAATGATACGAAGGAAGGGATCGAAATAGCGAGGGAGAGAAGGGGCCGGAGGAGAAACACAGATATTAGATAGTCAGTATACAAATTATTAGAGACGGGGCCTGGTTTATATTGCGGCATCATTCTCACAGTTGCCATGCGTGAATTAATGTGCGAGTGCGATTGTGTGTGCGTGCCTACGAGAGGTGGAGAGAGAGAGAGAGAGAGAGAGAGAGAGAGAGAGAGAGAGAGAGAGAGAGAGAGAGAGAGAGAGAGAGAGAGAGAGAGAGAGAGAGAGAGAGAGAGAGGAGAGAGAGAGAGAGAGGAAGGGAGGGAGGGTGGCGCGCGCGCGCGCGCGCTTATATATTTGTATGGCCTGGCGTACGCACATGCAAACCAGTTTTCCCTAATGACGCGGGCGCACATTGGCTCCAGACTTGCGAAGACGTCGCGACGTCGGAAGCCGATGATGGACTCGAGTCTGGGGAGCAGCAGGAGGTATTCCAGCGATACATTCGAATGCGTACGACACACAATGTAGCCTAATAATAGGCGCACGGTGTCCGTTTCTTCATTTTCCGGACGCGGACAGATGCAGATAGACGCGTGTTCTGCAGGTTATCTTGCTCGATCCCACAATTGCGCAATTTTCAGCCTGTGTTCGATGTGTCTGTGCGCGCGCGCGCGCGCGTTCGATGTGCGTGCATGCGTGTGTATGTGTGCACGCGTGTGCATACAGACACGTACAGTACATTGGTACACCCGCAACTATACATAGAAGTGCTCTCCGTAAAGAGGATTTAGATCACACCAAGCGTATGAGCATAAATAGAGCAACGGTTGCTACCGACCTTGAGCTTATGAGCGGAAATCGTGAAATTCGCTATAGCGGGTGGATGTGCGGGGACGAGGATGAGAGGGAACGAGAGCGGAAGTCGAGAAGTCGGAGACCCGCGCGTATATCACTCTAGCCCATGTGTGTTTATACAGAGGCGAAGAGCACGAGCCAGTCATGCTTATACGTATATACACACACGCGCGCGCGCGCACACACACACACACACACACACACATATATATATATATCGGAGCAGCGATTAAGATGACACAGTGGCGGCGCGAGCGGCTTTCGATGTGAAAAAAACGATGCAGAACGCCGCTGGAGTTTGGCTTCCGGTCCGTACGATAAGGCCGCACATCCTTTTCAAACATTAAATACATAAATTGAGCAAATATTTTTATTTGAGGTGAACATCCATTGATTAGATTTCAAATTGAATTTTTTATTTAGTCAATAAATACCAATTGCCGCTGAATTATACAAAATCGAAAACTTGAATATTTAATATAAATTAATAAACATTATGTAACAATAAGAGATTAAAATATCTGGCCGATGGATTCGGTGTAGAAGTTATTCTGTTTTTTTTAATGATTACATTCAACAATTTAAAGTAGAATAAACAATATTTTTTCTCAAATTACTCTTACAAATAAATGATTTTTTTATACTATTCAAAAATTAATTTAATATTGTTAAAATCATTTATATTGTAAAAGCGACATACGTTTTGCATGTGCACAAAAATATTTATATATTACGAAAAATCCGTATATGAAAAGACAACTGGTACAACTGATAATTTTTTTTTTTTTTTTGATTGATGTTTTGTATTCGAGTGAGGGTCTCGGTGCTTTTAAAATTTATAGAAGCCGCAAATTCTTGGTGGTCGGACACTCTGTTGTATTTTTATAAGTTATTAGAGGTTATGCCATGATGAATTTAGTGCTTACTGTTTTTTGTTATCAAGCAATAAGAAGATGTATTTACATCACATTAACATATAAAATATAAATATGAAATATCTATACCTAATTCAGTTCTCAAATGCGTCAATACAGGTTCTATTTTTTGTTCAAAAGAGTAAAATAAGCTTTTTTACTTATACATTAATACTAAAAAAATTATTTAGATAAAAAATTAAAAAATTTTCATTATTTAAACATTTTAATTACTTTATGATTTATATATTTGCTTGCTAAATTTACGGGCTCTTAACTTTGAGTAGATGTATATGTAACAAAATGATTGGGTCAATTACGTTAGTAAGGAATAAATGGTTTTATTTTGTTATTCATACAAATATTATTGCAGATCGTCGGAGCATTTTAGTTTAAAAAGTTACTTTTAATAAATTATGTAGATTAAATTTTTCAAGGATCCGAGTGAAAGTTGCCAAAATCAATTTATACCGAACTTTCAAAATTACCCTAAACGTTAAATAATTGCAGATTTTAGTGTATCGTACCCTTCATTTTAGTCTATTCTACATTCTGCAATGTCTCAAATAAATTTATCAAACTGTGCGAATAGGAGAACGTCTCATCGCAATGATAATATATTGATAAATATATCTGTAAATATATAAGAGCAATCGACTGCCCTTTAAATTGAATGCTTTTAAAAATTTTATACAATTTATTTTTAAAAGAAGACTTGGCGTAATACTTTTTTAAAATTGTTTTAGAACATCTATGTAAAACATGAATAGTTTAATTATTATTTTTGCGTGCATATGTGGCTCTAAATTAGTTTTTATAAATTATACTAATGGAATAGCAATAGTATAAATGTTAGTCGAATTATTTAGAGCTTTAAACGAAATTAATAATAAAATTATGAGATTTAATTTTGATATAAAATAAATTTTAAAATAATTTAAATGCTTTTCAATTTAAAGCCCAGCCAGCTCTTTAAAAGCCTAAACTTTGTTCCAGTGTTAGGAAGGAATAATTTTCACCATCATATAACAAACTGAATATGACAAATAGCTTCTCTTTCATATGGAACTTTCAACGAGAAAGCTATTCTGATCTCCCTTCCGATCATTTCACACTCACTAATTCGACCTTTGCATGTGCGCAAACGCAAAAAAGCAAAAGAACCACCGCTCCAACAGTAGTACAACGTGCTTTCCTCTTACATTAGCTTTCCTCCCACGATGATATTTTATATAAAAGATGTTTTCTTGGAATCTGGTACAGTATTCGGCTTTATAACGGGCATCGCCGTACAAAGCGTCCCTGGCATACACGTGGCGAATACTCGATTATGGACCATTAGAATTTGGAAAGAGGATGAAAAAAGGGAATATCTCATCCTGGAAGAAAACGCAATCGTCACGTTTTCGGCCTCTCGTCGCACACGCAGTCTGTACACACACACAGATATAATACGCGCACGCGCGGAGATGTATAATACAACGCTGCCGAGAGCTTGGAAGCGCTCGCTGGGCGCTTACCGATTCTTCGCCTCGATATGTATAATGTATGTGTACCTGTTACCAAGCAGCCCGAAGAAAGGAGGCTGGTGGAAGCATGTGGAATAAAGCGAAGCTGAAGGAAAGCGAGCCCCGACGAAGCTCGAAATGGTAGGATTATCGTTACTGAATTCCAAGGTCATTAATCCTGGGTCTAGTTGACCGACGAAGTTTACAGGTAGTGGTAGTATCGCGCGGCCAAGTCAGGGTAGCCGATGGGTAGCCGCCACGGTTAGCAAAAAGACACACACACACACACACACACACACACACACACACACACACACACACACACACACACACAGAGAGAGACGCGCGCGCGCAGAGAGAGAGAGAGAGAGAGAGGCACGCACGCACGCAAACGTAGAAACACACTCGATCGCACACTCGACGCCTGTGTTGCTATATATATATATATATATATATATATATATATATATATATATATATATATATGCGCACGCACGCGCACACATACATTTGCACAAAGTATATATAACAGGCGCTACCTTTGAGCACGAAATGCCGCGTAACCGATCTCCCCCCCCCCCTCTTCCTTACATTTTTCCCGCAGCATCCACTATAGGACAATGGCCAAGAACAATCGACGAACAATGAGCGCGACGCCCGGTCCCTATACCAGATATACAATGCCAAACGCAAAGACGCTAGTCTTCCTGTCTCACGAGATAGAAATAGAGAGAGAGAGAGAGAGAGAGAGAGAGAGAGAGAGAAAGAGAGAGAGACTGAAGTAGCGAATTCCAATGCAAAGTGGTCGGAACTTAAAGGGCAATCTCGTGTACAAATATAAATATACCCTATATTTAAAGGATCAGCCACGTACCTAAGGGATTTTCCCATGATTTTATGCATCAATATGCTCTATATTATAGGTAAAAGTTGTATCTCATCATTGGAAAAAGCAGCAGTTCTCCAACTCTGGCCAAATCATACAATTATAAAACTATATTCTTGACGTATTTATTGGGGTGAGTTTCTTCGTAGGAGGATAGAGGTATCAGGCGAATATTATAGGGGCAAAGATTAAATGCCCAATCCTCGAGGTAGGTATACAACACAGTGAATATACTACACATGTCTTCTGCGAGCTCTTCTCTCGGTCTCCTTATTCATAACAAACCGAATTGAAGCTGACTCCTGTCTATTTCGACTTAAATCTCTACCCATAAATAATAATTATTTTGCCCCATCTACACGGACTTGCATTCTTTTCAAACTGTTCAACAAATTAAGGGAACGCTAAATAACGACATCCAGCTCTAATAAGAATTGATTTTTCTATCCTTATTTCTCCTTAGGCGAATTGTCTCGACAACAATCGCGCACCTATTTCGATCACGTATGCGTTTAAGTCTCCTGTACAGCTTTGAGAAAAATTCAAAGCAATCGCATTGAAACTTCCTTCGATAAACTCGAGCCTCATTTCTCCCATATAGGATATACCCTGTAATGAATACCTGCAAATAGAGCGACGATCCAAAGCAACCCGAGCGATCAAATGCTTTTGGACGTTCAAGCCTCGCCCACGACCCGCGCAGACCCATGAATTTTTGTGCGCGCGCTTAACCCTGCTCCTCTTCCATTCCCCATCCAACAGTTTCACTTCGTTCGGGTCCGCACACCTTAATTGATAAACCGCTTTATCCTCGACTACCATCGCGCGCGCACACCACACAATGTCCGATATCTCGCCCGGGTGCCTACTCGGTCTTCTGGAAAATCCTGTCTCTACCTCAGCAGGCGTCGATTTGAAAGACGAGACGAAACATTGTCGTACAAAAGTTTATTAAGAGGTATAAAAAAACGAACTGCCCAGAGAAATATATCAGTATGGAAGGAACAGACGGTCGATAGGAGAGCGAGGCGAATGAGAAGCGAACGACGCGGAAGAGGAGCGAAAGATGAGAAACAAGTCGGCGAACCAAGGGTACATAGGGCGACGACTGGCGGGCCCGGAGCTTCGGCTTCGGAGCTTTCCGTCGTGGAGGATCTTAAATTTACCCGGGCAAGGATATTATAACGCTATAGACTGTCTTGTCCGAGCTCGAACCGCTGCTGTTGGTCTTTCACGTATGGGGCGGAAGCTCGGCCAGCGGCTCGCTCCTTTCCTAATATATAGAGCCCACCCATTGTCTCACATCGACGCGACAACGGAGAAGACGATACGCGATGCAATTTTCGACAGGGGAACATGATCCTCCCCCCCCCCTTGCGGGGAACGCATGAGGATAATGTGCTGTGGCTCCGCCAACCGCGTGCCTGCGACTGCGACTGTGGCTATAAATACACATAGGCATACATTATAGTAGTCTTAACGATGTACTATAGATTCTCTCTCTCTCTCTCTCTCTCTCTCTCTCTCCATCCGTGTGGCTTGTATGTATAGCTACGCGTTTATCGCGTCAAGTGTCCTCCTTCGTGGCGTCGCGCGGGCCAGGAACCTTCTCGGAAATAAGGACCTGCGCCCTAGCTGACACACGGATGCCCGCGGCTCCCCGGAACGCTTAGTCGTTCACACACGCACAGAGGATCGCGCACAACGCGTGCTTGTACTCCACGAGATACACCACAGAGGAAGAAGGAGATGGGAATAGGCAAGGAGGGGGAGTACCATTCCCGACATTAAAGATAGAGAGTGAGGGGGGGGGAAGAGGGGGGGGAAGATAATAGGAAGAATGAATGATCGAGGGTAGAAAGTAGAGGATGTGGGGAAGGTTACGGGGACCGTTAGTGCGAAACGCAAGACCCGGAGGACTGTTTTTCTTCTGACTTTTGGATACGTGATTCCGTCTTTGCCGGCGTAAAAAGATGCCGAGATCCGGGCATGAAAAACGTTTGTTTATGCAGCGCTATTGGCTCTATTCTACGTGCGCGTGGGACGCTGTCGGGCCCGGCATTGTTATGGGCAAGGTGCGGCGACGGCGGGGCGAGGAGGGGGGATAAAACTCGACGAGATCCCTATTCTACTTTTTTCTTCAATTGGGACGACTTCAGGAACAGAGGTTAAAATAGCCGAGATCCCTCGAGAGCTCGCTCGGAAAATATGCCGGCTTTTAGTCGATTGTAATATTGGAGGACCGACGGCTATAAACTAGAGCACTTCCCGTCTGTGCTCCTTCACCGTAAAATTTAAGAAGGCGATTTACCGAGCTTATCTTCTTAAGAACTTTATTTACTATCATATCCCTACAAAATTTTGAAATATCTTCCTTCAGTAAGAGATTTTCTCACATTAACCTAAGACAGTCTCGTGATATTTAATATTCTCTATATTTCGAATTGGCAATAGCATTCTAATAATACAGGCATTCGGCCCAAACTCGAAATATTTTTATCTCAAATACATAAATTAAAAATCTTTACGTTTAAAATTGTTCGCCAAAATTGTTTAAATTAATATTTTTTAATTGCGAGACCATATTATGTTAGCAACGATAACTTATCAAAAGATAATGATATTTAAATTTATATTGTTGGCCAGAATTTAATACATAAAAGAAGAATTGCATGGTAACCGAGTAAGCGCACCGTGGCCTCAAAATAGCGTGTCTATATATTATAATCGGAGAGCGCGGCACGTGGGAATAATTTTAACTGTTTCTTAATAAATCGAATTAACCATTGAGTTGTCGGGGAGGGACGAAAAAGGCAATTTTATACATATATAATACAATGTAGATCGCAGTAGCACTTTGGCCAGGCGGGAGCACCAGACACGCACACACAAACACACACCTTGCTCACTGCTAGTCGCGGAAGCGTTAATTCTTTGCCGATTTGCATGTCCCATTCATGCCGTCGGTCGCACAATGGCGCGGGCCGCGTTTCGTTCTATGCCTATGCAATACACGTGTATACACGCATACGCGCACGCGCGCACACGCACATCTACGAGGGTCGAATGAAAAAAAAGGAGAGCGCGCGCTCGCGGGAACCGCGGATGCCGTGCGGTGGCAGCGCGGCGCGGCGAGAGGCGCCTATAATAATAATTCCCGCTCTCCCGAGGTGCGTGCGCGCCGCGGAACTTTTGGCGGGATTAGATTATACAGGGTGATGGTCGCCATTTTTAAATGCCACCGCGTGACCGTAGCGCTCGAGTTCGCGTGCTTGTATAATGTACGTGCGCGTGTGCGTGTGCGCGCGAGCGCGTGTATATGTGTATGGGGTATGGGGATGTGTATTGGAATTTTAGAGGGCCGTGAGAGACCTTCCCGTGTCGGTCTGAGAGACCGTCCCTGGAAATACTTGATGGGTTCTCAGCAACAGAGCGAGAGGGAAACGACACGCGGGCTATTATAGGCGCGGCGGCAACCGACTACATATATCGCGCGCTCAATACATTATATATATATATATATATATATATATATATATATATATATATATATATATAAGCTTTTATAGCGCGAACCGGTCAGCTGATCCGGTGCTTGTTCAACCTTTCCTCTATTTCGCCCATCATTGTTTGCGCTTCCGTGGCCGTTTGTCTACGATAACAAACAGTTGGTTTTTCAACTTTTGCCTTGTTCGCTGGTAGCATCAGAACTGATGTGTACACACACACACACACACACACACACACACACACACGGAGTTACGCGTGAATTTTTCTTATAGGTTCTCATTTGTTCGCAAATATAGATTTTACTTGGTAAACAGAAATTTTGAAAAAGCGCTGAAAGTTTGAGATGGTTCGAATTGGGCAGATGTACGTCTGACGATATACTTTTTCTGATCGTTGTATAATATTTATTTAGAAAATATCATATCTAATATCATTTAATTAACAAATTTTCATCAGGTACAAATTGTTATGTAACATAAAAACTGGTGTCACGGAATATAATATTTCATCTTAATTTATTGAATAATACAATTAATAAATAAGAAAATAATGAACTTTTAAACGTTCTAATATGTTCGATTTATACACATTTTGAAACGTAAGGAAATTATAAACTATAGTATTATTTTTTTCATATATTTAGATTTGGTCAGGACTATTTCGACACATCAACCGAGCACGGCAACCGAAAATCTTTTACTTTTTTAGCGATCAACAACATTGTCCGATAATATTTATGATTGTTTTCCAACGTTTATAATCTCACGTTTTAATTACTATTTTATCAAACATAAATTACATATAAAATAAACATTCCGAAGAGGATGATAACTAACCCCAACATCGTAATTTTTTTTCTGCGTAAAAATTGGGCCCTCGCAAACAAATAATTTTGTCCATATAATAACTTTACAAAAATGTCTGTTTTTAATTATTGATAATTGACTTCTTATCGGTTGACGCTATACACTTGCTCGTCGCATTTAAACGGCTGTAGCTGACATTTAAAAAACAAATGGTCCACTTATCGAGCTAAATACCGATACGTGACACACAGCGTATACAATAGAAAAAGAAAATGAATCCCTTAGAAAAGGAAATGCGGATTTCAAGAAGATTGAGACCTTAGCACCGGCTAACCCCCTCGTATATTTATACACGCGCCCTCCGCTCGGTCACGTTCGGAAATCTCGATTCTCCCTTTATGTAACCGGTGGCTCTTCGCTGGTCTTCGCAGAAAAAAAACCACCCCATCCCCGCGGCCCGATATTGCGTGCTCCCGCTCTCCGTCGCCCTTTCACAGCGGCACGTTCGCGCTTCCTGTTTTTCCATGTGGCGACGACAACCGCCCCCCCTTTTCCACTCCCCCCGCATATAATTAAATATACGAAGACGCGAGGCCCCTCCTTCAATCCTTTTTTATGCGAGCGCGGGCGTGCGGTGTCGGCGGCATCGAGCGATCTTTTAAAAACGACAGCGCCAACCTGTGCCTTTGTGTCTCTGTGTGAGTGTGCGTGTCTTTCTATACATATATATATATATATAAAATACCCCCACCGCATAATCGAGATCCTCGGCATTGTGCGCGCGTAAAATCCTTGCGACTTCGATCTTGAATAGAATTTTCTGGGAATTAGCGGGCAATTCTGGCTGCTGCATGTGAAAAGAGCTGCACGGTGAGGCACAACAGGAAATACGGAACCAAGTCTCTCCTCTCCTTTTCGTGCCAACATATACAACTCGGGACATTGTCTCGTATGAGATTTCGAGTACGTCTGCGCATACACACACGCATATATAAAGAGAAATTGGTGTTCGCGCCTTCGCTCCTCGTGTACGTGGCCATTTCTCGAGCACTAGGCGAGATCTGAAAAAAGTATCGAATTTCGCTTCTTTTCGGAAATCTTCGACTGGGAGCTCACGGCGCTGTTTTTTCGTCCACATTTATCTAAGAGGTACGTTGCAATTTTCGCTTTTTTATGTTTTTTTTTTAATCTATTCTTTCCTCTTCTAGTTCGGCTTCCAGATCTCTACCGCGATCTAGTTTAATCTGCGCTCGAAACACGAGAACTCAAGATCTGACGATATAGATCTGTCGGTGAGTGAAAGGAAAATATTGGGCGTAATGGTTGCTATTCGATATTGGTGAAAAGATGAGCAAAGATAAGATCAAGCGTGAAAACCAAAATTTATTTTTCTTTCTTGATAGAATATAAAAACTTTCTTATTAAGCTCTGTTCTTATTAGATTTTTTGTTTGTTTTATAATTTATCCGAATTATAGGAATTCGCTTCGCGTGTCAATGAAATTACGAAAATTAAACTATTAATTTGTCTACAAAACAATGTATATGTTGTACAAAATATTATAATTTAAAAATGATATAACAGAAAATTTACATTAAAATTTACTTTGAATATTGACTCTATCAACTGAATCAAAATCAAAATTATAAGAGTTTACTTAGTTTTGATATAATCATGATTTCATTAAATGTTGAATTTACATGCATGTATACACACGCACGCCGCGGCGCGCGCGCGCACACACACACACACACACACACACACACACACACACATGGTCTACATCCATATTTTTTCACAATAAAAAACGTCCAATCTGCAATTGTACACCAGGACATAGATATTAATGCGATTTCAAAAATTGTTTGTATATAATATATAATAATAATAAACATGCCCAAGAAATTTATACTTTTAAGAATTGTCTTATACTTATTCAATTACTCTCATTCTTTGCATTAATGTGTGATCAAGGTAGGCCATTAAAATTTCTACGATATGGCCGAGTCCCCTTAAAGCTTGAGCTAATTGTAGAAAAAGAAACATTAAAATACCGCGATACAGGAACCTCAAGGTAAAGAGAAAACTAAAAATTCAACTATCTATATATAATAAAGATTAATAGAAGATCTTGCTAGCGAGCCTCGCAAAGCTGCAGGAAGTGCGCGTTATCGATAGAGCTTCCAAGTAGTATAGACTATTATAATGTAACCGAAGAAAACCAGCACCGATTGCCGGGCTCGATAAACCTTACGCGTGCGCGCCTTATCCCGGCACAAGATCGCTAACACTTGCTCCCACAGTCTATTATGACACTCTCTGGGCGGTTTATATATATATATATATATATATATATATATATATATATATATATATATATATATATATTCCCTCGCGCAGGGATCGCCTTCCCCGCATATAGAAGAAGCACCGGAGAAGAAAGAGCGAAAAAAGGAGGCCCGATCATGGAGCCGGGAAAAACGAAAGCCACGGAAGCACGCGGGATCCCCCCTCCATTTGGTTCATGGAAAACTCCGGTCGCCCGCATCATGAATCGGCTGAGCTCTAAATGGGCCCCATACGTAGCCATTTTTAAATCCCTACGTACCCTCGGGCGGGACCCGCGCGCATCGGCGACGCAGCGCGGCAGATTTTAAAGGCCCCGTGGCTAGACATTGCTATCTCTCTCTCTCTCTCTCTCTCTCTCTCTCTCTCTCTCTCTATATGTGTGTGCGCGCGCGCGCGCGCGCGCGTGTGTGTGTGTGTGTGTGTGTATGTGTGCCTACTGCATGCGTATATTGCTCTCGCAGTTCTGCACATATCACGCGCGAACGAATGAGGGAGAAAGAGAGGGGGGAGGAGTAAGAGAGGAAGAGAAAGAGAGGGGGGAGTTAGGAGCGAGGGCCTTCTTTATTATCTGCTCCCCTTCGTTGTCGTATTTTTACACCGGAACATTTGTCTTCCGTCTCCTTCTCGCCCTCGGTCTTTCTTAGATTTAAGTCACCTTGCTTGTTGGGCTTGTTAAAGATAATGCGATCTATGTATTTAACACTGTTAAGTGATAATAATAGATGAGTAAGTTTTCTACCCCAAGTTTCATAAAAACCGTTTCGAAATGGCTTGGGATGTTATGAAAACATTAGATAGCGAATAAATTCATCAAGCAATATCTATTAAATTATAAATAATAATAAAATAAAGAGTTAGCGTATAGTATAACTATAAATAGTTGTTAATGGTCTGCAGAATGTAAAATAATCAGTTTCCATTAGATAGACAATGGTAATTACTTAAATAACATAGAACTATCCTCTAAAACACAACGTATAAGTATTTTGGATTTAACTTTTGTGTGGTTATTTGTTTATAATATAGTACACATTCAATATCAAAGGCTTTTGTGTAATGATGAAGAATCAACGATTTAAAGTCACGTATGGTATCTTATATTGTCATCCGAATACTGCTATAGTTCATGGTCGAATTATTTAAAAATTATTACTTTTGGTTTTGTATACAAGATAGGCATCAATATCGGCTAACAAGCAAATTAAAAGGTTGAAAAATCAAGATAAGCACATTTCATCAATTAAAGAACGAAGTTTCTCATAGCCTTAAGAAATGACGAACAACTATAATCTGGACCTTTTTATCCGCCTTCGTAAAAAAACATTCTTTGCTAGCTCGGTCTCATCCACCCCACCATTTTTTATCCCATAATTATACCTCTAATTTCCCTCCACTCTTCCACTGTCTTCGGGTTCTCCAGGAACCTGGAATCTAATGTTTCGCAGTACAGAGGTTCGAGAGAGAAGAGCACCGCAGCATATAAAAAGTATCGTCTCATCGCTACCGCTGGCTTCCATGACCCCACGCACTCGTAAACCCGCACTGGCGCTTGCGACCCTTCAAAAACGTATACATAGACAGATTCAACGATAGAAAGGGATCATAATATGAACATAAAAGAGAAGAAGAGAGGGTGGAAGACCTGACTGAGAGGAGGAAACTAAAGACCTGAACAGGTATATCGAGGATATTTGGGGCACTTTCCCAGTATCTCGTCGGTTCTGCCGCCAACAAACCAGCGGGACCATCTCCGTTTCTGTCTCTCATTCATATGGTCACCTCGATGAGACCAACGTATTATTAAGTCGGTCCAAGAATCTCGAATGTTGGCGCTTTGCGGGCGCTTCAGTGCGATATTATCGTTATTTTGGCCCAGACAGAAAAAAATCAGCCCTCCAGGGGTGTAGATAGAACAAGGAGAAGGAGATAGAATAGAGCAGTGTTTGAGTTTCCACGCGAGGGTTCCCTCCGAGATTCTACGGCGTGACAAATTTTAACAAAACAATTGCCCGTATCACGCGGTTTCTACTCGACTGCCACCATTGACGGACCTATTCGAAAAACGATTGTTACGGAATTGCTTTACGCTCATTCCGCAGAACAAGGTGCAAATTCTGTGCCGATGGATGAATGGATGTAGATAAAGCTCTACTCGTACATACTGATTGAAAACTTGGCTCTCTGTGCAAGTGTTGCGGACATTATCGATGACTAGGCATACAGTGAGTCTTATCCACTGCTCCGGAAATAACAGTATATGAACAGCAAATGCAGTATTATGAAACTAAAAGTTTAAAAATGAAACAATATGCCAAGAAACCTATGTAATAATTCATACATTTGAAAGGAGTCGATATTGCACCCGAGCATTTGCGCGATGTTCATAATAAAGATATTAGAAAGATACTGGAGATATATTTTGTATGTACAAAGATTGTTACAGTTTAGCTATGACTAAGTTTCAATAAGTTAAGCAAAACTAAACTTTTCAGGTTTATTGAAATGTTTAGAATCATAATAAAGACTATACGAGTTATTAGCAAGTAATACAATGATGGATATGAGTTAAGTTGAATAATACTATTACACAAACTCATAAAACAGAATAAAGCAGAATTTATAAATATCGTACGTGATTACTAAATTCTTTACAAAATTAAGCTACAAAATATTTATGCAATTTTGAACGGCGTTCAAAAATACAAAATAATTTATTATTTTAATAAAAGTTTTCATTTAATTTATTATCTATATTCATTAATAATTATACAATGAATTCCATAAAATTAATAATCCTAAAAAACTTCCGTTGCCATTAGACAAGGCAGATATAAATTTATTGCAATTTTAATTTTTCTCTATAGAGTATAACCTCGTCTTATCGACCTCGACTACTTCTATTATAGTATTGAAAAAATTGCCATTCGACTATGTCCACCGCGTTTTCACACGCTACCTCGTCTTTCGTCTTTCAGCCAAATTTCAAAAGCTCCTGGAACAAGTCTCGGACATATGGTCAAAAGATTTGACAGTGATAAATAAGAAGACTTTCCGGCGGTAATCGAGAACGATCATCTGTTAAAACCTGACGGTCATTTGATTAAAAGCGCCGCCGCTGATATCCAGGCGCCTCGTCTCAAAGGTGTGACAAAGGAGCAGACAGAGGTCTCGGTGCCATGGCACTGTCCGTTGTATACTTTTTCCCTATAAGTATACATTTATATATGCAAACGATGGGCGAACGCCACGGTCGCGATTTTTTTCTGCCCCCCCCCCCGTTCGGTTTGGGCGGAACTTATATATACACTTAGGCACACATACGCACATGCACACAATGCTACTTGTCTCGCCGACGCGCTTTGTCTCAGTCGAGCCGAGCCGTTGTCTGGTGCAAGGGCTCCGGCTTTGTTCACGGGGTCACTCCCACTCTTGCGCCAAAGGAAAAAAAAATAGACCCTCACGTGTTACTCAGATGATCAACCGAAGAGGGATGAGGGATGGAGAGCGCCCAACCGCCCCGATCATTCTATAAATATATAACATATATACTACTGTGGGTCGGGGCATCACAGTGCGTGGCGCTTTCCCGCCAACTTCTGGGAATGGAAGACCCTTTAAACTGCCAGCATCCAAGGTTTTTTTCCTATATGCGTGTATACGTATCACCTTTTGTTTCGCATCTTCTGACCAGCCTGTTGCGTATGTGTCTGCACTTGACCAGACTGGACAAAGCAAGACAAATAGATAATAAATTACGGGAATATATAATAAATGTATATATATATATATACCTATATATATATATCTAAATATATGTACATTATATATAGTAATTATATATATATAGAATATAATTATGTGCAGAGCCGTATACATTAATCTTTACTATTATTCACAATGGCTGTATAAAGATAATTTATTATGAAAAACAAGTAAAAGATAACCTAGATTTTAGTTTCTGTTTTGATCTTTATTTCATATTTACTATATATGTTAGTATAGTGTTACCTACTTAATAAACTGGCCGATCAGAAACGACGAAACGTGCTTTATAAAGTTTTATCATTAAACGCGTTTCTTCTCCCGAAATATGATACTCTCTTACTTATAAAATATTTTTCTCTCATGAAATAGGACCTACTTTAACGTAAGAATTTTTTATTTTTAATAATTTGAAACAAAAATAAGATTTGAAGGAAATTCTTCTAATTAATCGATATTCGTAAATGCATAGATTCTTAGTTATTGTCAATTGATGTTGCATGTTACTGGATGATTTCATATGCTAATGTGCGTACATTCGGCTAAACTTTAATTGATAAATATTATATAATTATAATTTGTGAACGAGAATTAAAATTGTTCTGCTTGAAATATATTTCTTTGTTTCCGATGCTAAAAGTAAGGCTTTCCTTAAAAAACATAAACTTTTATGACCATACATTATCCCATTCGAGTAGAATTATACTTAAAATAGAAATCCAGACATAGGTGCATTTAACTTTTTTTATTTAAAATTGTCAAAGTAGTTCCCACATACAAAAAAAAGTTGACCTGCTATTGACCTTGAAAAATAAAGGTCAAGTTTAAATTTGAGGTCATTCACACATGGCCCCCTCCGATCAAGCAACTTTTGTCTAGTGGCTTTGGTTTTTTTTTATTCGTGGCTTCCCCACGATAAATTTAGGCGTATACTTTTAAATGACACGCCCTATATATATAATAGCCAAGTTTCTAAGAAAATCTAAAATAGCAAGAGAACGTTATTTTTGCGAGTACAATTAAAACGCAGTTTTCAGGCGGTTGCTGACAGATACAAGAGGGCTATAGAAAAATATCACTTAGCAAATAACGCAATCTGAAGTCCTATTTGCTCATACATAAAATTTATCCGTCTACTATGAAATGTAGATTAAGTTACTAGTCGATAAATAAGGGAGTATATTAAGACACTAAGTAATGTTTATAAAAACAATCGTAACGATTTACTGATACTTCATATTGAATTTATTAAATTTATAGGGCACAGTACCTAAAGCATGTCAAAATATAGTAGCTAATATACCAAAACGGAATAATACATGAACGTTTTGAATTTGCCGCTGTTAATCGAGAACTATAAAAACTTGCGATACTCTCCTTGAGCACGAATTTTTTCTATAATGTTTCGAATCTTTCACCGAGGTATCTATTTTTGCTACTTTTGGGGAAGTCAATAACGGTCGACACGTATCGAATGGTTTAGAAAAAGTAGGATGAAAAAAAAACTGGTCTAAAGAACACTAACTAACTCACTTGTCTGGAAGAAACGAGAGTCGACTTCCTCTCTCATATATATATATATATTCGGGAACAGAAAAACAAACCTACAAGATCGTATAGCTGAAAGTGTAGCTGATGCATACCGAGCTGCATGTATTAGAAACGGTACTCCTGAACAACTCATTTTCAAACTTGTGCTTCGTTGCAACTTGAAAAGTAAACGCTTGCATTTATTATTTCGATGATCTGGTTATTTCATTTTGTGAACATGGGCAGTCGATTCAAACACATATGATCATTTTAATAATAATATATATTTTTTCTTTTTTAAATAAATTTATTCGTTGAAAAATTCAATTAATCTTGAAGAACGCCGAGCGAAGATATACATAATATGAACATTGTTTAATGATTTTCGAGTCTTCTCATGGTGTTCAGAAAGAGATTATATAACTACTACTATTATACGTCAGGGTAAAGGTTGATCGAAATCACTATCATTTTTTTATAACTAAATAAAAAAATTAACTAGATTAAATAAATAATGATATTTATTTTTAATATCGTTTTGCACTTCGTATTGGGTGTTGTATCTATAATTAAAAATCATAAAAAATTATTGGGTACCAAACTTTAATTATTATGGCATGATTTCATTGATTATGATGAAATTAATGCATTTTATTTTGAATGGGTAATTTATGAAATGTATGCAGTGAAGGGGTTAGCATGAATTTTCCAAAGGAAAATGGATCTTGTAAAATATAGAAGACATTCCAATTAAAAAAACTCATTTGATGAAATATGAAGCAATAAATATAAAAAGTGGAAATAAATATCCGTTTCAGTAGTTATTTCTTCTTGAACTTGAATATGAACTAGGAATTTGAAACATTAACTTTCATTTTGTGTGACAATTGCTTGGACATTTTCCCGTAAAATAAAACAAAAAAAAGGGAAAAATTCTATGAATTCTTGAATAAACTTGAGAGATAGGTAGTCACGTATATAAACGTATATAAATATAAAGTACTTTTATCTTGTATAGAGATTTATCATTAATATAATTATTGGTGAACTTATTGAAAAATTAATTATCCTCAACTTGATAAAGTAAGCAAGTGAGATTTGACGTGTTTATTGTGATATTACGTTTTGAATAAAAAGTATTTCGATTTTCAACACAATTCTGCTTTTAATAAAAATCATAATATAATGTCTTTGTACTGGTCATCAGTTCGATATATTTTGGTTAATGATGATAATAAAATGAATTATCTTCTTTACATTTCAATTATAAAAGTTAATTTATGATCCTTGTCTCATATAAATCAACTGTCGCAACTGCGTATTTGATTTTGAAAATTTCAATATTATGTTAATAATTGTTTAATGAAGTGCACTAACTTTCTTTTTTCTTTATCTTTGCAGGTTCATCTAAGTATCGATCCTCGTTTCAACAACCCCATAAAATGTTTTTTTTTCGAAAGCGCATCCTTTCTTCGCATTCCTCCTGTTCACTGTGTGTTCGATCGTCCCACGATCCGAAACTTTTCCTGTTTTTGTCTCATCATTTTTTAAGTTTGGGACAGCCGTCTCCTCTCTCTCTCTCTCTCTCTCTCTCTCTCTCTCTCTCTCTCTCTCTCTCTCTCTCTCTCTCTCTCTCTCTCTCTCTCTCTCTCTCTCTCTCTCTCTTTTTCCTTTGGTCTTGCAGTTTAGCGTTACGGCACTCTCGACAATGAGCATAGTTTCTTCCGTTACAGAATCTTATAGTTCTTGCTGTGCGGGGCGATTTGTATAGATCCCACCGGATCCCACGCAGGGCTAAAGGTCTAGGCTTTGAAAAATCTTATTACTACCTACTTGAATTTATTTTTTTGCTTCTTTTTCACAAAATAGTTTTTCAAAGAATAATATTTCGCATAAGAACGAGGAGTCGATCAAAGTCATTGTAAATAGTTGTCTAACTAATATATACTCCATACTTACAAATGTATTTGCAATTGAATCGTTGTGGGAATAAATAATTTTTAAAATATATGGTTCAAAATTTTTAATAATCAGAATATATTAAGAGCAAAATATAATTGAGACAAAATAACTAAAATCAATAAGATACAATTTAAACGAAATAATAAAGGGAAAATATCAGTAGAAATAATAAATAGACTTATATATGTATAATGTATAATTAATACAAATAATATAACAGCTTTTTAATTATTAAGTTTCACTTTATAAAGTTAGCACTATACTTTTGAACTATAAAGCTTTTTAACCTATGACATAAAACATTTAAAAATGGCTTTTGTTAGATTTTTGTGGATATCAATCTCAATATATCTATATCATACGAATGTAGACAATAATTCCCGTTTGCGTTCGGCATGCATAAAAATTGACCATCAAACACGAGTATATGTACAATGCCGCCTGGAATCCGGAATTACTTCTTTGTAGGATGTCCATAATGGATAAAAAAGGTACTGGGTCCATTGCGGACCTTTGTCTCCTCCCTCAGGAAATTTTTCACGATTCTCGCGCTCGACGACCACCGTGGTTCACTTCACTAATTTCCTCTTCCGCTGCGAAAGAAATCGTGCGTCTTTGCGAATAGAATGCGTAGTGTGGCTAGAGGGAGACGACGGACAAGAGAGGTAAAAAAAGAGTCCCGGTGACTAAAAGAGAGAAAGAAAGAGAGAGAAGAGACCTTATAATAGGTATACCGTAGACGTATCATTGAAGAATTAAGAGGCGAGCGCGCAATGCGAAAGAACCAAGAACACCACGTGCGTTTCCCATTCTCCGTTCCTCTGTGTATTCGCCCTCGGAAGCCGTGGATTGGAAAACACACAGGTTTGGGGCTACCATATACTAAGCTCTTCCCACACACCTCAACCTCGTTCTTTCTCCGACATAACGCAGTAAGTTTTCCATGGTCCCCCGCTGCCCGCTCTCCATCGTTGCCCGCCCGGTAGGCAGTAGTAGCGCGCTCTACACGTCCCTGAATCGCTGTTTTTATTCCTATGCCCCATATACCTGACTTCGCTGCGCATAATAAGCCCAAATCTCTCTGGGTCGGCGACTCGAACGAGGAAGGAGGGCATTCGCGAGGAGTCCCGCGGAAGCGTCAGAAGCGTGGGGAGCGTGCACGCGCGCGCGGTTTATGGGCCTTTTTATAGCGCGATTTCCCCGTTCTTTTCCCTCGCCCATCCCTCAGCGGCCGAAAAACGTCCGGGTTTCACCCACTTTTCGTTTTCTCGAGCGCGTCTACTCGCTCGGCTATCGCGCCTCTCTGCATTGGGAATAATACTTTTTCTGCGTTGGTTTCCTCCTCGCTCTATTATAGTTTTCGGCTATTGTATTGCGGCTTCGTTCGTTGGACCTCCGGGAGCTGCACTAATTATTACAGTGCAAGATTCGTAGGTGTTTTCTATGTTCTGCTTTCTGCGATTTGATTGCGTTTCGGTAAAAACTGCATGCTCCACGCTTCACGTTACCGCCGGCTTTGTCGGTAAGTTCAGAAATCGGTCGTATAAGTCTCACCACCCGGAAATAGTAGCATTCAACAATTTTACGAGTTTTTGGAAACCTTACAAAGGTATATACGCCCGTGAAATTCAATGGTCAAAAGGCTAAAAGCAATGTGTATAATAAAGAAAAATATATACACCAATAGCACATTTATATTTTGTTGAAAAAAATTACTTTTAAAGTTTATGACCAAAAAAGCAAACAATTATTATTTCGTAAATACGCATTCATTTATAATAAGCGATATGCGGGTTTAACGTCTGTGGTAAACGGAGCCTCTATAAACCCAAAAGGTTGGCAAATAGTCTTACTTCATTAATTAAATTTTTTTTAAATAAAGATATGATTTTTGACATAATCATCAGTACTATTACTTTATTAATAAATAAATAAGTAAATAAATAAATATATATATATATATATATATATATATATATATATAGATGTTAATTTTAAATAATGATATAGAAAAGGCAATATTGGGAATACACGGAAGATCGTTGAAAATTGAATGCTTGCCGATGCATCTACAGAGAAAATTATAGGTTCGCAGAATTGCGCAGAATTGGAGGAGGGTTATATTTCTTCCGAGATGGAAAAGGCCTCCCTGTATACACGCCCAACAATTACCGGGGTCGACCGGGACACGACGACTGCGGCACGATCGAACTTCCGCCAACTCGGAAGGCGTGCGAATTTAGTAGCGTCACTTCGAAGCGCACGCCCCTGCGAGACCTCAGCGGCCCGAAGGCGCGCGCTCCCGAGGTTCGCTAGGCGTTTGAAAAGCGAGGGCGCGCGCACGACCAATCGAGATTTTCGAACAACGGAGAAAGCCGGCTATTACGGGCGTCGGTCGGCGTTGAACCCGGCGCGTTTCGCATACAGACTCGAGGAGATCCCGACGCGCCAGTAACTGACGTGGACAGGCTATGCACGCGCCGACCTAATTGCGGGCGTCTCTCGCTCGAGGAATATTCGCGCCCCCTGTCTTTGCTTTTTTTCCACTTTAGCCCGCGCCTATACGCAAATACCGAGCATTTTTCCAGGGCTTGCCGAAAGCAACGATTCAATTAAGAAAGCAATGCCGGGCTATACCTGACAACTGATCGGCGCAGTGTACCATCTAAACTGCCAATAGTCAATTAGCGCCAACGAATAGTCGGATTAGAGATTCGGCTCGATCAACGCGGATCCGCTACCGTTTAAGCGATTCTGTTTCGTAATGCGAAGCGAAAATACGACTTTAGAAGAGATATGAGACTTTTCTTGTTATTGATAATACATTTGATACAATAAACACTGATTTTATTTTACTTTCCAAATGTATTTAAACTATTTGTAATATCGATGTTAAATTTTGTTTTTCAAGAACAAACAAATTTTATTTATCTATTTTTTTAAGGTGAGATATATTTTTTCTAAATAATAAACAATACTTTCCTATGGCGTCTCTTATTAACCGTAGAAATCTAATTTTCCAATGAAATGCAATAATAGAGCTAGAGCTTATTCGGACCGTACTTTTTTTGAAATATCAATATATAGTATGTATCGCGTAACATTTTATCAGCATTAAATTCGTATTTATTAACCAAACGTCGAACATCAATAATTTAGAAACCCTGGATGTATTTGTAAACATAGATTGGTTAGAACCGTTATAGCTGCAAAAGGGATTCATTTTTTCCAATTCAACGTCAAAAATGCCATGTTTTCTCTAAAAAATCATTTTGACTATAGAATGTATCCAATTAGAATAGAAGAAAGTAATTATTTTAAATAAAGAAATTGTGAAGTCATTGAAATGAGACGACGATAGGTCCTAAAATTTCACAGGGGGTTGTAAATTTTGTAAATTTTCGCCCATAAATGTCGCAGACACTCCTTTCAGGTTTCAATACATCGATCGACAGTATTGAGTAAATGATGCTTATTTCAGTTGCATAGGATCATTTATTTATTTTTAAATCGTTTCTAATCAATATCTATTTATCTGAATTTTTCAAATTAATTCTCGTATACAAATTTGAATAGCAAAATGATCGAATAAAAATTGACTTATATATACCATGTTTTATATCAATACTTATATAATATAAGATGTCGTGAACATAATTCAAATGGAATGGAATCTTTTGTGAAACTAATAATACCACCTACGCGACTCCCGGAGTTCCAAGACCCGAATATAACGCGCAGTCGCGCACACACAAAGAAGTCGAGGACCAACTCGTAATTGCGCAGTGCGCGCACATTTTTCCTCCATGAATGGAACGAACAAAGCGAACTGCTATATTCTATTTTGCCCATACACTTGTCGTATATATAACAAGCACAATGATCGGGTCATCTTCGGCCAATTAAAGAGCCGCGGGGGGATGTTTTTCTTTTTTTGGAAGAAAATCTCGGGGCGACCGACATTCCTGCACGAAGAGGAAAAAAGAAGTAAAAGAAGCAGGAGGGGGAAAAAAAAACACAGCCCCGAGAGATTCGGGGCCTGACGCCAAACAGACGAGGCCCAGACTCGTTTCAAGGAAAGGCCCGCGTGCTCCTGGGAAGGCTGAGCCGCGCGGCGACGGCGGTTTTCCTTTCAAATCATTCGTTAAATTTGTTTTCCGACCGGCGCGTCGGCGTCGGCGTCGCCGTCTACCGCGCCCCGGGCCGCCCGGTTAACTCGCGCGCGCGGACTCCGCCGATGCGGGTGCGGACCGGGCCGGCTACCTACTCGATGCCCGGTCGAGCGAAAGAGTCGTTCGGCGGGGGACGGGGGACGGGGGACGGGGGGGGGAAGGCAGGGCTCGGCCCACATAAAGAAGAAGCCAGCGCGTCGGCAGCGCCGAGGGGATGACGAGATTCGCGCGGCCGGTCAGCGATATTGTATATTATGCGTATGTACGTACAAACGGCGCCGACGCGCGCGGGAGAGCGAGAACGCGCCGAGTCAGCTTCGGAGAGAGCGAGGGAGAGAGAGCCCGAGGGTACCCCCGGGGATGATACCCCGTAGCCCGTAGCCCCGCTAACGTTCGTTTTCGTTCCCCTTTCCAGGCCACCGCACGGATCTCGCGTTTTGCGCAGTTTCGTTTGCCCGCGCCTCGCTCGGCAACAAAATGCTACGGGGCTCGCGCTCTCTCTCTCTCTCTCTCTCTCTCTCTCTCTCTCCACCTCCGTAAGGGGGGCTTCGAGAGTTATATTCTACATATACAGCTACGCGCCGCGCTGGCAAGCGTATAAGGTGGACGTACGTTGGCGCGGGCGCGCCGTAGGAGGGCAGATCCGTGTGAGGGGAGGGGGCTCGGGCCGGACCGATCCTTTCTGCCCGATATATACGATTGGTGGCGAAATTAGGCTCGCAGATTTTTAACGGACCCACGGCGGCTTCTTTGTGCGCCGCTGATGATTTGCCCTTATATACGCCTATGAGCGCGTGTGTGGAGTAGAGCAGCGAGAAGGGACTCTTAACGTTGTAGGTCACGGTTGGTGTGCGGTAACGCGATCGGTTTCTCCGTTTAATATTTCTGTGCGGGAGGCTCTTTTATGTATTATATAAAAAGATCCAGGTAGTTGAACTCATTTTTCGCCTCATTTTCTTATCTGCTAGAGACGAAAGAAGATAGAAATTAAACGGCCAGTTTTATTGTTAATGTCCTATTTTAATTTAACTAAAGAGTTTAAGTAAAGAATGTTTATAAAATTTTATAGAACTAATACAAGCTTTATAAAACACAGTACAATGCATAAAAACAAAGAGTTCTGTCGTTCAATACACTCGATAGGTTGCTTATTATCTTTGTTCAATGATTGATTTCATTCCAAATTTGGCATATAAAAAAAAATTGAGTACAAATTAATAAAATATCATGCACAGTGAATTAAATTTCGTGGGTATTTCATAAACCCTCTGAAAGATTTTATCGTCATTGATAAAGGAGAATACCTGTCAAAAATCACGTCAGTTGGTATATAAAACCGACAAAATCGTTATCCCACGAATAAATCTGCTACGTGCTTCACATTCATATGTGTGTGCAATATTAAAATGAGTTCAGAATATGTAAGTTAGGTTATAACTAATATCTAAGCATATTACTAATATCATATTATAACTAATATCATAGCATTTAACTTTGCATTAAATTTAATGTTAAATATATGTATTTTGGATTTTTAATCAATTGTAACCCCTTTTTCGTCTTAAAAATAAGCCTTTTTACATTGAAACTTCTGTTAAAATAAACTGACTAGGCTAACTGTTCTAATTAATGTATCATAAATTATATATAAAGATATTATCGCGTTTATCAGACTTTTATCTATTTTCATTGACCGAGTTTAGGTTTCGTCGTGCATATACTTTTTACGCTGAGTGAAATAATTTGTAATTTTCACATTAATACAAAATAATTCATTATCACCATATTTGTTCATTTCAATGTCCTTTTTTAAGCTTCCCGGGTCCATTTGTGTATCCCTCCCTATTCGTGTGCTTTATATACATTCTAACATTTGTGTGCCTGTGCTGTCAGTATGCTTGTTTTATTTGTGTGATCCTATTAAAATGTTTCTTTATATGTTTCTGTCTGAATTTGCGTCCTTCTTGAATCGAGTTTTTAAATTAATACCTGTATCAAAATATTCTTAATAATATATAGACAAACAGGCTTTAACTCAAACTTCTATAAGTCGCTAAGAAGATATTCTCCATGTACAATCATGTCTCGGATGTTTATATGATAAAAACATATACGAATAGAAATTTAACAAATATATTCAATGTTATCTTGTTCCTAAAAGACAAGAGAAAACAATTTTTTAAGATATTTTAATTGCCTACATTAATTTCAAGATATTAATTTAGACGATTAGGAACACTTGCAAATTGGTGAAGCCATACGGAATGACATACCTATTCGTAAAGGTATTATTATTATTATTAATATTATTTAAAAAAAACTTTTATTATGAATGTTTAGATGTTATGATTATATAAGTAGTGACCAAAGTAGCTCCTTTATCGAGAAAGACGTCGATTTTTAAAATCTTTTCTCCGAACTAATGCATCATTTTCTTGAATTTTGACAACGATTTACAGATCGAAAAGGAAGAAAATATTTACTTGATAATAAAATTTTCTTCATAACATATTTATAACGATAAAATGTCTTAATTAAATGTTTCATTGATATTAGTGTCCGATGTAAACGAAAATCAATATCTGTTTCGCTCTATCTCTCTCTGGAGACTGATCTCTTTATATTGATCTTATACTACTTAAAACGTAGCATATAGTATACATATAAGAGAGAAATTAACAGTTGTGGGGGAGCAGCTGCTCGTTATATTGAACCGTTTCAAAGAGTAATTGTCAAGCAGAGCAATGCGATTTTCTACAGGTATCCGAATCAGCTTATACAGTTCGGCATTGAATGGACCTATAATGAGGGCGACGATCCGAGAGCCGTCCATTTCGGATCACGGGGCAAAAAATCGGCAACGATCGCGCGTGAAAAGGCCCGTAAAGATGATTTCCCGGAAAAAGTACGCGCGGGAATAAATATTACAGCAACAGCTGCGCATTCCGAAACACGCGTACACGTACACTCGAAGACAAAGCCAGAGAGGCGCGCTTTCTCTCTCTCTCTCTCTCTCTCTCTCTCTCTCCTTTCGCATTTTAAACGTATAAGAGATATACACCAACACGAGAATAGAAAGATCAAGAAGAGAGGAAAAGAGGAGCAGGAGGGTGAGGAGGATAAGGAGTATAGGCCGAGGAGGCGAAAGAGGAGGGGGTGGAACGAGAGATGGAGGAAGCAGAAGAGACCAACGGAGAATGAAACCTCGCCTGTTCAGCGAGTCTGTGGTGGTCCGCCGCGTGCTGTTCGAGGGTGGAGGAGGGGAAGGGAGTTTTAAATGGCCAGCATCATACGCGTTTAAATGTCCCGCGAGCGGGACTGGACCAATGACGAGTCAGCGCTTCGTCCAACGGATAAAAGGAGCTAAAAGAACAAGAAGCGCGAGGAAGGGGTGTGAGAAGTGAGAGAGAGAGAGAGAGAGAGAGAGTGAGAGAGGCGCGGTGGGTCGCGTTATTAGTATGGAAGGACTGCCCGGGGGAAAGGGTTTTTTGCGGGGGAACATTCGCCAGTGGGAAGGAGAGAAAGGAGGAGAAAGAGAGAAAGAAGGGGGGGGGGGAGAAAGGGAGAGAAAGAGCGCACGGGACCGAGCCCGGACTTGTGTAATATGGGTATGCGTGCCCTCGCCGGCTCGGCGCGGCGACGCGGTCGCTTTGCTCGATTTTTTAACGGTCGTTTTGCGCGTCGATCGAGTGGGGGGTGGCGACGCGGTCGTTACGCTCCTCGAGCCTCCTCCATCTCCTGCGCGGCAACGCTCCACCGTACCCCCGGCAAGCGGGCGGACGAGGCATTTTTCTCCTGCCACTCCCCCCACCTCCCCCACGCTCTCTAGATTCGGTCGCGTCGGGCGTGCACGTGCGCCCTCTCCCCCCCGCTCGTTATTTGGCTTCTGATCGGCTGGCGAATTCGATAAACATTCCACGGTGGGTCGGATTTTATCGTGGCAAAAACTGAATAACGACGGGCCCTCGTGAATTCGGGGTTACAATTCTTGCGGGGAGGGGGGGGGGTCTTTCTTCTGGTTGGTTCCCTCGTAATTCAAAATTGCTAGTTTTTGTTAAATATCGTATATTTCCATTCAGCATCGGTAGCGTATTTTCTTTAAATTCCATGTAAATCGTATCCTGGAATAAATACTTAAGTCCATTACAAAATTTTTTAACATCCTGTAGTATGCGAAAAACATCCTTTTCATCAATCCTATCATTGCAATAATTATTTTTTAATTATATGCGTGTTAAAATTAATAATTAATATCATCTAATGAGTGCTTGAATTTTTTTAAAGGGCCGATTACATACCTTATTAAGATTCTTATATTCGATTATATTTAAGTCTGACTCATCTCCAAACTGAAAATTAAGGAGGCTACAGCTTGTCGACCCGTATCAAAAGGGTCTTTCAAATTCGGCTGAATTTTGTTTGATAAATTGAAAACACAATTATTCTATCGCTCGTGTGTATGTCTATAAGTTGAAAACAATCCAACAGATATGCGACAAAAAAGACATTCCCGGCATATTTCCTATCTTGGTTTTTTATATATATCTAGAATTCTTATAATGTGACTTCGGCGCATGCGCACGTGATGATTCGAGTAAAAAATGTGAGTAAAAAAGCTACGTAAGAGACAATTTTTTTTAAACACTAAATATTTTTATAAACTTAGAGATGACGAGGACGTTTAGATGCTTCTTTCTCAAAAACTTAATCCATAGCTTATGTTCTTCTTTTTATCAATGGCAAGAGTTTTTAATATACATCGTGTAATTTTTCTTATATTCGTATTCAGGTTAGTTTGGTAACTAAGTGACGTCTCTTTAAAATCGATAATACTTTAAACGAATTATTTTCTATAAATACAAGGTTTGACGAATTATCTATAATTATACAATAATCTTAATTAAAAGGCGTGACGATAATTATAATATTAAATAATTGAATAGAAACAATATCTTTAAAATAACTAAATTTGCTATTCAATTGACTCAACATTCAACTTCTACCCTCCTCCCTTTAATATCAATAAGAGTATGTATATGTATACACACACGTGCACGCGCGTGCGCGCATACATCCAAGTATCGATATAATTCTAGCTAATTAAATTATAATTATGAAACTGTTAACAATTACAGTTAAGGAGTGTCGAACTCATTTTTCACTCGTTAACAGTAATCATGTCCTTTATGATGGTCGTTTATTCTAGAGTACTGTAAAATTAAAATTATCAAACGGTGTAGAAGTAGAAAGATTTAGGAATTTAGTTTAGAAATTTTTGTTGAAAGCGTTCTTTTCTAGACCATTTGACAAATTTTCTTAAAACTTTGTAGCAATGTAGAATAAGCATAAGAAAAGGATAATTGCATATATGATCAAAAACACAACATCTTTCACTCAGTTGGTATAAAAAAAACTGTCGATAATAATTGCATTCAGATATTTACCGAAAATAATCAGTAAACAATATAATTTTTTTATCGACATACTACGTATTCATTCCTGGTCCTTCTATAGATGATTTAAATCTGTTACATTCGATGTGAATTTTGACCATGTTTTTAAATTGTCAACTTTTTAGGCGTAGTCGCATTTAAACGCTATTATTTTGACAGTAACGTATTTTTTAAATAAATATTGATTTAAGAATTAATTGATTTAAAAAACTGAGCTATATCTCGAGAATAATGTTACGAAGGTAATGGAAAAAAGAACATACTATACATATAGCTGTAGATATACCGAACAGTTGAAATGTGAACTTTGAGATCTGCTGGAATATCTATCTATATCGAATTTGACGTAATCAAAATTTAATTTTTAATAGAAATAATTATGAATATATGTATCCTATAAAATATACCTATTTTATTCCAGAGCGAAGAGTTACAAATTATACCGATAACAATTTTGACATTTTAAATTTTACAATATGAATTTACAAAATTAATCTTTAGATTGAACTCTGTTTGATACGGCATGAAGAAACACGAAAATTTATCTAAGGAGTCAATGACGCGATAAAACTTAGGTGGTTAATTGGGATCGGAATTTGGCTCGGAATTTTGTTTCGTACGCTTCGAACAAGTCTTACTGGAATGCAATATCGACTTGAACCGAGCGTTTCTTAACAGTATTTCCATAAAAACTATCCCTTATGTTTTATATAAATATATATAATACATTTAGGCTAGGCGCGGGGATGGAGGAGACGATGCTGCGAGGATGCAGTCACCACGGGACAGCCAGACAAAATCGAGAGAAAATAGCGGAAAACCACTCAAAGACGCCGCCGCGATTTACGCAAACGTTTACGCCGTTGTCGTATGTATAAGGGAATATAAAGAAGTGTAAAGAAGCGGTCTGACAAAGAAGGAGGCGTAGGACGAAAAAGAGATCGTACTATTGGGGCTCTATCAGGCTAGATGGGCGAGTTTTCGGAGTCTAAGCAGCCGGGCCAATTTTTCACATTATATATATATATATAACCTATATTCAGATGCATACGAAGGAGATGCCAGGGTGCGGGGGCCGAAAATTAGTTTAGACGCGTGATAGATCACGGCGGGGCCGATTTTGCGCGTGCGCACTGGTACGTTCCTCTATATATATATATAGTATATGTAGAAAAAAGGAGCGCGGCTGGCAGACGCCCACAACAAGCCACATTGTTGCGTTCACAGGCACCCGCAGCGGCGGCGCGGCGCGGGGGCGAGTCTCTTCTCTGCGCGACGGCTTGTCTCGCGACCGCGCGCGCGTGCGCAGCAAGGCAGACGAATAAAGAAAAGAAGGGAGGAGGGTTGAGAGAGAGAGAGAGAGAGAGAGAGATCTTTCTCTCGCTCGTAGAAGCTAGTACGTATACATAACTCGCGCGCAAAAGTGAGGCAAGAAAGGAACGTCTACGGAGCTCGCAGAAAGAGGCGTTGGTCTATTCTACATATATATATATATATATATATATATATATATATATATATATATATATTTGACGACGGTAGGTGGACGTTTAAATTCTCGGCGGAGCGCTCGAGGGATGAACAAGGGGCTGGTAGGCGGAGAAATATTTGTTTGTCAAGAAACGATGATCTATGCCGTGCGGTTGTTGGATAAAAATGAAGATATACCGCGCGTATGGCACGACACAGGAAAATCTATTGACGGAAATGAATTTTCTCTTAAGAAAATTTCATTTTTGTATTGATATATATAATAAGTTTCAATGGATTGAAAGGATCCGAATGAATAGGCAGAAGCAGATGATGGTTAACATGATCGATTATTCTAATTTGGTCGTACCAGCTTTCGAAGAACTTCTATATTATATATGCTCTTTTCACGTTTCTAAATAAAAGCGATCCTGTATTAAAATACATAGAAGAAATTAGAAATTTTATATCACGTTTATAGAGTTGCTTTACGAATTAAAAATAATGATACATTGATTTATACTATTAATATCTATGTGTGCCTGTGTATACACGCGTGTGTGTGCGCGCGCGTCTGCATGAATGTACTGTCCTTTATCTGGAGGTATAATAACTGCAATATGGATATTTTTTACGTCTAAATATCATTCGAATTTATTTAATTTTATTCTACTGTAAAGGATTTTTATTTTGATCTGATAAACCATTAGAATGTAAAAATATAATATGGCAAACAATTATAGTCTTGGAAGCTTGGATAACTTACAAATAGTATTACGGTTAAGTTTTATATTTTAATTTATTAAAATTTCATTTTCGTTTTGTACATGAGAAAAATTCTTATCTTAAGAATAAAACAGTTTTTTCCTTTTTGTTCACGACGATTTCAAATATGAATTAAAAAGGCGATCAAAAACGTAATTGATTATCTCGAGAACAAGGAATCACGGTAAACGTAATAAGATTAAAAAATTAAGCACTAATTAAGAAGTTTGTACAACAAAAATATATTTATATATACTGTCCAGTATACAGATTTTTGACAGTAAAATTTTTTTAAATAATGCAAGAGAAAATTCTATTTTAATATTAGTACGAATTAGATAAATAGAATGACTTTTTCGATTTCTTGATAATTATACTATAGGTAAAATTAGAGGTTTTGATTTATTTGCCTTAAAGTAACATATAATTGCGCAAATTCGAAAATTTGTGCAGCCTGCAGATGTTTCAATACATCTAGTATTGTACGCAGGCATAATGTAGATCTATATATGTGTATATAATATATAATATATATAATCATTTAAACGATGACTGGCGTTGTTCTATATATTTAAAAGGAATCGGTGCTTAAAGCGACCGCCTTTCCACAGTACAATGTTGCGAGTGTCCTCGCAGGCGGCGCTCGCAGGCGCTCGCTCCGGCCGCAACAATGCGAAATCGGGAGCGCGTTTGACGCCGCCCGAGAAAAAGTAAACAGCCAGTCCCGCTGCTCGCGTTGCACGCCTTTAAACCAATTATTTGCGGAAGTAGAGGCGCGACGCATTGTTTCGCCGGGGCGTCGCGTATTGTACCGCGCGTGGCTTCTTCTAACAATTCGGACGAGCGCCTCGGCGCACGCTCGGGCACGAAGGAGAAAAAAGGGAAGGTAAAAATATATATATATATATATATATGTGTGTGTGTGTGTGTATGTATATATATGTATGTATGTATAGGAGAGCGGGCGGAGGAGCTCGCGTGAATGGAAAGCGCGAGAAGAGGAGCAGAAATTTGGTGCACGCACGCGGGCGCAGTGAGGGCAGAGCGGAACGGCCGACGGTTGCGCCAGGCCCGCGGCTCCTCCAATCGCAGCGGCGCACCCGAGCGAGCAGTAGTAGGAGGCGACTCGGGGGGGACCGGCGGCGACGGCGGCGCTCGCGTTGCGTCTTGCGCTCGGTCTTGCGGCCCTCGCACGCGCACGCGCAACAGGTAGAAGCCACCTACAGTCCTACCTGCGCGTGCCCCTCCGGTCGCCCCGTATGTGTCTCCGCGCCGCCGCGCCGCCGCGCCGCCGCGCCGCGCGTCATTGTCGGGAATCGGGGTATTTTACGGAGTCCTCTCGACGAGCGGGCGCGCACTCGCGAACAAAGGCGCGCGGCTGGCCGCTTATACGTCTACGCGCGTTCACGTATGTGCACGTCTGTATGTATATATATATATATATATATATATATATAATATGCGCACGTCCCTCCCGGTCGAAGGGAGAGGAAGAAAGCAAAACTGGCACGAGAGTGTGTCGGAGATTGGTCGGCCGGGAGGAAGCGACGCTCACTTGAACGCTCCGCGGCGAGCCAACGGCAAACCCCTTCCTCCTTCCGCTGTCGTTGCTCTGCTCACTTGTTCGGCCGTCGCGCGCGCCGAGGTGGCGTTCGCGGGTGAGCGCGCCCCGCGCTTTTTCTCCCTCTGACTTCCTGTGATTCGCCGCCGGATTTGCCTTCACCCCCCCTCCCCTTCTCGAGCAGCTTTAACCCGTAATCTTTTCCCCCACCCTCACCGACGCAGTGTTTCTCGCTTTCGTTACTTTTCATCTTGTATAGTGATGAATTGCGCTCTTATATACTAATACCGTATATATATAACAGGGCGTTATCTCGTGCATCTGCCGAGGAAGGCGCCCGAGTTCCGATATGCCGGGCGAACGTATAATCTATATGCTCGAGTGTAGGAAGAAGAGGAAGTTGGGCGGGATCTGACTTTACGCTGCTTACAAAAAATTCAGGTCTTCCCGCCAATTTAACTTTACGCTTATAAATGCACCATCTATATATTTTTAGCT
>JACCIC010000091.1:672500-997500 GCA_018907035.1 Sycobia sp. Sy_11 | reverse complement strand
TTCAGCTAATATGTGAAAAATAAAAAAAGTGAAAAAATTAAGGAGTGGGGATTTGTAAATAATATTAAACATATCAAAATATTGAATAAAAACAAAATCACAGATCTAATGCGAGTCTCTGAATTATATAGCATGCAAAATTTATAACACTATATGTCATTAATTGTATCAGATTAACATCGATATCCACAATTTGCTAGGATTTTATCATAAGGAAAGCCGATCGTTGTAAAGTGCTTGTGATTACTGTCAGACAACATTGTGATATGCTTCATAATATTTAAACCGATTATTTTTTCAATTCACGTTTCAATTTTACCATTTTTTAATTTATTTAAATTTGAACTTCAATTTTACCATTATTTAAAAAAGTATTTTTAATTTTAATTTTTGTATTTATTTAGAATTAAATATCGGATCAAGTCCATTTATCTGTTAACTATTTTGCAAGGAATCTTAAATTAAAAGAAATTATTAACATCAAGAAAGATCGTTGACATGAACATTATAAATATATCCTAAAAAATCCAATAAGCGCCTCGAAAAAGCGCATATATATACACACACTACATACATATATACATAAATACAAATAAAGCATTGATTGAAATTTGAGGGAGAAAGCGAAACCGAGGGGCATTGATTCCCAGGTGGCTGTGCCGGTGCGCGGGGCGCGGGGTGCGGCGGCTCCTCTACGGATTCATTCGAGATTCATTCATATATACCTTGAAATAAGGTCCCATTGAGCGACGCGCGGCGCATCATACACACACGCGCTCGCTCGCGGATGTACATACGCGCGTGCGTGCGTGCGTGTGTGTGTGTGTGTGTGTGTGTGGTGTGTGTGTGTGTGTGTAACAGGCGCATCGGTGTATATGTATATGCGCGAGGACCAGGCCACCGTGCCGTGGCAGGAATGTAAGTCGCTTATAGTCAGCTATATTATATACATAGTGGGTGTGTGACGGATTCCACGGCTCTCTTGGACCCCGCGCATTTGTGGTACTCCAACCAGACGGAAGAAAGGCCCGAGGCTGGATAAAGGGCGCGAGGGTACAAGATCGCGCGCATTCCCGTGCAACTTATTCCCGTTCCCTCTCCCTCTCGGGGGAGCCTTTCGGCTTTCGGCATCGGCTCCTTCCCGCTTTTTATTACGTGCCCGAGCGCCGCGACGCGAGAAATGCGTACCCGGTCTCGCGGGAGTATATAGATATATATACATACAGTATACACACACAGGTACACACGAAGATCGGGATATTTTTCCGAGTAGCGAGGACCGTTGCGCATATATACATACATATTCGTGGGAAAGGGCCTGGATCCGCGAACCCGATGGCGCACATACAGCCCGCGCCGCGTCGGCAATCCCGTAACGAACTTTTCTTTCTCTTGCGGGATTGCTCGCTGATGCGACCAGTCTAGTTGCGATCGAGGCCCACCGGATCGAGAAGCGAACGGCTGCTCTTCCGGTTCTACATATACATACATACATGTGACAAATGCGTTCGCGCCACCATTTCCGAATGCGTTCGAATCGCTGATGGATGCATCTTTGGATTTTTTTCGAATCCTTGTGTATGTAACTCGTACTGCGTGCAACATGCGACGTTTGAGGAAACCCGGAGGGGAACGAGGGAACATATATAGGGTCCGAAACTGCGCACTGGTTTCGGTCTTTCGGAGTTTTCATTTACGCAGTAGATTCTATTGTTTGATCAATTTTCAGTACGACGTTTTTGTGTGGACTTATAAAATTCTGTAGCTCGAAATTGTTTAGAGGGGTCGACTTGCTTGAGAGATAATCAAAAATTAGCACGTACGTCAACGTTTGCTTATGTGGATAAATTATTTAGTTTTATTTATTTATATTTCAAGATAGTTTGATCGGTAGAGGGATGGACGAGTTCGGTGACTGGAGTTTAGGCCCGGGCTCAGCCGGTGACGCGCGAAGCTATTTAAAAAAAAATTATAGTTTGCGTATAAACTCATTTTTTTTGTATTATAAATAGAAAACTGTTGCATCAAATGAATTAATTAGCATATAAGCAAATAGATAAGTATAAAAGGTTACATTAATTTTCTTCAAAATGATTTTCCTTTTATGATATAAAAGTTCGGAAAATAATTACTGAGGCAAATGACAAAGTTACTTTGCATTTTACTGATTAACTAATTGCAAAATTAACAATTAGAAAGAAGTTTAGAATTTTCATAAAATTTCGGAATGTTACTATAAGTATTTTAATTTCATTCAAAATAAGAATTTTTTAAACATTTTTTACATCGTTGATGTTTGCATTATCTTTTTGCTATCTATAACTAGATAATCAAAAAATTTTAAATATTTTATAAGAGAATGTATACAATAGTACGCAGAATCTTAACCCAATAAATTGAATTATGACGGCCAGTAAAGCTTTATCGAGTTGAACTTTTTTAAAATTTTATATTTAAATTATATCTTATGGCTAAATGAAAAAGTTGGTTCAACATCTTTTTTTGGTTATGGATATTTACTTTATAATTCATCGTCTTTTAAAACTCAAAACGTAGTCTGGAATTTAAATCTCTATTGCGCGCGCCAAGACGACGTCAATGGACCATAGAAAAGGTGTCCTATTTGAATATAAGTACAATGACCATTATGTCAATAAAATACCACTGCGCAACAAAACACCTATACTAAAATACACAGGTCAATGCGCTTGTAATATAGTAGCACGTACTTCTGGTTCAATATTCGATATTCTAAATCGAGGTGTATTAACTTGCAGCATGTATTTCGTCACACACCGGTATTTTATTCTTATAATGACCATTACACTTATTGTATTGAAGCAGATCAACATTTTTGTAGTGGACCCGCATCATCATGGATACGTAAAAGCATAGTAAAGCCAGATTTTAGATTTTGTGTCAATGAAGATGAACGTACACAGTGAAAAATGATAACTAAAATGATGTCCATTTTTCAAGATATAATGTAATGTCAAAATGTTATAAACTTTATGAATACGATAAATTATAAATAATGCTGGCTATGTGTAACATTCTAATTTTCGAAGATATTCTGTTATTGCAATTACATATACTGTTAATACACAAATAAAATTTAAGAATTATGAACACACAAATCATATACGTAAAATTGTAAACAAAGTAACTATGTCAGCAAGTACTAATGGCTAGCTAAGAGTTGCGACTTTAATAAGTTGAATAAGTTTCAAATTGACTAAAAATTGTTCATTTGTGTAGAGCACTATAGAAGAAAAGAGACATGGAATTATGAAAGATTGTATTATGAAAGGCTTTGTATTATATAGAAAATGTTTTGATGAAAAATATGCATTCTTATAATTGCTTAATTATGTCCAGAGAAACTAAAAATTAAAAATCAAAATGCCCTTTGTATCAATATAAAGAAATTTGAACGATTTAAACAATGAGAAGAGAACATAAACGTACGATACTCGTTCTTTCATCGTAAACGTCCGTTCATTGCGAGGTTCATTGTGAGGTGGATCTAGGAGCTGAGGTTGTTCCTTCATTATTCTCGCTCTATATATAGCGACAAAGAAATCCGTTAAACGAATGCACGACTCGAGGAGGAGGAAACGGGGAAAGAACTCCTGCGAAAACTGCCAGTACTGTGAGATAATCGAGTGTGCGGACGATGGGTGGAGAGAGAGAGAGAGAGAGAGAGAGAGAAAGAGATGAAGGGTGGCACAGCCTCGTGCAAGAGAACATACGCATATATGCACGTGTGGGTAGAGTGAAAGTGTCGCGGTGAACGCAGAGCCGATTAAGCGAACTTTCTTTCTTCTACCACTCCTTTATTTGTCGCGTGGGCGACAGTGACGCCCATTTTAAATCTCACAGCGGCGCGAGCGCAGGCGCAGCGCGGCGACGGAAGAGCACCCGTACATTAACAATGGGACGGATGTAGGTTTTCCGATCTAGAGTTTGCATTTTCATACTAAAAAGGGTATATATATATATATATATATACAGCGGGGAGAATGGAGAGCCTTCCTTTCAGTGGCCTGCTGTCCCTTCTGCCGTATGTGCGCGCGCTCGCGAGCTTCATTATCGCAGCGGTCGAATCCCTTTTCACGATACATATTTGTTTGTCCATCGATTTTCTAAACGTCCGCGCCCGCCACTTCTCGAGATTTGTCGCTCGATTAATTTTTGAACTGCTCTCGGTAAAAGCTGCGCTGCTCCCTTCCTATTATATATACCCCCTCTCCTAATTATTTTCTCAACGAGTGTGCTCTCCGCACAATCTGGCGAATTCTCGCTCAAAGCACCGTCTGTCCCAATTAAAATTTTGTGAAGAAATACATCTTATTTGAATGCATCGACTCTATAGCTCTCTCCCCGCAAAATACAAGCTTCCGTTTGTATAATTATAGATATAATTATGTAGAATGGCTGTCGATGAACAAAACCCGTTTTTCAAAACTACCCAAATCGATCGTTATTCCAAACTTTTGTATATGTAAGCATTTTATTAATGCTAACTGATTATTGGACATTAAGGTTCTTCGGTGTATGGTCCATAGGTTTATAAGGTAAATATTTCAGTGAGTAACGGTATAGCAGTGCATATAGTATTATATGGAGTTTTTATTTGGTATTAAGCTTAAAAAAATTAGGATTAAAAATATTCGACTGTGTACATGCGCACGATTCAACGATGCTGTTTTTTAAGTAATAGATTCCTTTGCCATCATATACTAATTCGATTATTATTTTCAAAGGTCGATACAGTGACAGTTATCTATGGCATTTACACTATTCATTTATTTTTTTAAAAGCTAAGTATTCGTCATGTTCTGGAATAGGAATTTGCGATTTGCACAAGACGATTAGAAAGAAATGTTAAGCCATTTATTGAAAAAGGCACTTTAATCGTTATTGGAATTAGTTGTATATTAGTACAATATATTATAACACATTACTTTTTTACCAAATAATTAAATATTATTCAATTCTATAATTTTTGATTTATAAAAATATTAATTTTGAAACATCCTAAATCATAATACAGAATATGGCAGGACGGAGATTGGCTTACAGCAAAAATCAACCCACTAATATATCAGCTCGTTAAAACTAATTCTAAGACTGCGGTCATTTAAACGTGACGGTACTCCCTATACATAGTCGAGAATAAATTTTGGAACCTCCGAAAGTTACAGCGACGATCGTCAAGTGTCGCTGTCGGGGCCTCGCGGTATCCGTTTCAGGTTTTGTGCGCGCGTCTCTTCTCGAATAATCGCCATTATCTTCCCCGCAGGAGTGGTCCTCTCCTTGTGCCGGACCTCCTTCTGTATTCGAATAAAGGCGCCGGACGTCCCAGCGCGCACCGGCGGCTCGTTATATTGCGCGCGCGCGCGCACAATGGGCGAGAATTCGCGCTCGGAACGGACGTGTCAAAGTAGTACAAGTCAAAGCATCGAGAGTCGGCCCGCCGCCAATGTATTATGTACAAGTCGGCCGGGCTCCTCGGCCTCGCCCCGACCGCAAGGACGGCGTCGTCCTGAACTTAAGGGCGCGAGCCAGGCTCTTCGATGCTCCAGAACTGGCGTTCCGTCGGAAGAGTTGGGCGCCCGCGCGCGAGCGGTCCCGAAGCGCGCCAGGCGAGGAAAGTCACCGTCGGGCCCCCGCAGGTACAGGAGGCTATTTTCGCGCGCACGGGCCGAGCCGGCGGCGGCGACCACCTACCTCGTACCTGGGCGTCTCTGGATGCGCGCAGCGCGGGGAACAAAGCCCGTGCGGGGCGCGCTGGGGAAAATTATGAAATTTCCCAGGGGGTTCGAGGGGATACGCCAGGCTCCGCTCGTCGTCGTATACGTACAGCGTTCGGCTCTTGTTTCGGGTTACGGGTATATACATACACGCATATTTATATATACCTGGGATTCTCGACGATTCTCCGTGTGCGATGACGCGTGAGCCAATTTGACAGGAGGATTTGGGGGGGGGGGAGACTACGGAGGAGCACGGAAGCGAGTATAATTATATTTCGGGAGGCTACCTATATATATGTACATATAGAGAGTCGTGTGGGTAAGCGAACTATATATCCACTGACTGTCCCGCCGATGTTGTGCGTTATAATTATGGTTGGGACGTTCTCGCATCCAACGTGAGATGCGGTTTCATTGCAGGTGGGAACTCGTTAGCCGACGCACTGCACTTTTTTCTGTTGGAAACAATTGATATAAATACAAACACACACAAAATTGTCCTTTATTTAGGAAAAATATTAAATTAATATTTCGAAATCGTCGTGTTTTCGAAGATTCTGTATGATGCAGTAGCGCTCGGGATTTGGCTAATTCCTTTTGTGAGATCAGTTGGTACATTTATGGATTGTTTTTAATATTTATAAGAAACATACGAAAGCAGATGATTGTGTGATATTTTTTTTTAATACTTGAATTATTCACAAATGTGGACCCAATAGAGTAAAGTGATTTTTTTCGAACAATTACTATTATAAGTTTAATTGATCGGAACTTAGATTCAGTGAAAAGGTTTTGTAAATATAATCAGTTCACGCAATATAATATATCAATCGATATTTATTTATGGAAAAATATGCGTATTTCTTAATATTATTAAAAAACTGTAATTCATCTAAATTCTCTGGGGAACATTACCCTGAGTCAAGGATAAATTATGATACTCGTTATTAATAAATGTTCATTTAATTATACCTTGCAATTTTTGCATGATTTGCCATAGAAAAAGGCAAAATTCACGACTATGACTGAAATACTTACTCTTACCTAATAATGTAAAACACCAAGTATATGGTTTTCTATATCGGTCGTTATAATTGTGGTCTCGAATAAATGACGTTTGTGTTAGCTTTGACTGTTTTACGTCCTAAGAAATCATTGAGAAAAATCGGTTTCAAAACTCTTTTAAAATATCCAATTTCAAAATTCCAACTTAAATAATTGTGTTTTGAAAATTTTTTTTCCAATTGTACAAGACGTACTTAAGAAACTGCAATTCTCAAAACCTATGCAGTGAATTTAATTTGAATAAAAGGTTCTATAAAAATACTATATAAAATACTATAGTTCACATAAACTATAGTATATACTTCTATAAAAATACTATAGTTCACATAAACTGTAGTATTATAAAATAATTTTAGTTTTTATTATACTGAAATTGGTTTTTGTCTAAAAAACATTTTAAATACGCTATTTTTCAGGATTCATGTAGGTAACTGGATCCACATTTTTTTCTTTCAGTGAATAAAAAAATGCGTCTCTAATAACGTTATTAAATTTATTGAATTGAAAATATTCGTATTATTGATTTTTATGTGAGCTTAATAAAATAAACATCAATTGTGAAAAGAATGAAAAATGATCTCATTTAATAATAAGTCATAATAATTTATAAAAAATTCGCTAATAAATTCTTGCTCTCGCTTTCTATTAAAATTTATTAGAAATTGATGGTCACAATATGGAAAAGTCTCAAAAAAGATTTAGAAATCACGATGTAGAAGAATCTAGTTGTAGTTAGACATTGTAAAAATAGTAAAGATAAATAACCAAAAATAATTGAAAGGCGAATGAACGCACTTAATATTTAAAAAATAAGTTTTTTTTTAAAGATATTGAGTTATTGATGAGATATTGAGCATTATTTCTGCATTTAATATAAAAAATGTTTAATTTTAAATTCATAAATATTGCATTTAATTTAATAAATGTATAATATTTAATTACATTTTATTGTATTGTACTTGTTTATACACTCATAATATTTGTATTATTTGCAACGAAGAAATTTTCAAATTATAAAATGGATTTTATAAACTTATAAACTTGTAATCGTTGACCGTATAAAAAAGTTTTATTGAAAAAAAATGTTGAGCACCGTATAATCATTAACTTTTCAACGGTTCGAAGCAGCAATGAAATTTTTTTATAGAATGTAAAAATAAAAAAAAAATTATTGGTCAAATGATAAAAGTATAAATCAATCATGCGGTAACAAATACCGTGAAAATTTTTTTTTATTTTCGCATACTTTTCTTTGTCTTCCTCAAATATGAAAGCCAGCGAAGTATATCGGAGAAAAAATGGACGGACCACCCTTGAGCAGAAATTTAGCTTCGTTAATCTAACGCAGCGTTTATTAACGTACATCGGCGCAAGAAAAACCATAAAATCCATCAACTGCAAAAGAACAGTCACGTACATCGAACCGTATGGAAGCTGGCTCTACTGCGATCCATTAATTAGGTCGAGCTGCCCGAGAGATTATCGTACCGATAAGTTCTCGCCTCCGTTATGGCACTTCAAAGACGCCCCTAGTCCGACTACAGTGCAAATTTCCCCGAAGCTCTCCTCGCGCACTCGAACGAGCCCTTTAAGCGCGTGCGCGGCATCGCGCCATATGCATCTTCGTATTAATCACTGCCTCCTTGCTCCCAGAGAGAGAGAGAGAGAGAGTGAGAGCGCTCTTTCTACCCCTCCCCCTCTCCCTTTTCTATTTCCGAGCAGGCGCGGGCGCTTAAAAAGTGCCGCAGTCCGTGCAGTGAAAAAGGAAAGCCCGCATCGGCCGCCGAGCGTATCGTGACTAACGAGGATTCTTGTATACGTATATGCGCGGATTTGAGCCGCTCGCTCCTAACGCGCCCCCGGGAGGCGCTGGTGCAGCTCACGCCGCAGTGTGCATAAGTGGCAGTACGATCGAAGGCGTTTTCTAAAAGAAAAAAATTAAATAAAGTTACGGAACTAATCGGCCTTCCACGCGCTGGCAATGGAGAAAAAATGAGACCTTGCGCTCCTCCTATATATAATATATATATCTATATAAAATACATAAAACGTACATAACACACGGAGAAAGTCTCTCCTTTTCCCTCTTCCTTCCACGCGCGACACTGCACCCTCGCGCGCTCGCTCCTCCGCCCCGGTGCACTTCTTCCTCGTGCGCGTCAGCTGCTGGGCCACGGGACCGTTTCCAATATATTTATATATATATATATATATATATATATATATATATATATATATATGTACATATATAATACATGAGTCTTGCTCTCGATTCGCACTGGACCAGATAAAGTTATAAACATAGGACATCGTAGCACGACGCCCCGATACGCCACTGGTACGCCCGCCCTTTGTCCTTTATTATATGTATTTTTTTCTCCTTTTCTCTTTTTAACAGGCATTCTGTCCATTTCCAGGGAAAAGCCACGGTGAAGAATGAGGGAGGAAGCGAGAGGTGGGGGTGTCTTTGACCGCGGCTTTTTCAGCGTTTACTGCGGCGCGCGCGTGCACGCGCAAGAGAGGCAACTTGTACATGTGTGGGCGTGTGTGTGCGCGCGCGCGCGCGCGTGTGTGTGTGTGTGTGTGTGTATATAATGTATGTTTTGTCGCGCGCGTGCGGATCGCGAGGATACGTTCACCCCGTGTTGTCCACCCCCTCCCCCGCGCCAACACCGCAGCGCCACCGCGGACGACTTTTATATGTCCGGTGTATACCGTAAACGAGGCGGGGACGTTGTCGTCGCGCGCGCGAGCGTTCGGGAGACGACGAGGCGCGGCATCGACGTAACACCCCGCGTCATTGTCCTTTCGATGTACAATATACGGCCGAAAGTCGCGCGCGGGCGGCCGATGCGCTCCGAGATGCGCGTACGCGTGACGTGTCGCGCGAGCGGTCGTCGAGCCGCTCGCGCACTGCACGTACTAATACAAGAGTACAAAAACACATTGGAAAAGCCTCGACCAGCTTCGACGCAACTGCGGTGTCGAGCTCTCTTTCGCGCCTCCTCCCCGCCCCCTCGCGCTGAATTTCGCCGCGCGCGATTGTTGTAAAGGCGCACGAACCGTACTATGCGAAGCTGGAGCGTGCGTCCGAAATGGAATTGTTCGGGGGGACGCCCGGAACGAGCGGGAACGAGCGTAAAGCGCCTTTCCGGTCAAGGTTCGGGAAAACAAGAAAGAGAAAAGTGCATTGACTCCAAGATGCCTTTTTTGTCTGGTCGTGTTTTGTTATGTTATGTATAACTGTTTTGTTGCGCGCTAGGTCGCCCGACATATGCTGTTTTCGGAATGATTACCTTCCAATAAAGTCTGTTTTCAGTAAATTATTCATGTTTTGCTAACATTCGATACGCTCACAGCGATTGCTCCTGGATTTTTTCATATTATGATGCAATATTCAATATTGTAAAATACTTATTATAAACAAACGAACAGCAAATACAGACTATTACTTGATTTAAAATACACAAATTTGATTAAATTGCAATTTTGAATTATATAAAGTAGAATTAACATTCGGTAAAATTTACTATCAATAAATTCCTCAAATAATCATCTTTTCAATAATATAAAAGTGTGTTAGGATTGCCAGATTTGTTAAGACTTCTGACAAACATTTAATTTTGACCGTGTTTAATTAGATCAAAGACGTGTAGTAATCTGTTATTTATTTATGGATTAAATAATTAACGGATAGAAAAATCTTTTATAACAATTTGCAAATTATTCTACATATAACATAAAAGAAAATTAATCATTTTGCATAGTAATAATATACACTTTATAAAAAATACAAATGTAAATATATTGTTTAAGTAGCATATATGTAAGTCTTCAAGTAACAGTGTAACAATTATCCTACAACTGATTTTCACTTTGACATTATTTACAAAACGTCATGTAGAATATGAAATATAAAGCCTAAAATATTAAAAGTAAAATTAAATTTGTAAATCAAAGACAATCGGACAGCCCCTTTTTTCAGAAGTTGTTTCCCTTGTTTCACTGAAATTGTCGCTATACATATTTTCTTGCTGGAATTCAGCAATCTCGATCAGATTTCAAACGACGGGTCTTATAGTAATAACTTGCCTACTTCAATTAAACTACAGGAAAAATTAAGTGATTAGGTAAAGCAACTGATTAGGAAAGAAATATGGCGTTATCTTCATGGTAATCAAAACTAACTCAAATTATCATAAAATAAATCATTTTTCCCAATATATATGTTGTATCCTTGCACTGCTAAAATTCACGAGATTAAAAAAATCAGAAAATAAAACTTGAATGCTTAGAGATTGTAATAAAGATCTGAAGCTATAATTCTACGGACACATTTAAAACGAAAATTAGTCTACAACAGCATAAATCGGAGCTATAATACGTTACATCGTATATAGAATTAGTAGAATTGTTGGTATTGGGTTAAAACAGTTAATATTGAAAATTGTTTCAAAATATCATTAAACAAAATAATTTTATTGCGACTCAATTATAGATATATAAATAATAGTTTTTAAACACTGGATCGATAACAGAACGGTCACTAGATGGAGGGAGATTCGTCGCAGAATCATCTTCAGAATAATCTTAAGAGTCGAAAAATCATGTTAAAGTTGTAATTGTGAGATTGGAATAATACAAAAGCTTTTCTCTTGGTCTGGATAAATGTGTATGTACTTCGTAGTCGAGCATACATTGTATACAGCATTATATATATATATATATATATATATATATATATATATATATATATATAGTAACCAAATAGTCATGAATCAAATTTATTCACACTCTGATACCAAATTGAAAATTTATCGTCCCAATATTCCTCGAAGAACCATATTATAGCCTCGAGCGTTACTTTTTTCTTCCGCTTTTCTTCCTAAACCAATCATAAATATTATAAACCAAAATATATCTCACCATCTCGCCAGTACGACTCCCGAATCAAAATACGGGGAAAAGGGCGAGTAAACGAGTCCGTCGATAAATCTTAGTTGTCGATGCTCACGCGCGGCACATATCGTCTCCGTATTACACAGTTGCACCAAAAACCCTCGAGTTCGGGCATGCGGCAATGACTTCGCGCGCTTACGGAACGCAATGAGCGATATCGCCGAGAGGCGCTTCTCTGCCCCCCTCTCTCTCTCTCTCTCTCTCTTTCTCTCTCTCGACCTTGCCTATATATTCCGCAGTTCGGTAAGAAAGAGAAGGAGTAGGTCTAAAAGTCCTCGCTAAGCTTATATACAAAAACAATATAACCGGGCAAGGAGGGAGAGAGAGAGAGAGAGAGAGAGAGAGAGAGAGAGCTCTCACGGAGAGAATCGCGTCCTCCCGTCGGGGGGTGGCGCCTTTTCGGACGAGTATCCGTTACCTGAGCATCAACGTAGAGGTCGAGCAATTTTCTGGTCTTCAAACGTCCACGGATCCGTTTCTGTCTGTTCTGTCTATCTCCCTCCCTTCATCTCTCTCCTTTTTCTCTGCCCCCTCCCTGTTCCTCACTTTTTCTCTTTATATGTATCCGCGTCATTCGTTTCGTCTCTTTCTCTTTCTCTCACTCTCTCGGTCTCTCGCCTCGGTTCGACTCGCCTCGTCTCGCACCTTCGATTTTGTGACGATCTCGACGATTTTGTATAAACTGCGCCGCCTTTGGGACTTGACCGGGAGTTGGATTTGGGACTGGCATGGAAAAGCTTGGATTTGCCCCCACCGGCATTGTCCGCCTTCGCAGCTCGACGCGAGCCGTGCGCGGATGGCTCCTCATTGTTGTATGCTCGCACGGACGTGTGTGCGCGGGCGCACGTATATACATACATACATATATATGTGTGTGTGTGTGCGCGCGCGCGCGTGTGCGTGCGCGTGTGCATGTGCGTGAATGAAATTTTATTGTCGTTTTTTTTGGAGGTGGAAATTCTCCCTATAGATACTTTGCGCTCGATGTCTCCGATGGAGGGGTGGGGGAGGGGGGCTGCATACCAGAGGTGCCTCTCGGCACACTTATTATGTGCGTGGCTCCTTCCTCTTGTATTATGCTTTTTGTCGGATCTCTGGACGACGCGGGCGATACTTCCGAGAAGGTAACCAATTTTAGTAACAATTACATAAATCTATATAGTTTATGTTCCATAACTTTTATTAATCTTTTGCGGTCCCTTTCAACTACAACTGATCTGTTGATTTTTGATTATTATTTTTGATTATTTTATTTTTATACATCCAACGATTCATTCAATGAACAATTAAAAAATAAACGATATTATACAAATTTTCATAGAAAGCCCAAATCTCGCCTTTATTATTTATTAAAAATTTTGTTTTTTTCATATACAGTGTATAAATTAACAAAAATAAGTTTAAAATTAAAAATAAAAAAAGTCAAATTTTTGTTACTTTAAATCGGTAAATCCAGGAAAATTTCTAATATACTGTAACAATTGGTTAATTAGAGGCAATAAGTTTTGACTGCAATATTTTAGCATTGAATTATAATATATCAAAATGAGTTTCACGCATTTAAAAAGAAAGCAGGCAAATCATTTGATATTATTATAATTTAGACTTTTGATGTAGACCAGAGGTAAATAGAGATTTTGAATCTTCATTTATCTCTCTGTATACACATAAATTTGATCTTCTATTAAATTCTTTCTTTTGCAGATGTCTTACAACTAGTTAACATATTGACAAAGTAATAATCAATAAAAAAATTGAAAGACCGTAATATATGAATCTATCGTTTTCAGACAACAAACAAGATTTTATTAAATCATAATTTAAGATACGGCGTTAGTAAATAAATATAGATGATTAAGCTTTAAGCGGTATAGAAAATGTAAAGAATAATTATCCTACAGTCCAGAACGTATGGAATTTCACGAGATTAATTTGGAGTAACGTACCGACAAAGAATGCAATATATATATATATATATATATATATATATATATATATATATATATATAACAAAGGGTATGTAAAATCTGGTTTTTAAACCGATCCGCATGGAGAGCATTTCCCTTATAGGCCACACGGCTAGTCCGCTTCCATTGATAAAACCTGACAGTTTCGCGTGGAAACGGAATGTACCTGATCACTGAATCTGAGACCGATATAATATATATATATATATATATATATATATATATATATATATATGTATGTATAAGGTTTAAATCAGCCCTATACGCGGATTAAACGTCATATACTGCGCTACGAAGTCTTATACTGCTGGCAGGGGAGGAAAAAAGTTCCTTTTACCAGTTGTATATCCACGTACGCGCGCACACACACAGGGGCGCGGCATTAAATCTGCTCTCGGCTATTCTTCCGCCCGCGTGCGGTGCGTCTCATCGTGCGGACCTTTTTCCCTTCGAAACTTATTATTATGCGCGCGCGACCTTTCCGAGAAACGGGATATAGATGTGCGCCGCAGTCTCAATAACGCTCCAGCGCTGTGGGTGCGCGCACATATATATGTATATGTATATGTATATATATATATATATATATATATATATATATATATATATATATGCGTGTGTACGCGCGTGTGTTGAGGTATACCGCGGGAACGTTCGCTTGCGTCGGTCGCGGCTCTTTAAATCGGTCGCGCATGCTGGGTTCGCGTGGGAGGAATTCCGTCCCGAGACCTCGAGTTCGGTTTTTTGCCCGAGAAAATGTGTATCACACACGCGCGCTCGTGCGCGGCTTTGTTCGGCATTCGTATAGATACTTCTGAAGCCTTTCGCGGGATAGGCGCGATGCGTAAAGGAACGAATTATTCCTATATATTATCGCGATTCCGTTTGGCGAGAGTCGAAGAAGGGTCCGCGTTTCTTAGGGTTCAGGGAACTTTCCGCGTACGCGGGGTCGTGTATTAAGTGTCATTGATGCTCACTCACCCATTGACGTCATTCTCGTCGTGCCAGCAACGCGGTTCTCTGGAATTTTCTGAAAAAGAAAAGAACAAATTTAATTTTGGTTGACGTTGTGACTTAAACTACAAGACATATGACGTGTAGTCTTTGAACATTTAAAGGGCACCAAATATCGATATAGAATTGCGTGCTCTTACAGGAAGTGTTATCAGACACTTGTGGTGATACATTTCAAATTATTAAAAAAAGAGAGAGAGACCGCCAGATCAAGATTATTTTGTATAATAAAAATATAGATTGAGACGACCTTGGTGAAAGCAGTCAGGAATGGATAAAGAAATTTTTATTTACTATTTCGATTACGATTCTTTTCTTTCTGCATAGTATATAATAAATAATTCAATTTATTGTGTAGAAGATTCCACAAAATTTCTTGTTTATTCAATGAATCAAGAACTGGTAAGATTACTTTTTTTAAGTGAAAGTTCCTACTTACTTTTTGCAATATTTTTGCAATACAGATCGAGAAATGATTTCCTTGTACGCCTTTAAGCAGTCGCGTATACATTAGAGTTGTATATGTAATTGTGATTAAAATACAACGGCCTATAATAGTCATTTATATAAAAAAAAAATTCCGTAATTGATTTATCAATTTTATCACGACTTGTGAAAATAATTGATTTCTACATTAGATATCTGTATACGCGTGAATCGTCAAATATTTCCACGACATCGGTGGAATGCTTCTGCCATTCACAAAAAAAAAAAGAAAAATTAAATGTACCGTAAACACAGAAGAGCGCCACTATAACATATTATACATAGCTGACCCTTCGCGGAGCCTCGCTCTTTCGATGTAAGCCTCCGCCGTGCAATACCGTTCTTCTTTACACTTCATTTTGAAATTACGACCTAATAATACAAATTCTCGTGCGGATACATCGGCCGAGACCAACGAGCCGTGCGTTAATCGATCGTTCGATTAATACGGAAGTACAGTGTATAATCCACCCCCTCCCGCCCCTATCTCGGAATAACGATCCAAGAGCGCAGCGATGGGGCCAGGACGAATCACGAAGGCTCGCGCGTATAATCGAGCGGGTGCGCCATACGTCGCAGCTGTTGCTGGCCCTCATATATATATATATATATATATATATATATATATATATATATGTATTCACTTCGCTATGTACGCGTATGGGGTGCGTACGTATATATATATATATATATATATATATATATATATATATATATATAATATAGACTACTTGGCCAATGTAACGCCGCAACCCCTGCGAACTCTATATATTACGAAGATTGCACGTGTGCCCGCATATGCGCGCACCTGATGATACGCAGAATACCGTATGTACAGCTCAACAGCAGCAGCAGCAGCGGTAGCAGTAGCGGCAACTCGTCCTATATAGCTCGACCGATGGGTAAGGCTCAGTTGCCACTCGCCGATTCGCGCTGCAGCCCCCCCGATGCGATGGAGCCATTGATTTTTATCGGAGAAACCCTTTATACGACATATGCGTATGTTGAACTCCCCAGTGCCGAAAGGATTCGAGGGCGCTTCGCGGAGGCCCTTTTACATTAACGGCGGCTAATTTATTAACGACGACTTTACCATATGACATCGCTCGATTGCCACTATCTAATGGAGATTATATTAAAACACGCATTGGATTCCACGCGGACGTCGCGCCTGGTAGGGATCGGAGCCGATTAGTAGAAAGATCAACGCTGGGAGAGACGTCGAGTTAACTTTTATACGTGGCGTCTCTTAGTACATTCTATTTTCACCGATTTCGTTTGCGCATCTCAATTACACGCCTTTCATTTTTCTAAAAATCATTCTGATCTTCGAATAAATATCGTGAGAATATTAAACACGAAAAATATATGTAAAAGAAGAAAGGTTAAAAATTTTAAATCGGCGAAAAGAGTATAATAATTCAAACGTCTATAACTACAAATTAAATCAGACTGAAAGAATTAACATTTACTTTAATAGTAGGTACGATACATGTAAGTAATCTATTAGTTCACGGTGAGTAGTTTGTACCCAAGCGAGGCGATTTCTCGTGTCATATTCTAGCTAATAGCTCGTAATTATCATATATGAGTCTAATATACAATTATTTTTAAAAACTAGGCTGTTTTAATAATTTTAATGGTCTTATTGCTCTCATATGATGTTTTGAATCTTTGAAGCGCAAGGACTTTGACTCGTAAGAGCAAGCGAGATAAAAAATGATCATTTTTTTATTCCTTCTTACCAATCGATCGCAATCTTGTATTTGATTAAACAAATAATACAAAACCTCGAATAAAATAGTAATTTGCTATAATATTGCAATCATACAATAAATGGATTGCATACTTACTGTGGAGTTTGTAAGTGTCATAAAGGCTATTTCAAGAAGATTATTGAACTTTCACGTTTTTTAAATGCTATAATACTTATATTAAATGCTTAAATTCAAATTATGATATATGTTCGAAACAAAATATACTAGTATAATAAATAGTTCAATGGAATTGATAATTTTTAGATAAACTACAGTATCCTTCTATTGTTTATTATAAAATGCACTAGAATTGTACAAATTAAAAAAAAAGTTCATTTAAACAGTGTAATGAAATATTTTATTTACATGATATAACTCTATACTAAAGATCAGACAAGGTATGGATTGATTTTAATAAATATTTAATTAAGGATTATTAGGATAAATATTTATTCAAATTTAACGGGGAATTTAAAAAAATGTTTTTAGACGAATTTCAATTTTCTCTATCTCTGAGAATTGCCAATTATATTTTCTAATTCACAATAAGTGCAATAAAAATAATTACATACGAAATATATTTACATAAATAATAATATTTTTCATAAAAGAATTAGAATAAATTAAATAAGGATTGAAAAAAGAGCTTTGTCGCGCTTTCATGTCAATTGAAGTTAGGCTTCATAAATTTGAAATAATATATATATATATAATATATATATATATATATATATATATATATATATATATCACTATATAATTTTAAAAACTACTATTATTCTAATAAGATAGCATCAAGACTAATTTTATTCATAAAACTAAATCTATATAATTGACTTTAAATTAAATGCATGTGTTCAAACTGAATATGCATTATCCTGTTTATTTAGTTGTTTAATTTTAAGAATAAATTTTAAGTCTCACTATAAAACATAGCTAATTAAAACTAACTACTGCTTAATAAATTTATGACTTATACATATTAAACAAAAGAAGAAAAAAAAACTTAAGGAGTACACGCGATTTGTCAGGAAAATGCCATTGACCTCGGAGCTTCTTGGAATGCAGCAGAGTTCCTTTTAAAACCAAACCATAAGCATAATGATCCTGCGGGTGAAAGTTAACGAGAGATTTCATTTGCATCATTCTCCGCCCCCCTCCCATATAATAACCATATCGCCGCGGCGCGTGCAGGCGTCTCCAACGGCGGTATCATCCCCTTATCCGGCGTGAAACGAACCGACGAATCCGACCATATGCGACTGAAAGAAAGCGGGAGGCAGAGGGACAGAGAGAGAGAGAGGGGGGGAGAGAGAGAGAGACGCGAGCAACGCTAGAGACCCGCTATAGCGTGGCGGGAGAGTTTATAATTCGCTCGCGGTCGCGCACAGGCCGCAGCGTATATATCATAGACGTATTATGTATATATCTATATACTTCTATTTAACATACATATGCCAGACACGTGGAAGAGATCAGCTCGAAGAGGCGCGCAAGCGCGACTGTCTTGAGTCTCCCGCGGGGTACGGGAACCCGGTAGACCTATACGTTTGGAACGCGTCGTCGCCGAGCAGGCCTCTGCGACATCCGCATCAGCGAGCGATCTGCCGATGCCTATAGATGTATATATATATATATATATATACATACGCAGATACACATACTGTATATGTGGAGCAAAGGAAATCCGTAATGATCCTTAGCATTTTGCGCAAGAGGATGTGCGCGGAAGAGAACAGAGCCGACCTACCGCCGGTCGAGCCTCCGCTCGCGCACGTGCGTCCGACTAGCACTTGATCCCCGTATGGGGAAAACTCATAGGACTCCTATATAATATGATCCGATTAGTTCCTTTGGCTCGCTCGAAAAGCTCCCTGACTCGCCGATACGGAATTATATTGGGAAGTGGCTGACCGAAAAGTCCATTGTATATGATACAGTCTACCATAATATGCAGTTTTGTTTGATGGATTCTGTAAGACACTTAAAAGTACAGTACGTAAATTTGTACATTAGCTGAAAACAACGAGTTCGCCAATTGCTGCTGTTGAGTTTTATGAAAGAATCGATTCACAAGAAAAACAATCTTTTAAGTTAAAAATAATGTTTTCAATTTACTTCTAATAATGTATAGAGACTAACCTAATAGTGAATAAGTGAATTTCCAGACACTCGTTATTATTGAATGTAAAAAAAGATCTCGCCTACAAATTATTTCATATATTTATTAAACATGTTTGGCTTATCATTTTAACACATTTTAGATTCAAATAATTCTTCTACATATTGAATTATTTAGACATATTCAAATAACTTTTCTGAAATGCACTTAGGGACTCCAACTAGGGATTTTACATATAATTTGAAATCTTCGGTTATAAAACGCACAGTACGCGTTTCCTAATTCAATGAGGAAATCACTTGAGCGCGTTGAACTATCGTTGGGGATTTTTTGGAATCGAAAATATCCGTGAGAACTATAACGTGGCACATTAGCGTACAGCCGACTCCAAGTGACTGGTGCAGATAAAAAAGGCGATCGCTGGATAGGTACCGGAGTCGTTTGAAATTTACCATAAAAGAGGAAATAGAAAAAAAAAAGAAAAAAAGAAAAAAAAGAAGCTGGAAAACTTTCTAGGGGTGCATTTTTCTTTATATACCTCTTGTTGCGTCGATAGGGAGAAGATGTTTATACATACGTCCTATACATTGAGTGTAGCGCGCCGGAAAGCCAAAGTACACACTAGTAGCACTCACATATGTGATTAGTAACACGTGACGTAAGGAATCGGACTATTTTTAAACATTACTTAAAACAGTCCGTTGTCAGTCTCGAATTGGCTTTTAATTGATGATCTTTCACGTGTTAGGTATGTAAATGAACAAAGCAAGAAAGTCCACCAAGAATTTCAGATTATTTGACGGAGAAAATTGAAAAACGATTATATATTTTTTCTATATCTTAATTTCATGGCGAATTATTGAAGACAAAAGCAACGGTATAAATCTGTGCATTATTGGAATGAGATATATAAAATAATAAAGAAGCTAAAACGAACGTGTTTAGAAGATAAAAATTTACAATTTTACAACTATGCAAGTTTTACACAACTTCAAGAATCTTTGATATTTAATACTAATTACCAGTTACCGATTTATTATGACTTTAGTATTTATTAAATGAGAAAACTCGTAAAAATTCTCCTACAAACGAATTGTTATTTAAAAACTGAATCAATAAAGAAAATATTGGATATCTTTAAAGTAACATAACCTATCTATCACTGAGCTAGAATAATGTACATAAATAGTCTAAAATTCACATCCCATAATAAATGACCCAAATCACTTTTGTACGAAGCAAATGAATTTAACGAGTGGAATGCATTATTTAACCATAATTACTTTTTTACAATTTATTATTTCAAAATGATAATCACTGATTAAATAAATTTGCAAATAAAACAAAATCTTTTCACTATAATTTAAATAAATTATTAGTTAGTTAAAGGGTGTAAATATATAAATTTAACGAAAAGCATAGCAGACTTGCATGTCACGCGGTAGGGAGGTTAATAATATTTTAAACCCCATATTGTTGTACTGTGAAAATGCCGCGTTACTACGATATACTTACATGTGCAAGCACATAAAAGGCACATAAGGCAAATCTGTCGATGGATTCATAAACTCCGGACTTAATTGCACCCGAACTGTCCCCAATGCTCCGAGCAAAGAAGAGCTACAGAAGTACTTCACTTCCTGCAGAACCGCTGACCAGCGAGCATTAGCAGCGCAACTTCGTCTATTATTTAATTTCGTGTACATTTTTGTGCACAGATATAAAGTAACGTTCATTGTGCTTATATTATTTATGTTTACATTAGTATTTCCTAATTTCATGTAAATTAAATAATTGTAATAGATAAATAAATAATAATTTAAACAAATTTAAATATACGCCGTTTACTTATTGATAACGAAATTTTCATTTTGAAATCAAAATATAAAATAAAAATTGCATTTATCCGATCGATAATTATGTACTATCCTGCATTTCCCTTCAAAGCAAAAAAAAAAAAGAAATTCGAAAATTCTGATTTAAAAAATGACAATACTATATAAATCTATGAATAATATTAATGTAGCGAAACAATATACAGTGCAATATCATCTTGTTAAATTTTTATTGGTGATTATTCATCTGTCGTAATATAGTACGAAATCTTATGCTATTTATTATTTATTAAAACAATATATAACTGGTTAATTGACAGCTTTTTTTAGCTGCAACACATTGATTTGTAAATACGAATGAAAAAAAAATCATTACTGGATACTTTGGCTTTTCGTGAAGTTATTTTAATTTGCCAATAAAGCAACGGAAATCATCAATATCCTCCTGGAATTAATAATTGCGCAAGTTTTAAGTCTCGGTCTCAATTGTATTTCAAAAAGCGTGAAAGGAATTCCGACCTTTTTCCTGTGCGGTTAAAATCTGAACAACTTTGAAAACGCCTGCAGCGCTCCGCTCGATCGTCGAGTGGGCCGATGATAAATGACCTTTATATATTATAAAGGAAAATTCCCCGTTGTTCGTGTGCTCAAGACACTTTCTCCTCCCTCTAGCCTATTCTAACCTTTTGCCGACTGTGGAAAATGAGCGATGAGAAAGGAATCAGAAATCATGCAATAAGTAATATTTACAAATTTATCTATAAATAATATAAATAAGTTATTATTCATTATTAATTATAGAAAATAGCTTTACTATAAATATAAAATTTTTCTTGAATTTGACACAAAATATTTTAATAAATGTATGTTTGATTTGTTATTAAATTTATATTTTCAATATAACTATAATAAATGAAAAATAATAACAATACATTTTTTAAATATCTAGCTTCATATTTAAAAAAACAAATCTAAATTATGATTAAAAACTTCAATTTTTCCATGCGTAAAAATAAGAATGTCATTTTTTTCAAGCGTTAATTGAATCTATTTTACGACACCCAAGGTCAAACTGCTAAGGAAGTTCATTGTATAATATATGTTGGACAAAGGAAAAATTACGGTGTCGTTCTTGTGGAAATGTATTATATCACGTCTTGCAAACCTGCAAAGTCAGATGAGATTGCAGTATTGAAATTCACAGTATAATAATTATTGTTTCTTCTGCGTGGGCCGTTAGCGTTAAAATTGATAAAACATCGACTCAAAGAATAAGAGTATAGATCCTAGATTCAACTTAGGATTTGATAAAACAGAAATAATACTCTTTGGAAAAAACGTGAATCAATCAATGTAGAATCTATAATATGCAGAAATAATATGTTTATCATTGGGAATTGCACCCATCTATATGAAAAAGTTCGCGAGAGGTTGGACACGACGAGTCGGTGCATTGGCGTCACAAGAAGAACGAGGCGATCGCAATGCATTTTTGTCGCGCAAGAATATATTTTTTACCGATTTTAATTATTTCATCGCGGAAACAAAAAATTATTTTTTTTACATCATTGTCTCGTACGAAATTTGCTGTAAAAATCAGCTTAAAGTTGGCCATACTTATGTGCATATTTTTTACTTCCTTCAACAATAAGCCAATAACACTTGCAATGAATATTTACCAAGTCTGATACCTGATTTTGAATCTGAAAAGTTATTCCGAAAACATCAGAAGATTAAACCACACCAGGATCTGTCCCTAGAGAGAAAGAAAATGCATATCACACAACTCGACAAGTCTTCAAACGCTTCCAGGAAAACTATTATAGGAGGAAGGAAGGACGCACAGAAAACGAAGCTATATAAAAATCGACCGCGGCGAGGGCAAGGACCGAGACGAAAGACGCATTTACGCCGCCGTCTTATGTGCGCGCTGAATACACCTAGGTATACGTACACGCATACACAACGGGACACGCCGTGTGGATTCCGGCGCGGCAGCTCCCCCTCCTTATCCCCCACCCCACCCCCTCTCCGCCTCTCATCGCCGTCCTTGCCCTTCCGTTATCGTCCTCGTTCTACTCGCGCTCGGGCGCGCCCCGCGTTAATTTCACGCGCCGCGGGCGGAAGCCGGATATAAACTCGAGGCGGTGCAGGCGCGCACCGGGAGAAACGGTTAAGGAGTCCGAAAATAGCGAGAGGGCGACGGAGGGCTATAATGCCATTGGCCTCTATTCCGCGTAACTGTACGGAGAGCTGCAGCTACTATTAATATCGTCGCCCGCGCGCGTCTTCGTGGGTTAAACAGCTTATTTATACCAGTTTATACTTGACTTATTTGACCGAGGGGGCGCGAGAGCACGAGCGCGGCTTACAAGTTCAATTGCTATAGCTGCCAAGGATGCATGGATCATAGAATTAATAGAGTTACTATTGATATTGTGGTATTTCTATTTGCATTGAACAATAGACTCAAAGGAATCGCTCGACTACTAAGACCTCGTCGACAGCTGAACGCGATTTTCCGGATAGTCATTATTCTTATCTTATAGACTCAATATATTTTACGTGAGAATGAAAAGTGTTCGAAAAGCTTCCCAAACTATCTTCTTTGACCATTTTTGAAAGCGACTTAAAATGCCAAGATCAAAAGAGAGTAGTAAAACCATTGACCGATGGAAATCCGCTTAATCTCACCGTAGTATTTTTCAAATCTATTCATGAATATACAGTTCGTCGCTCATTGATCAAGCATAAGGCGAGAAAATTGAAACGGAGAGACCTCTAGGGCCGCTTACGTTGAAACCACTCTTAGGCACAATACATCGAAAACGAAAAATAAGACCATAGATGAAATGCAGAAATCATATTCATTCGAATGGTAAAAAATTCTTAGGTTAATCAGGTGATGAAATGCATCGCAATGTAATAGATCACAGCACTTTGAAAGCGTAGATTTTCATCCCCTATATTATTCGAACGGTAACTGTTCAAAATTTTATTTAAATTTCCCAAATACAAGTTCAAAATTTCATCACTCTGGACAAGATATTATCTCACGTCCGTATAAGAATAGCAATATTATTATTGAAAATTGAAGCTTTTTAGTTTTATGCGTCACAAAGTTTGCCATTTTAAAACTTTAACAAATAGAACTCGAAAAACTATGTAAAAGCTGTGTTTAATATTGAATTTTGAGTCGCTATGTTTCTTTTTCTAATCGATATATTTTTGGATAAAACCAAATTAATTTTAAACGTGACATACTCAAAAACATAAATAAATCAAATGTTATCGACGAGCACGGTCACGAACTATTAGGGTGCCAGGATGAAAGACGGCGTAGCATCGCAATCCATGGCCGCTCGCCACTTAATGGGTTAACATATTTGTACGCCGAGCCGTGAAAAAGGAAGCGGGATCGAGCGAGGCGACGATTTCCCGACCGATTTCCTCGTTCTATTTCTTCGTGTGCGTTATACGGTGAGAAGAAAAGCCCGGCAGTCGATCTCGCGCTCTGTACGTGTGTCAAGGAGGAAATCCAGTCCAATTCAATACTAAGGGCATTAGCAATAATATATGCCGCCCCCACCCCCTATTTAAAATAAAGTTTCTAAAATAAACTCTTTGTGCGCGCGCGCGCCCATCAGGGGGGAATCACGCTCTATTTATGGAGAACCCGCCGCGCCGCCCGCGGGGAAAGAAGAAGACACCGAAATAAACAGGGGCGCGAGACGACGAGCGGCGACGCGATGCTTTATATATATATGTATGTATATATATATATATATATATATATATATATATATATATATACACATACATATATATATATACATACATAAATATATATGCCAGCGGGTCGAAGAGCGAGCGATGCTATAAGGACGAGGGCGGCGTCGATGAAACGGGGGAGAGGATGAGTGTACGCGCACACACTCATAGAAGGATACTCACAGTAACACACAGGCACACTTACTCCTACAGAAGCATACATAAAGTAAGAGCGGGTGCGCCGCGCGCACGCGACTTACCGGGATTCCAAAGGGGCGGAGATAGGGCGGTCGGGGCCCGGATGAGGCGCATTTGCGAGGATAAGGCTTCCGCTCGACTTTTTCCTCTCGTGGCGCGTGCGTACGTATACATACACCTATATACCCACACCGATCCGTATCTCTATATCGTATATATAGCTCGACTTCGAATGGATGGCGGGAGGACGGGCGGGCGGCGCGGCGCGCCGTACGTACGCGTCGTATAAAAAATAAGGGGGAGGCCGACAGAAGCGCTGCGTTCCTGCGAGGCGCATCGCGCGCGCCGAGGGGAAGCGTCGAGGCGTCACCCGCGCGTACCGCGGCCGAGCAAGAAGAGTTCGAGTGGCTCGCGCCTGCATCGGCGTTACGCGACGGGGCTCGTGGCAGATCGAGCAGATTTCTTCGTTTTGCAGCCGCTCGGGCTGTTGTGCGACACGCACGAAACGCGCAAGGCAGGGGGTGGAAGCCGGGGGTACGAGGAAGTAACCGCCGGAAGGATATCCTATTCGATTACGGTTTCTGGAGTACTCGCGTATGCGCAACTCCAGGCTCTTCGTCGGTTCGGAAGCCGACGAGAGCATCTGATGTACATCTTGTGTATACAGATAGTAATGCCATTGAAACGTTGTGGGCGTTCATACTTTGCTTTTTTTCCCTCCATTATTGCGGACCTGAATAACCGACTATATATATATATATATATATATATATATATATATATATATATATATATATATACATCGTTATATAGATAAATTGTATTTTTTATTTTATAGTATATATGCGCATGATTAAATTAACTAACTTATTAGAAATGAAGCAGTGTAGTTTTTTAAATATATTATAATTGTTTCGTCAAATCATCCAACTCTGAACGATTGAAATCTTATTTGAATTTTGTAATATATATGAACCCTTTATTAATTATACCAATGTAATTACTTAGAAGAATTAATAAACTGTCACTACAAACGAATTTATATTATATTTTCATTTAAAAATATCATTTCTTAAAGTAGCACAAGCCTATAATACTATTAGGCTCAAAATCCTGGAACCTATGTTAATAATACTAACGAAATTTGAGAATCGTTTAAAAGCAGATGGAAAGCCGAATTGAGCATTTTTCAACGTTTAGCTATACGCATAATGCAAGAGATTTTATAGCATTTGCATTTTACATTTAAAATGAATTTACTTAATTCCAGCATAACGTCTAAAACTAATGCTCCCTCTCGTACAGCGAACGAAAAAGATGTTCTGCATTTTCTTCTATTCTGCTCGAAGAAAGATATGAAAAATTGCTTCGACGTTTCTTAGAGGATTTTTATTGGTGATAGCGGTGTCGTTCTTATCATTTAAGTATAGGAATGGGACTAGTGCTAGACAAGATTCCTGTACAGAAATTCAATTCTCAAAAATTTATTAAAACTTTCAAAATGATAATAACAAAAATAATTTAATCAGTTATATAATTAACGGCTCTAAATCTGCTTAATTTTGCATAAAAATAATAATAATTTAATTATTAAAATGTATTTCTTACACTCAATTTTTTTCTCAATATTTTCAGACTCTGAAAATAAGCTGCTAATATTTAAGCATTAATTCGTGGTGTAACAGTTTATTTAAATATAATAATTTGATTTTATAGAATATTAAAAATTAAGGTATGTTTTTGATAGACAAAAAAGTACAACGCCAAGTCTTTTTTATCTCACTGATTCAAACCTAATAATTTTCTTCTTTGCTGGGTAATATTTAAATATAAACACCGATCGTGAAAGCTTAGCAGAATTTGACCGATGTCCGGTGTTGCTTAGGAAAATCTGAATAATTCAAGAATATATTAGACGTTTTAACAACTTTATGAGAAATCGAGCAACATTTATCAAAATCTAATAATCCACAAATTTTTGCAACGTTTATAACACTTTATTAAAGCGACACGAATGATGTTAGACTTTGTTGCTTGCTCTGAAATCAAGTTCGAATAGTACGTTATGTTAGATACGCAATGTTTGGCAACTTTTACATAGCGATGTCTGACAATGTAGCTTGTTCCTTCAACCCCTATACGTATAGACTATGAAAGTGATTATTCGAAGCAGCATCCCTCGAATTGATGCTTTAAAATCCACCACATTTTCCATACAATCATTTTCCAGCGCTCGTTTCGTTTTCCTGGACACCCGTGACGCATAGCACCTCCGCATATACACGTCGATGAACCTGCAGCGACGCAATTTCGAGGCGGTCGCGCATATATTATAATATCTCGCAAGGAAGGTTTTTTTGGATCGTATATAATATATCTTGGGCACGGCGACCGCAAGGATATCGATGGCCCGAGAACGGTGCCAGCCAGCGCCGCGCGACCCGCATCGGCTGCGGAAGAAGGGCGGGGGCCCAACGACGCGAGGCATTGTTGCAAGTGCGCGCGCCGTCGCCGCCGCCGTGGCAGTGATTCGAGGATGTGGAAGAGAACGGAAAAGGGCGCGCTCGGCTCTCCTATACACCTCGAGGAGCCGCTATATTATACGCGAACCCCGCTCGCGCGAGCGACTTGTAGATATTCGTTATACACGCTTATATGTACGTTATGCAAGGCTACGCACGGGGGATGCCGGTGTCACGGCTCGTGGCCCCGACTTCCTCCGGAAGTCTGTCACCGACTCCTCCGGGCGCGCGCGCACAGCCGTTGACCGCGGCTATCTCTCCTTATATACATTTTGCCGACACTGGGGCGCGCGCGCGCGCGCGCGCGAGAGAGAAAGAGAGATGGGGAGGGGTAGAGGCCGCTCCTAATCTAGGAGAGTTCTTCTCCCCGCCTCTCGGTTTCCTATATGTAGATGCAGGTATGTAAACTACGCACTTCTTCGTATAAATGAGGAAAAGCATCAGGCGGCGAAGCGGCGAGTACATTTATATATATACATTTATACGTATATATAGGGGAGATCATCAAGGAGATCGGGGAACGCGCCTGCGCACCTATATGTATATGTATATAACCTTATATACATGAATTATACGGGGCGACGCGGCGACGACGAGTGGCAGACGGGTGCGCGCACTAGTTCCCCTCGTTGTCTTCGCCCCTGACCCTCCCCCCTCCTCGCTCTATCTCGCTCGCAAGCGTTGGAAAATGAGAGCCGCTCGCGCGACGGCTGCCGTATAGGCGGGGTAGGTGCATTCTTAATGCGCCATTATTATTAATAAGTGGAAATTAGACCAAGGCGTCCTGTTTAGAGGGAGCGGGAGAGCTCTTGCAAGACGGGAAACGCGAGTATTGGTGCGGCTGTACGGGAGCGAGGAACGAAGAGACGCATTGCGTTTGCTCTGGTCAATGACATTTCTATATTTTACGGCTATGTGCATACTGTATGCATACATATGCAGCAAATGCTATTAAAAGGATAACGAGATTACGCGATAAAATAGCAGCCTCGAGTAATACTCATTCGAAATATGGGTGTACACATTTTGAGGAACTGTTAACGAGTCTTCTGCGGTTATACCATTTTCATATAAAAACTTTTTACAATTATACTGGTATTAAATATTATCACTAAAGTTTGTTAACATTTTCGCATAAAAACCAAATTTTATCAAATAATTTTCTTGAAGTCATCTAGCAAAGTCTTTCAAATTCCTGTTAACTATGGCATTACATTACCGTGTACGAACGCGGGAACCATTCCGGATCATCTATTATAATCGATTCCAATATATATATATATATGTAAATATCAATTACACATTTCAATATTATTTAAGGTTCTTATGCTGTTATGATCATCTATGATTGTGCCAAAATGGATTTTAAATCTGCCACAAATTAAAACCAAATTAAAAGTAGCAATAGCTTATAAAATTTACATCCGGAATTAAGCAAATTCCTATATTATCCTGAGATGTTAGACTGTTCTTGTTTATTATCACTGCCAAAGACTCTGAAATAGAAATTACTACTAAAAATAAAATAAAATTAGATTAAAAAATTAAAAATAATAAAAATAAACTATATGCTATTTGAGCAAAGGACAACCTGACTGCCCCCGTCACCTTAAAATTTAAATTTCTCTTTGCTGTCAGCCATTTCGAACCGCTACGCTTCATCTTCAAGGACTAAAGTAAAATAAAAATCGAAGTATGCTACGATACATAGCCTATTACTATTCTAAATTTATTGGTATAACATTTATAGAACCCCCATCCCCACCCGACTGAAATGTAAAACATAATTTCTATATTAATAAAGAAATATAAGTGTTGTCCAATTTACTTGACTCCAACATTAAATTTACATTATTGTAATTTGTCAAAATATGAATACTTTCAAGAATTTCTCTTTTATATTTATGTTTAATACCTTGTTCCAAAATATCTACATTTTCAAAATCGAAAGAATGTAGCTATGTTTTTTTAGCCCAGAGGTACTATTTGTGCTTCGTAAGCTATACTGATCCTCATCCAGTTTTTATTTTAGGTATCTATCCGTTTGTGCAATGTAATATTCGTCACTGTCTTTACTATTGAGATTCTTTAGGGTATCATACATATTTTATTTTTTGTACAAAGTGCAACAAATGAATAAAATATAACTCTTACACTTTTAAATGCCATCGAGTTTAAATATCCTTTAGTCGCGGAGATTTTCTGGTATTAGTATATTCGTCATTGCATTCGCACATTTCGTAGAACATCTCAAACACAATATAAATAACATCGAATAGAAAGTTATGTAAGCAAACGCATTGTTAACTGGATTTTTAATTGACGAAAAATGAGTTCGAATCAATTAGGTGCTTAAGACATTTTTATAAAAGGATTTAACTGTCCATTAAAATAAAGCATTTTCTGTTAGAAAACCGAAAACTTTCTTATCCAAGAGTTTCCTGCCTAAATGAAGCTCTGTAAATAATCTCTTTATCATAATTATAAAAATGGATAGCATAAAAACGAATTATTAGGCATTTATGACCATGAATATTGGATAAAAATACACCTCACAAATTTATGATTAGTTTTATGCTACCTTTAACCCGTTTAAAATGCTGATTACTTCTGATTTTTGTACGGATTTAATGGAGATTAATGTTTTCTCATTCTATTTTAAAGCTATGATCCGTAAATTTATCTCGATATTTGTACGTCGATATTATTTTTTATTTCGAGTATTAACCAAATATAGAGTATTAGTTGGATATTTTTCATCACAGATTTTTTGTTAACATGAAAGTTAATCAGAACTTTATTTTTATAATACTAAAAATTACATTTTACATTAAATTTACTCAGATTTTTAGTTTTCTATAAAGATCTAGCATATGATGATTTTCAGCTTAGATGGATAAAAAAAAAATTTTTGTGTCGACGACGGTACCAGACATTGAAATGCAAAAACGTATAGAGAGCTAGTGTTTAAATACAAGATGTTAACATCACCGACTATAATAGATAAAGAATGCCAAAGCAACGGTAGACAAAAATTTTGAACGACGACACAGCTTCGTCACTGTAACATTACACGTAGAAGCCATGAGGGTGTAAACACGAGCCAATAGCCCACAATTAGCACCATGAATATTACAGACTTCTCTCTCTCTCTCTCTCTCTCTCTCTCTCTCTCTCTCTCTCTTCTATATATATCCTATTATTCGACGACAGACGCGGTATGGTATGGGTCGTTTACCCGCATACTAGCACACAGAGAAAGAGAGAGACGGGGAGTGTGTGTGTGTGTGTGTGTGTGTGTGTGAGAGAGAGAGAGAGAGTGAGAGAGAGATAGAGAGAGAGATAGAGAGAGAGAGAGATAGAGAGAATGTCAGAGCTCTGCGCGTTGCTGCACCCTTCGGACGAAGCACGCGGATCACATCCGTAAAACTAGAAACACTTTCACGATCGATTGTTGACACGTTCCTATCGCCTTTTATACTCGTGCGTGCACGTATACATATATAGGCGCGGGTGTAGGAGCCCAATCGGGGTGGGACTAGGAGTAAAGAAGGGGGAGCCATATACGCACGAAGAACACTTTGATGTTTGGACGGTATAGGAAAGAAAAACCGCGTAGTCGCGTGTGGGGGCGCGCTCACGCTCACTTCCAAGTGATAGGAGACGAAGGGAGAGAGGGTGGTGAAGAGCGCAAACGAGAGAGAGAGAGAGAGAGAGAGAGAGAGAGAGAGAGAGACAGAGCGTTAACACGAGCGGGCACATCTGCTGCATATGCGTGCTCGGTATATATATATATATATATATATAGGTATAGTATCGATTAAAGCGCACTCCCCAGCGTTTCTCTCGCATGGTACGCTATGTATATACGCACGCCTGCGCAGTGACGATTGGCACTGGCTTTTAATGACGAGCTCGAAACGCGCAGAGGGCACTGCCCGCACGCTACTGGTTCCGGGGTGCAGGCGGAGACTTCGACGCCGGGGTGAGTAAGGGTGCACGCATACAGCATATATATATATTGCGTGCAAACGGCGCACAAGGATAGCTCGGGAAATTTCAACGGTTTCTTTTCTCCAAATTGATGCGAGTTCTCGAACCAATTTGACGGGATTACGAGTACTCGATGTTATGCATGTGAAATACTTGTTTAATTAGAGCAGATATACAAAGTCAAAGATTATTCTTTAGATATACATGAGCAATGACTATGACAAAAAAAAAACAATAAGAATCATCCGAAGTCAACGAATTGTTACGATGATACTTCATATTTATATGGTAATCGTATTTTTTCAAATTGAATATCTTCAAGAGTTTGAATAGAAGTGAATAGCATACTTCTTGAATGATCGAATGCGTACTGTTACTAGACAATCCGTTTGCGCCCGCTTTCTTAAAATTACCCTTGAACTGATTGGATACGACAGATCAACGATTTTCCTAAATAATATTATATCTTTATTTTCTTTATAATCTTATTAAGCAATATGCTGTATATATATTATTATCTAATCATCTGTCCAATTTGTAAATAGGAAAGACTAATTCCATGCAATAATTTTCTCAACCTTTACAAGAATCGCACAAAGACGATCAAGTTTTGGCTATAAAACTTAATGCTAAGAGCCGCATGGGAAGCTTTTTTTCAATTCAGAGTGCTCGTCACTGCTTCAACCAGGGTACACGCTTTACCCGTGGAAGCAATTTAAATTTCATGCCTAAAATATGCGTAACATTGCTACAACTCTTTAAGCCTCCTTTTTCAGGTAGTCGAAGAATCTCTCACGGCAAAACCGAAGGAAGCTGTAGTCGTAAGGGAAAAAACGCGCATACCAAATTCACCTTTTTCTATTATTTTTTCTCAGCAGCGAAAAGGAATAACTGCGATTTAAACCTAAGACAGCTCTATTGTTTCGCACGTAGAGAACTGAATTTATTTTTATATGCTATATTATATAATGGTTTCTATAGAAGCTCCGATATGCATTATAGGTGCAGGCTTTTTTACGTGCCCGCTGAAAAAACGCTGCAGCTACCCTAACGACATCCATGGAGAAAAAAAGGTTGATACTGCGAATACGTTGAAAAAAATAATATATATAGATACGACACCTAGACCTAAAAAAGTTCGAACAAAAAACAAACTCGATCTCAAAAATTATATCGCAATATTAACGTTGCCTACATTACGGTCCCTATCTTTTCTACGGACATTTTCGAGGCAACCCAACATTTTTCTCACGTTCGATCCGATAAAAAATTAGTATAGGGTTTCATATATCGATGAAGTGAAAAAAGTGCGTGCATAACTGGCCTCAAAGTTATCCTCCTGCGTCTATCACGACGTACCGCGGGCACGAACCATTTAAACTTTGGTTTATTATCGGAGCCTTCGAATTAGGAAGTGATTTACTATTCTACCTCCAAGCATCATACCAAAAGCCTTGTTTTCGCGCGCAATACACGGAAGTATTTTCTACAGTAATAAAATAAGTGTTTTGCGAGTGCAGTGCGTATTTTCAGGTATTGCTTTGTTAAAGTATCAAATACGATATAGGTAAATCATATAGATACGAAACGTTCAACATAAGCGTAACAACAGTGACTCGATTGTCTGCGAGACAAAACTGCTTTTGCATTCGACAACTGGTATTTTCGTTATTCGATCATTGCATTATGGGTCTATTTTTGTATCCGTTAGGGAAACTCGCAGGAAAGGCTTCTGGGTGGAAATATGTATATACCACTCCAACACATCTTTTCTAAGAATAGTGTTTTATCCGTTATACGCTGGCACAGTTCTGCGTTTAGCAGCGCGTATATAATTAAACTAAACGTGTTTGAATTCGTACATCGATGAGGGTTTATTAATTTGTACTTTATACTAAAGCTCTCCAATTTTATTAAAAATATGCGTTTAACGTGGATCTGTACAATAAGCTTTGGTCCGTCTTTTTGTGCAATTCTTTGACTACTTACAGGACACCCAAAACCCCCTCCGCTCTACGGCTTGGCCATTATGTAAAAAACTGATTCGCGAAAAGAAAAATGATACAATGGTACGTATGCGCCTCTCAACGACTTCTCGCTTTCATCGAGACCGTGCGCGTACCCTCGGTATATATAATAATCATCCTCGTCTTCTCCTGCACTTATGCGTGCATACATCAGAATCATCCCTGTAAAGCGCATATATATATATATATATATATATATATATATATATATATATATACATGCACACAAAATTACGAAGTAGGTCCGCGTCCGGCACTCCCCAATGAAATCCCACTCTCTCTCTCTCTCTCTCTCTCTCTCTGGCCGGTGCCGAATCCGAAGGTAAGAGTCCGGTGGCGACTCCTCGTCGTCCTCCGCGCCCCGAAAGCCGTCACGGTCGTCGAAACGAAAGAACGGAGATGCGCGTTCGCGGCGACACATGATATAAATATATACACGCATGTATACATTATATATCGCATAATACAGGGAGCAGCCTGCGAGTACGCGTTGGTATTCGCGCATACGCCGGGCTCGGTGTATTGGTTTCGCCGCGCAAAAAGGGGCCGTTTTCAGAGAACGCAGCCAGCGAGAGCGAGACCGAGAGGAGAGAGGGGAGAGGAGCGAAAAAGCCAAAAAGGGCATCCGTTTCTCTCGATCCCTCTCCCGTGCACACCGTCGGGCCCGCGCGCGTATTCGCGAAAAAGTCACTGTGTGCGCGTACAATTGAGCGCGGCGCGGTCGTCGCCCATATGCGTACGTATACACAGGGTGCTCCAAATATGATCGCTAACACTAGCGCAGGAAGTCCAATACGAAATTTGCGCGCTGTTTGGAAAGTTAAAAATAGTTGTTGCGCTACGCGCCACCGAGCGGACGCCAATTCAACACGAAATGGAGGGCTATTGGAATATATGATCTCAAGAATAGACCGCCAGGGCTCGGACGAGCATTTGGTCATCGGCCGATTAAAATCGGCGCGCAGGGCAAAAATCTATAACTTTTATTACATTTATTTATATCTTTTCAAAATGCGCACGACCTTTGTGTACGTCTTCCTCCGCTAATTACGGATCCGTTGGTACAATGAATCACATTTTGGACACCCTGTATATACACGTTCGAGCATATATAGCCGAGCCCCGATTCCCGTAGAACCCCGCAGGAGCGAGCCGCCGATCCGCCAACTTTTCATCCTGAAGCCCCCCTCGTTCTTTTTTCGCGCACTCGCCCCGTCTGTCGCGTCGGTGCGGCTGATGGGATCTCTATGTATAGTATCTAAGAGGAGTGCACGCACCTGTGTGCGTATATGTGTATGTTATATGAACAAGTGTGCGCGTAGCCGGCGCGCGACCGCCGATCATTGAATTTCAATATATATATATATATATATATATATATATATATATATATATATATATATAATATATATATGACAATGCGCCCCGCGTGGCACGAGCCAACTCTCTACGAGGGTTGGAAGCGACAAGCGGGTTCTCGGTTACCCCGGGCCGGCGTAACGGGTGCGTGTGCTATGCGCGCGGCTCCTGCAATATTTCACGCGCCGTCGCTATTTCGCTAATACTTTGCTTTTAACTAATTGCGTTTATGTATTATGTTTAAAGTCCAACCCTGACAAATATTGCGAATAATTAAAAATTAGAAACATAAATAAAGTGCACAGTAAAATATATCAGTACATACCAGAAGATAATAAGACGCTTATATAAGTCATTTTTTCTTAATCGAGATCGAAGAATTCATCTCTTATGGGCTCGTAAGTTCCCCATAGGTATCGTTTGATCTACAGTTTTAAATTTTAGCTTTATGTAAAAACTCTACAGCTGAACGGTGGTAGAACACAGTTGCACATGGCTCTGATCCAAAAGAGGTTATTATTATCATATTTGAACTCGCTGATTCTAAATATGTAATAGTAATAATTACGGATAAGTAACAAAATCTATGAAAAATTAAAAATTTATTTTTTGGGGATATATTCGCGATTTTTCTCTAAACTTTTTTATCATGCCTCTGCAGTATTGCATGTATCTATAATCTATTTTAAATACACCGGTCAATGGGTTGTTGCAGTTGATCGATGCAGTTATTTGAAAGAGCGCATAAATTTATTTCAATCAGTCAATCAGTCGCGTATTGCTTTCGTATATAAAAGTAAAGATTTAAATTATCCATCGTGGACTATGGCTTCCGAAACGACAGAAACTTAAAATACAAAAACAGCAAGAGGGGCAACTTAGATCATTCGGTCTTCTCGTTTTCTTCCTATTCGTTTGACCCCACTGCTCGTTGCCTCGCAATCTCATTCGAATCCCTGAAAAAGTAACTTTGGTCCTTGTATATTTTTCATAGGATCGGCCGATTCGCGCATCGTACAAGAATACCAATGTTGGCGCTAGCTTATATATATATATATATATATATATATATATATATATATATATATATATATATGCCATATACAAGAAAAATTGCAAACTGCATAATCGGTCGCGCGCGCGCGCGCGCTCCAGGGCCGTAGAGCACACGCGATCGTGCGCATATGTACGGGGCGCATGGGTGGAGCTGCGAGCGCTCTATCGAATTCGCAGCCAGGTGGCGGCTGTCACCCCGCATGCGTGTGCAACCGCGTATACGTCCGAGTCCCGACCTCTCCTACTATTATATACATTTTTCGCCCCTCGGCTGCTCGAGCCCTGCCCCCCCTCCCCCGCCACTTGCCCCTGCCGATTTCAGCGCAACTTTTACCCTTCGAGACGAACTACGCACACGCGGAGTTACGTGTGCGTATGTTAGCGCGTCGGTGTATGCGAAATATCGCACGGCAAATAAATTGCACACCGGCGCGGGCGCGCGCGCGTCGCGTGTTCGACGCACGCACCGCTTCCCGTGCGTGTGTGTGCATATACGGATATGGACCGCAACCATATATATATATATATATATATATATATATATATATATATATATATATATATACACATACATATACGTAATGGGCACGCGTTTCGACGTATAATAATAATAGCGAGAGCTCGATGCGGACGAAACCACAAATGCAAACTCTACACACGGTGCCTATATAAGCCAAGAATCACGACTTCTTGGAGTACGAGAGGAGGGGGGGCGCACAGGTCTATAGCTATAATTGGGCAGAGTTCGGCACCATGGGGCTCCGCTCGTTATTTCGCCGAAGAATAAAGCATCTAAAGATGGGGGAGGGGGTCACCGACACTTTCTCGATCGTCAACTCCTTGAAGAAATCGCGAGGTAATCGAAGATGGGGAAACTGAAGAGCGTGACGAGTGGAGTTGTTGTCGAGGCATATGTTACGATATGTGACTGATTGACTGCGCTTGCGTTCTATATATATATATGTGTGTGTGTGTGTGTGTGTGTGTGTGTGTGTGTGTGTGTGTGTGTGTGTGTGTGTGTGTGTGTGTGTGTGTGTGTGTGTGTACATACATACATATATACATATATACATACGTAAGTATCGTCGCCGCATTCGGTTCGCTCGGATAATAGTAGTAACTTCTTTCCGGTTTTTTATTCAGCTCACTTTGACGACTTTAAAATTGATTTTTTATTTTGTCCAGATTCAATATAGACGAAGACTTGAGTCCGATACTTTTATATTACTTATTAAGTAGTGTACTAATAGTGTACTATTTCATATAATCGGTGAAGTTTTACAGTTTATATAAGTATATGAATATCGTAATATAGTACAATTTTTTTAATTCTAAAGTTTAGATTATAACGTTTGAATTATAATACAAAATATAAGAATATCATCTTCTTAATAAATATTAATATCATATTTTAAATAATAAACAAAAAGGAAAGCATACTTTTTTAAGTAAGAAAACTACTTCACTCGTGTAAATACCTCGTTTAATTTAAGTGGAATCCATAATTAAATTATCACAGTTTTTTTATAAAGCTGCAATTAAACACTATTTTGGATTGATAAAAAATTTTAAATAACGTTGAAGAAAAACAAATACAGCAAAAGTGGAAAATAACGGGCATCTCTGGACTTACTAAGTCGGGTATCGAACCTGGGCCTTCCGTTTTCGCGACGGATGTTCTTTCCCAAAAAACCAATTGAACGACCCGTTTTTCATCAACCCGTTCTCCTATTCCCGCTGAACCGGTACATCAAATAGACAAATTGAGATAAAGTACAGCAAAAATAATTATTGAATTTACTGGGCCTTCCTTTGCAACATTTATAGTTGTAACATGCGCGATTAGAAGTGCAATTGTAATTCTGTCCTACGTATAATTTACACGCACGTAACGAAATCCATCGCATAGTGGATAGTTCTATGGATTACTGCGAATAAAAGGATCGCCGGTTCACCTTGGGCCCGACGTCTCTTGACTTAACAAAATAATCGTTTGTCCAATGTATTCGAAAATAACATACAAAATAAATGTTAAATTATATAGCCTAAATATAAAACCTTTCTAAGTCAAGCATTTCATGATGATTCAACGACGAAATCTTATTAGATTCCAGAATGCAGCGCCAGAATCCGACGCCTATTATCCATAAATCTGTCAATGCGAAATCAATCTATCCGTTACACAATGTAAGGGCCAAATTAAAAAATAACAAAATTATGTACGTGCACTCGCGTAGCTTGAAAGTTACTCGTGCGCTTGGAGACACGATTGATTTAACGAATCGCGCCCTTTTAAAAGTGGCCAGAATTTAAATCCCCTTGCAACGCGCAGCGTTTTTGATCAGTACGTATATAAAGCTTGAAAGTCGTGTCGCACGGCCTGCCTCTCACTTACACGTCTTCCCTTTCTTCCACGTATGTATATATAGCCAAAACAGACTGACAAACGTCTGCGCGGAATCAAAATTTGGCAGTAATGCCATATACCCGGGGCCGTAATGCAAATGCGCAACTATCCGTATGTGGGGAGAAGAAAAGCTTAGCATTCCCCGGATGCATCTCCGATTTCCAACTTGATGAGCCGGCACAACAGGGGCAGCGAACTGTCGTCTTCTCCCCTTCTTCTCAGCTATTTGTTCAAAGTGGTGAGTGTGCGCGCACGCACGCACACACACACACACACACACGTGCGCGCGCGCGCGCGCTTGTAAATGCACATGCAAATATTAAAATATTATAGTATTATAATAAATTTTTTTATTATAGTTTGGTATATGAAACATTTCACATACCGTACGATTGTAAATGAAGAATTCTCAAATGTCTTATACATATATTAATTTATTATTTTTAAGATGTACAATTAATCTTTGTAAATTAATTGCATGCGACTGAAGAAATTAAACAATAATGCTTATTTCAATAGTGTATTATTTTATACCTATCTTTAATATTATAAGTATATTCAGAAAAATAAATTTTATTATCAAATTTTTTGCAATTATATAACTCTAAGCTACTCATTTCTGTTCATCTCACTATATTATGTTTATATTGCTAAATGAAAATAGATTATATTTAAACCACGAATCTGGTGGATTTAGGGGTCAAAAATATAAAAAAGATAAAATCTCTTAAATAATGGTATTCCTTTTTTCAGAAAAATTTTATTCAATTTAAATTTTGAATTTTAAAATATATATGTAAAAACTGAACATTTTCAGATATGCTACTATTGTTATTATAATTAGTGTGAATAAAAATTGTATAACCAATTGAATTGCCATGGAATAAATCATATACAAATATGAATTAATATAGCTGTTAATCGAAGCGTATTCATTTAAATTTAAATTTAACTTTAATAGGTAACATGACAATTAGGTCACCTTTAATCATGAACGTATTAATTAGCTAAATTATTTTCTTCGGTTATTATTTAACCCTATGATTTTTTACAGCCTTACCCCTAACAGCAATGCGGAAAAACTGACAAGAGTTCGAAAAAAATCTATATAATTTGATAAAAACCCAATTTTTTTTCATTAACTACGTTCGCCATACCCATATGTGCATAACTCGTCGGACTCGGTTTACAGAGCACACGTCAGAATCTCTCTCTCTCTCTCTCTCTCTCTTTCTCTCTCTCCTACCCTCGTCGCTCTCTAAGACGCGCGGCGGGCTGCTTCTCGCCCCGTTAGAGGCGAAAGTATCAGGGCGAGCAGTCTAACGGGCACGTGCCACCGTTACAAAATGCACTGTATAAATTCTACGACGTGCGCGTATATTCCCCCTTGACCTCACCCCCCGTGCCCCTACATCGCACCGTCTCGCTCGTCCGTCTGGGGCGCGCACCCCTCGCGTCAATGCATCAGCAGGCATAGCAGTTGTGTCGCGCGCGCCGTTCGTTCTCGCTGCATCTCTCTCTCTCTCTCTCTCTCTCTCTCTCTCTCTGTCTTTCTGCTTGCGCTCCCCTCGAGCCGAGTCTCCCGTTTCCCCCTTTCTCGTTGCGTGCCATATATATGCGATATGTATATAGATACACACACACGCGCGCGCGCGTATATATATATATATATATATATATATATATGTATATATATATATATGTGTGTGTGTATATATCCAATCTACATACATATACGGGCACGCGCTCCCGCGCATTAAACGCGCGCACTCCGTGTATTATGATCGGGCGCATGCGCTCGGTGTTTTGCGCGCCAATTAAGCGCGCGAGTCAATCAGCTCGATCGCGGCGCGCGCGGTCCCGCGGCGACTCTCGACTTGCGTTTCGTGCCGAACGATTGTAGGTCGGTGCGGCAATAGCCGGCGCGCGCGCAACGGCACAATCCAAATGAGCTGTGACGATTGTTCGGCGAACGAGTGCTTTATACCCCGCTCCCCCTCCCCCCTCCGCGCGTTTGTTCGCCTTTCAGTTGCCATCACGGCCTAGTGGTTCTTTCAAGGCGAGGGCGTATACATTTGCATATACCCATGCATATATATATATATATATATATATATATATATATATATATATATAATGTATAATATACACACGTATATATACGCGAATAATTAAAATGGTATTGTATATGCTGCGTAGAATTTGATTGAATTGTGTCCTTTGTATTCATGTACGATATATTAAGAGTAGAATTTGAGGGGTTTTCTTTTTTACGTTTTGTCGAAAAGTATGCAAAATTATATCGAATAGTACGTTAGCGATCCAAAGATTAGTATAACATCAACATTTAGCGGTGTGAAGCAAAACTGATCGAGAATACGCATAACATGTAAAATTAATAGTAGGGTAGAAAAAATGAAAACTTTCATTTATATGTTTAAATTGAACTATATGTTTTAATACATTTCTGTGTAATATTTATAAAACGATTTATTAATTGTAATGAAACATGAGAAAGTATATATTTTTTATCATAAATTCTTTAGAATTAACGAATTACACCTGGATATTAACTTGGAACTCTTTAATTTTTAACAATATTTTTAACATTAAAATAATTTTTCAACGTTTTGAAATGTCGACGTCATCGTGTAAGTGTCGATCTACAATTTTTTAAATATGAGCTTCGAATAATTATCTTCACATATTAACGATGACACTAAAATTAAATATCTTTAAAAAAAATTGAATTTTAAGCAATTTTATAAATTCCATGTAATTTTAACGTTATATAGCATTAGCCGGTTAACACAAATCCGCGTAAAATAACGAAACCAGACTAATCGTTAAAGAACGTTGGGAAAAAGTTAAGCAAAATATAGTCCAGATCTACGAATCACAATCGGAATACAGTATTTTCAGTTAACGTAAAAAAATAAAACGCAAAAGCTTTTAAAATGTAGAGAGAGAGAGAGAGAGAGGGGGGGGGGGAGAATAAAGAGTGTCACGAACAACAGTGGGTAGAACATGCAACAGTTTGCAGAAAACGTTCGCAGTGCAAATAGAACGGTTTTGCGCCGTTGACATTATTATGCTCGCGCACATGTGCATTAGGCGAGCAAGTGCACACCGGCGGCACGGGCAGGGTAAAACAATTTCAACGTTTAACAGCCGCCGTGCCCCGCTTCGCCCTGCCCCCGGAATAGCGTACTGCCCCGCACTGCCGCGCACTACTTAGTGTATACAGAACGGGGAGAAGCGCGCATAGGCGTACGCGTGTGCACACGGCATGCCTCATAGGGAAGGTGTTTCGCGCGCGCTCTCCTCGCGCCCGCCCCGTCGCAGGATGCGACAAGTATAGTTGCGCGCGGGCGCGCGCTGCACCGGCCGCGGCGGCGGGTGTTGCGCATGAAAAAATACACGAGGAGCGCGCCCCGACGCGAGAGGTAATGGCCGGGCGAGTGTAACGACCCTGGCGCGGCGGGCCCGAGGCGCGGGGGCCGAAGAAAAGCGCGCGGAAAGGAAAACGCCGCGCCATGTGTTCCGGGGCACTTGCCTGCGCGGCGGCGTTTTTTTCTCTTTTTTAACAGGTGAAACCTACCCCACCGTGACCGACTTGGCCGGCGCGAGAGGCAGGAGGGCCGAGAGGCGAGCGTACGCTCCTTAATGTCGCCGCGCACCTATATACGCGTCAACTTTACGATATCGGCCATAATGACGCGACTGAGCTGCGTGCATGTGCGCCCCCAGTTTTCACTCTTCTCCTGTCATCTGTTCGCCCAATGCCTTTTTGGAAAGCCCTCTATAATAGAGCCACCGGACTTTCCCCTCTTGTACGCGCGCTCACGCACTCCTGGACGACCGTTGCAGGTTGCAAATCGACGATTCTCGCGTTTTCATTTTATTTTATTCAGCGTAACGAAAAAAAACGATTTCCGATACATGCAGATATATGACTTTTTCCTTACGGCCATTATGTAATTTAATTAAATTATAATTAAACCCGTATTATATGCAATAGCGCGGAGAAACTCCGCGGAGAATCCGTCGCGTTAAAATAAATTACTTTCTAACAATACACGCGTAAATAATTTTAATTATTTGATTTAAAGCCAACTTTACATTTAATTCGCTCCTATGCGCTATCGTAACGAGCATTCGTCACCAAAAACAACATAGAAGCATAACAGCCATTAAGGTAATAAAATACCATTGTGTGAAAAAACGCGAGCTACGAGTTAATAATCCTGATTGCGTGTATCGAATATCGAACGTGTCACTATATCGCGAGCTGTATCGGCTTGTAACAGCTGTTTTGTCGGACAATGCTATTTCATTGGCGTAATGGTCATTGTACCTACATTAAAATAGACGAACTTTTTATGGTGCACTGATGTCATCAAGGTGCGTGCAAGAGAGATTTAAATTCAGCATTACCTTTTCAACTTAAGAAGACAATTCGTTTGTACAATATGTATACATAATTAAGAAATGAAAACATATGAAGAATAAACAAATGAATACGACAACTAATACACGAAAAAAGATTTACTGGAATTGGTATAATCAAAGAACTATTTATTTTAATAGTAGTAAATAAATTATTTATTTTCTTTAAATAAATATTTGTTTGATTTTAATAGTATTTATTTAGTTGACATAAATATTTATTTACTACTGTTGAAATAAACGTTTATTGATTTCACTATTTTCTTGTATACCTTCAGCTTGTATTACTGTACTATCGAACATATTCGAATTATATAATGTACTACTATATTATTTTAGATAACCTATGAGTTTTTTGCTAACATTCACTATTTTATTATCCAGTAATTGTAATATATATATCAATTGAAATTTTCAAAATCTTTTAATATTTTTTATTTATCGGACTATATTATTTATCTATATTAACCTCTCGATGCATCAATCTATCGATGAAATATTAATCTATTAAATATATATACTTACAATATATTTTTTGCTAATAAACTAATTTGACAAGACCTGAAATAAGTTTTCGTAGAGGATAGAATTTTTTTGTTCGAGTACCTCGCGAAACTTCACGATGAAAAAAACTTCCTTCGAAGGATACCATTCAACTGTAAACCCTTTACACGGATTAATGACGTCACCCGTCAATATTTTACGTTTAATAGCAGTGTATCTCAAAAGATGAAGCTAGGATACTTTGTCACAAACGTGATATACGACTTCCTCGCGAAAAAAGGTATATTGCCCAAAAATAACCCCTGTTCCACGATCAGGCAGTAAACCCACTTTTCCTGATGATCTTTTCTGCGAGGTAATGTCAGTGGCAAAGGGTACGATGAATCGCCGAAAAGGATTCCCTTTCTTCGATCTATAACGCTGTTTGGAAATTAAAAAAAAAAAAAGGATCAACAGAGTGAAGGCTCAATGCCAATATTCTTATATAGATATAAAATAATAAAAAATTATCTTTTTTACTATTTTGTTTATATTTTATATATTGTTTTTCAACGCTGCTACGATTAATACCTCCGCCACTAAAATATAATAAACGAAACGATATTACAATTAGTAATTAAATATTTTTGGATATGCTCTTATCTATTTTTAGAAATATGTTCAATAGCATGTATGTGTATTGTTTAATTCCAATTGTAAGCTTTTCGATCGAAGACGTGCCGGTGCAATCAGTCGTCGAACCATATAGTATATAGTATATATATATATATATATATATATATATATATATATATATATATATATATATATATAAAGATAGGTTCACCGCTTACGACGACTTTAAGGGATTAAAGGCATTGAAGCGTGAAACACCCTTAACGTATATAATTCAGCTCGCGAATTCGTATGTAGGCAGCTGGGGCCCCAACGTATAACTCCCGACCGCAGTGCGAAAATCGTAACCCTATGTAAGAGACAGAAATTGCTAACGTATAAACCATAGTGCACGACCTCAATACTTATATCTATATATCCCAAGGGGGGATACATCGGGTTTTAGTGAGCGCGCGCAGCGAAATGCCAAAAAGATTCTTCTGCTTTTGAAAGGTTCGATCTTAAAATTCTATATCTTACGGATTGTAACACATTTTATATAAATTCTCCGATGCGCGCGCGTCTAACTGTCTTTCTGTTTCCCTATTTCTCTTTTATATTCTTTGTTGCATAGATACAATCTGGCGGAGCCTATGTAAAATATGAAAGGTTAATGCACGGATTACGCCGTATATGGATCGAGAGGACGAGAATACTGTTGCAATGCTCTTGCGTATTGGTTCTTTCTCTCCTTTACATTAGTTACGGTCTTAGAAAAAATGACTTTTTAATCAAAATAAGCTGCTGTTGTAGTTTCTATAGCTTAAAATTTGAACAAGTTTTCAAGAAAAAAATTTTTTATGTCTTTTTATTAATATAATATATATTATAGTACGATGCTAATGCATGGCACAAAACCAGAAGCTCGAAATATTGTGCTGTATTCACTAATTACATTCTCTTAGCTTCTGTAATATATTAAAATTAATGTTTAAATGAATATTGCTCGATTCCACAACGGAAAAATGTTTATGTTAAAGGTGGGAATTTGAATTCTAATTAACAAAGAAATTTAAATGAAGTACAGTTTCGCCTTAGGTCAGACTTGGTCTTGTCGGTAGAACGATGAATATCGCATTCCTAGACCTGCAAAGATTAGTCGCAAGACTCAAAAATGTTAACGTGACCAATGTTATAAGGTCTCTTCTGAAACTTGGTACTACTTTATGACTTTTTGTAAACTGAATTCATTTTCCAGATTACCACGACTAAAAAGAAGGAGTTTGAACTGACGGGACGACGTCCATTGTTAGACGAAAATTTATTTATTATATAGAGAAAATCAAAAAAATATTTCTTCCATTTGCAATGCACGCAAAGTTCAGTAAGAAATATTGCTTTACTTAGTTCCATCGTATGTAAGAACAGCGACACCATTGATCGAAGGTATTGTGTTTTCGAAATTAACTTTAGATACGCTTCGACCAATCCAGTTATTTCAATTATATAAGTTAAAAATATTATTTCATACTAATGTTATTTTTTAGTTATTAATGCTCGCTTGCGTTGTTAAATACTACGCATGTTCCATGTTCATCAGTTCGGTATCCTAATTTTAACCTTTACTGAAATAAATAAAAATCAATAAACTTATAAATATTATGCCAGTGTACGTGTTAATTAGATCAACTATATCAATGTATTATACAATGATATAAATTTAAAAATGCGTTTTACAATACCCATATTTAAAAATTCGTTGAATAATCACGTTCTAATCTACTTATAATGTTTTGCACATAAATGCTCAATTCGTGCATTACTCAAAGTTTCCTTGTAAGACGTCGGTAAGCAACATCGTGCCAATGCTCATCATTTGCATACGATTTTTACGCATAAAATATTTCAGAAGCTTCTTACAATCCAATACATGCTATCTTTCTCGAAACATTTTCCGTTAAAAAGAAAAAAAAAAACAACAAACAACAAAAAAATAATTATAGGCTTCCTCGTATCATAACGTTCACGCACGTAGCTCCGTCGAATTTCGTTCCATTTTCAATTTTGAGGATTTATCGGTGAATTGCTCCTCGTGCCTGCATTTATGTATACGAGCCGCGAGAAACCGAAAATTACTTGGAAGGGCCGGAAAAAAATGTTGTCATTGAATTATTGTTGTTAAATCCCCTTCGACGAATTCGTATAATATTTAACGAGGGAAAAGAAAAAACTTCTCTTGTACGCACGCTGCGGCTATCGTCTCCTTATATAACTTCCCCGACTTCCCCGCACTCGGTCGGCGTGCGCGCGCGCGGCTGCCGTGCGGAAAGAAAAAAACGTGATCGCTACACGTATAAGGGACACGTAGCCAAGGGGGGTCGCCGTCTCCCCCTTGCTCTCTCTCTCTCTCTCTCGTTCGGGGTGGCGGTGGGCACGGCGCCCTCGCCCTCGCGCGCTCGCGTGTCTCTAAACTGCGTGCAAGCCTGACCCCTCGACAGCCACCCTTATATGTGAACACATATATACATACATACATACATACATACATACATACATACATACATATATATATATATATATATATATATATATAGAGAGAGGGGGGGGGGAGAAAGCGCAAGCGAGAGCGAGAGATCGATTGCATAGAGCAACGAAAACGGCCGTTGGGCAGCATTTCTCCTTCTCTCTCTTTTGCTTTGCCACCAGCCTTTCAGTCTTTATCTTTCTCCGCTGTTCGAATGCACGTGGGAGTCTGCGCATACCCTATCTATAATACAGCGTCTGTCAGTGCTATGTGCAGTGCGGGGCAATTGTTTCTATTCCCCTTCCTCTTTGCCTCCCCCCTATGATTTCGATGGGCGAACCACGGGGTGAACCGAGGCGAACTCGTGTTAGGTATCGAGACGGGACCGAGGGCGCTAATGGCCCCCTGGCAGAAGCGCGAGACAGATGGGTCCAACTTTATTTATATATATATATATATATATATATATATATATATATATATATATATATATATATATGATTTTCTACTTTAGCTCGAGGACTTATAATAAATGTACACTGGCAGATTGAAGTATTTTTTTGGCACGGGTGAAAGTATTAAGAACAATATGGTCACCAGGATGAAAAAGAAATGTACGTGGGTGGATCAGTTCTCTCTCTCTGTGTGTGTGTGTGTGTGTGTGTGTGTGTTAATGTTACGGGGGTGGTATATGCACCGATTCAGGAATGGGATACATGCATATAGTTTATGCTTATAATTGAGAAGTACTCCATATTACTCATATTACATATAAATTTAATAATAAAGAAACAGAACTTCGAATATAATTTAAAAGCGCTGAAAGAAATAATTCTAATTTAAACTGTGCAATTACCATATAAATTGTACTTATATACCTTTTTCATTTATCCTCTGCAAGCAATATGAATTATGTGTAATGATACATTGCCAAACAATAATCTCATTTTCTAGTTAGAAATATGTTTCAAGATTTTAAAATATATTTATTTTTTAATTCATCTGTTAAGAATCAAGTAAAATAAAAAAAAACAATTTAGATAGACATATAATTTAGATCTCAAATTGAAATTCCATAAGTATTTTATTATTTCTTACAAAAAAAAATCTGCTCTCTTCCAAGCTTTCTAATTTTTACTGTTACTTGATTATTATTTATTATACATTATATAAGATTGTATTATCGAAATAAAATATATACTTATTCTTAAAAATTTATTTCTATCTTTAAATTGCACTAAAACCCTTTCCATTAGCAAATAAATCACTATTGTAAATCGTAGGGCCTTGGTTACAGTATGAAAATTTTCTTACTTTTTCGTGCCTAGGGCATTTGTCGAACAGAGAAAAATTCAATCGTATCACGAATATAAATCTCAAAGTGTTGCTGTACATACTCGACAAGAAAAACTCGCCGAAAAGTTTCCGTATGTATAAAAGATTGTAAATTACGATTAGGGTCAAAACAACCCTATCAATACAATTGCTTTTATACATCTGTTCACTAAATCGCGCCCGTCTAATTATTCGACACGAATTATTTGCACGAGTCCGCGAGTGATTCAAATTTTTTCTTTCAAATAATTCGTCCTCTCGTATTTGCGCGGAACGCATACGCACTTATGTACAGCTTTTGGATAATAAATCAAAGCAACCGAGTAGCGAGCCGCATTAAATGTTATATATATATATATATATATATATATATATATATATATATGTATATATATATATACTTGGAGTCGATTAGCAATTCGGCGGGTGCGCACACGACCGTTATACGCCCTTGAGAGAGTGAGAGAGAGAGAGAGAGAGAGAGAGAGAGAGAAAGAGACAGACAGAGATTTTGGGCAAAGTTTCGCGGTGACGCGACGGCGCGCGGCGCGTGAGCTGCATTACCGGCCCTACGGGATATGCAAATCCAAGAGACGTCCCGGGAGAGCCGATGAAGAAAAGGAACGAAAGAGAGGCAAAAGGATCCTTCGTCCCGCTTCGCGGCCCTTCTATGGACGTATACAGAGGAGGGACGCGTCCAAGGAGACGTAGCCCAAGGAGAGGAGGCGCGAAGGTGAAACGACGGCGCAGGGCCGGGGAGCAGCACCTTATATTCGTCCTTCTCTTCCTAAAAAGCTTTTTCTTATTCCCGGTTTTTGATTCGATTCTTTGGCGCGCGCAGACCTACGCAACCTTTCCTCTTCACCCCTCTTTCGTTCTTTCTTTCTTTTTTATTATACACACCCCGGGCGATGCAAAGGCTTCGCCCTGTGCGAGCAGGGCGGCGGCTCTCGGTAACGTCGCCAAACTATAGATATATACACTCACTTACATGCACTCGCCTCGCCTCGGTAAACATTTGAATTCGCAGTTGTAGGACTCCGTTCCCGAACGGGACTAACGAGGCAGGAATTTCATTATATTTAGGGTCTGCGATATCTCGAGCACGCGTACGCATATGTTGTACGATACATATGTATGGTTAAAAGAGATAAAAGAATGTCAAAATGCTCGAAGTTTACGAGGTTTTTTATGTGGAATTGGAGGATTTTAATAAAAAAATAAAAGTAACCCTTTAAAAATATTTCATTACATTATTGTTAAACTCATATTATATAACTAATATAAGATATACAATTTTTATTTCATATATAAGGCGAAATCAAGAAATGATTTATTAACATTTGTAATAATGTAGGAATCAACTGTTTTTTTTATGTTATTTAACGTCGCTCTATTTATGCTTTCAGATGTCGATGCTAATCTGCGATGAAGGACTAGGATATGTTTACAAATAAAGCACATGTAAATTATTACAGGGGTGCTTGTATTTTATTATTCGAAAATAAAATATTTCTTGATATATTTTACGTCTAGAATATTGAATTAGTAAATTAGTTACGATATGCAAATAATTATAATAAATAATTATTATTTATATTTCATTAGTGTATAATATGCAGTAACGAGCATATTAAAAAAATTCTTCGTTAAAATAAAATTTTATATATATATACTGAAATATAAAAAACTCGCCAGCAAGAATAAATCGTTATAGCCCAGGAGTATATGCAAGGTCTACAAGAAATAGACAAATAGACAATAGGGAAATTCCCAGCCTACCGCGAGATCGCATCTATGTATAATTATGCCCTGCCATGTGCACCTTACTTCGGAAACTTCACAGTATGCCACTCGAGAAGTTCGACGCCGGCTGGCATCCTCTAACGGCGTCTACTTCGGAGGAAGTGTCTCTTGAGTGCGACGGAAACGGTCGGAAAAAAAAGGGAAAAAGGAAAAAAAGGAAAAAAATGCTCTTTATAATTGTATTCGACGGAAATGCGCGTATAAATTGTCCGAAAGCAAAAAGGGGGAAAATGGATCAAGCCGCGGAAACCTGTCGGTATAGAGGCACGCGCCCAAATTCAAATACATACCTGCCCGATTCAGGATCGCGGCTCTCGCTTTGGAAAAGCGAGCGCGCAACAGGTGAGCGCGGGGCGGCTCCCGCCGCTCCCCACCCCGGCTCTTTTCCGTCAAGGAGAGCGCGGGCGCAGGAAATAATTGTTGGCACAGGAGGAGACGCACATATACATATGTACATATATATAGTCGCGAGGGTGCGACGCGTTATGCGGATACAGCGACGCGCAAGCGTCACGCTTGGCGGGTATGCGCGCATGTACGTAATATAGGCACCGGGCGCGTGGCAGCGCGCGCGCGCGCGCCGGGCGGGGTCGGGCCGGGCCGAGCGCATATAAACACGTACTACTCCCGTACCTACCGCGCTTAATCTTATCGAGGTCGCGGCGCACGCGCGCGCGGGCTCTCCGCTCGTATCCTCGAATCCTCGCGTATATATACAGATATACGTACGTACTTTTTCGGTTTATCTTTTGATTTTTCTTTATAACGCGGGGCCCCGGTGACGAGTCGCACGCGCGCTTCGATGTTTACGCTGCGCGAGCGGATGTGCGCGCCGGCGGCTCGATATTTGTTTGCGGCATCGGTTGAATTATCCCGCATGTATGTATATACATGTAGAGGCCGTTGGATCCGCGGCGTAATAATATACTAATTTCGGGAATAAAAATTTTTCTGCCACCGCGTTGTTTGCCGATCGGCTTTTATATATGCCATCGTCGCGGGCTTGTCGACCGCTGAGACTTTGTACATATTGAGTAAAAGGTACTCTCTTATACCAATATAATAATATTGTATTACAAATTTTACTTAATCCTGGTCTTTAGAGCGCTTCTACTCTAAATTCTCTAGAATTATATCTACTTAATTCATATTCTTAGATTATCATTCATATTATTTTTATGTATCGAAAATATATATCGATCGAATCGGGCGAAATTAAAAGGTTTTCAAAGATTGTTTAATAAATTTTTCGATTTTCAATGGTAAGACAGTTCTCAATTCCACGCAGTGTAATAGTTTACTTACAATTTTATACATGTAAAATCGACGTAAGTAAGTCGCTCGCTCTTAACTAAAACTTTTAATGATGTAATATTTACATTTGATAATCTTAAAAAAGTACCTACTTTGTGTTCAATGGGTAACATTTCGCTTCGACGGAGGCTTAATTAACGCCGTTGATAGTATTTCATTTCTTAAATTACAAAATATACCGTAATTTTAATTTTATTCAACCTTAAGAATACTGTGATTCCATTCGACTCGATCTACCGATTAAAAAGTTTTCTTTCTGAAAAGCCTAGAAGATGCGCAAGTCTTATCGTTAGTTGAACACCCACCTCTCTTTAATGTTTCAGGTAAAACACAGATACCAGTTGTCTAATTATTTTTCGCGTTGAGAATATTATGCAGCTGATGGATTACAATTTCTACCTTAATCCGAAACGATAAAATCTCTCCTCGTTCTTCGGCTCTAATTTATGAAATTAGTCAAATTTTAAAGCACCATCGAGTCGACAGTCGGCGCAGAGTCGCCACATGTCGACTTCGTTCACGTTCGCTGCGCAAGTACGTTGCGTCTCGAATGTATTATAACAAGTAGGGCTGCACGCCTGTATAATGCAGTGGCTCGTGCAGCTTACGAATACGTTGTATGCGCGTGTATATACATATGCGTGTATATACGACTGCGCGTGCGCTTGTGTGTATGCGTCGGTATTGTATGAACAGCCGAGTCCTTCCAGCTAGATAAGTCATCGTATTTTACTTTAAGGCTCGTCCCTAATCATTTATTAAAAAATAAGCGTAGTTCGAGTATTTGGATAAAACATTTAAGTAAACCTATTGATTTACATTTGACAATATTTCAAGTATTTTAGTGTTATAAGCTTTGAAAAAAATAGCTCGAAACGAATTAAAGACTTTCGGTCGGAAAATGTTTTTCTAATTATTATATATCAGTATTTTTGTTGTGTATATTTCTGATAATTTATATATCAATATAAAAATAATTTACTCATCTATATATTAGTTTGTATATGAATCTGTATACCTTTCTCATGGATACCATATGATGGTCTACACCTTATTTCTAAATTAGATTTTTTTATTTTATTCGACAGTGCCTGCGACTTTTGAGGACGATCAGAACTCTATATAATATATATATATATATATATATATATATATATATATATATATATATATATATATATATATATATATATAGTACTTGTTAGGAATAATAAAAATACGTATACTTTTGTAGTTAAGAATTATTAAAAACATTACCACTAAAAAATCCAATACAAATTTGTTACATTTAAGTTTAAAGAATGAAAGATATTCAAATAACATGTTTTATTATATATTGACGCTTTGTAGGAAAATAAACACTATTCAGGCCGTGATAAAAACTAGAGTAATATAGTAGAAGAAACAAGTTTCCAGGTGTTAAGAAAAATAGCTCAAATCTTGAAAATATTCACAAACAGAAGAATCATTTCAGTATTATTGTTTGTTGCACTCCATTAACGATGTTCAATTTCGTTACAGTTAATAAAGTTTTTTTCCGTTCTTGTCTTCGTTATAGCGATTGAAATATCATACTACTTTTCATTTTAGAATTGATGCCACGTATCTCAAGTCCGTTTTCAAAGTTTTCTAGTGTGCTTTTAATAAACATTTCATACAAATCTGTATTATATATATATATATATATATATATATATATATATATATATATATATATATAGATAGATATATACATATATATATACATATATATATATATATATATATATATATATATATAGATACATACATACATACATACATATACGTGCACGCGTGCGCGCGCCATTGAATGAATACGACTAAATCAAAAAATTTAAGTAAACATTATTGTTGATGGGTTTTGCTTTTAGAATTAAACACTTACACTTAAACTTTACTTTAAAGTAATATAAAGACATCGTATACCGATTAAAGGGAAATGATTTTAATTTAATCGTTGCCGTCTCTTCATTGTCATACAATTTATTGAAGTCATGTTTTAACAATACATCAAGATGAATAATATATTTTATTACGACCATATCTTATATTCATTAAGTATGATAAATAATATATACTTCTTTATTTTAAATCCGCATGCAGAAAAAAATATTTATTTTATTTGATAAATTGTTTAAAGATATCAAGATGTCGAGCGTCGACGATAAACATGACAAAACTGCTATATGCACAAAGTCAGACGGTCGAAGAAGTTGAGGACCTAGGCCTGGCATCAAACATACATACTGCCGTACGGTATATACAAGTAGTATCCTCGCATAAGGATAAAATCTTAAGCCATTGTTTTCGCAGACTTTGCCAGGAGAACAGCTATATATATATATAAGATCGAGAAACACAAGTCTAGCAGAAATTGGCGACAATAGTCCGTGACTGAATGGCTCGTCTGCGAAACGAAAAAGCGCAGAAGCAACAGCTATACGAGACGCGAAAGGGATTGAAGCATCGGGAACGCTCTTATTCTTATATATACGTATGCTATATATATATATATTCTTTCTTTCCTCATCCACGTACTTATATATACAGAGCAGCAAAAATACGCGATATGCGCGCGCGGGATAAAAGAGAGCGTGCGCGATTCGCATTGAAAGTAGAAAGGTGCACGTTGCTCGTTGGGGAGCGCCGATGAGTCCCCGAGCGCACGTATATAGTCGGCGGCCCCAAAATGCATACGGCGGGGACGCTCGTAAAGCACGTGGTTTGGCCGGTTAACCGGCGGGGCAGACGCGCATCGCTGCGATGCCGTCGCGACGCGACGCGTCGCCGCTCCCTCTCGACGAGGGGCTTTTAAAGTTTAAATGCCAGGACGGGCTGGACGACTATATATAGGGTCTTTTTAAATTCGGCGGGGACCGACGGGCCCGCGACAATGCCGACAATGGAACGATGAAAAAAACTAGTGGGGCGAGGGGCGGAGGGGGTACACGGTGTATACAACACTCCAATGTGCTGGCGCGCGAGCGCGCGCCTGTTTCTCTGCATGTCTTATATATATATACATACATACACAACTATAAACGAGTGCCTACATTTTTTAAGGTGTAAAGAAGGCAAGGAGAACGGCGAATCGAAGAGAAAAGGTACGCGGTACGTACAGATAGCGGGGCCCGTACCAGTCCTGGATGAACGAAAAAAGGGAATGAAGGAAAAGAATGCTATGAAGAAAGAACAAGAAAGAGAGAGAGAGAGAGAGAGAGAGAGAGAGAGAGATAAGAAAGCGAAAAACGGCTATATGGGGAGAAGAAGGGCAGCCCGCCTTTTTGAATTATTGGGAGCGCTATATTCTACGTTCTGATTTTTTTATACTTTTTTATATTATAATAAATTTATACATTATATAATTATATAACATATATCTGAAAAATAATAACAACTCGGCATGTAATCAGCTAAACAGACTGTTTAGACAGTTTTTCGATGGAAATATTAAAGAAGCAATTTTAATAGTATTCACAACAAAACTTCGTTTATAAATCCGAGGTTTGGATCGTCAAGACACAACCAAATAGTTTAAAATAATAAATATATCTTATAATTAAAATTATGCAAGCTGGACACGGTTTCACTATAAAACATCGCAAGCATACGATTCAAGCATAGAACACGTTGCTCTCGCATTGCTTCGAACGCTTACTTAGCTTATTATGCTTTGTTCAACCATAAAAATGTCAAACATCTAATGTTATCGTAATTATCTTATATTATAAACAAAATCGTAATTATCGGAATTCTGAAAAAAAAAAATTCCTTACACCTGGTCATTAAACATTAAGCACCTAAGTAGCATTGTGAATCTCTGTTTGAGTTAGTTAATAAACCTGAACTGTCAAACTGAACAATCTTTAGAATAGCGTAATACGAAAACAGGATGGCGATATGTCAAGTGTATATCATATACATATGTGCATAATATATATACCCCCTGTCGTAATTCTAGCATTGGCTCCCCAGCGTCTCCCGACTGCCGATCGCGAATCAGCGTAATCAATACGTTCGCCCGTGCCCTTCACTTTCGCTGTTTCTCTTTCTCTCTCTCTCTTGCCTCTCTTCTCTCCTTAACTAATTGAATTCGTCGATGTAGCTCCGCAAGACGCAGAAAAAAGGGCGTGACTCTTTCCTTTTTTCGCAAGTGCGAACAGCTGATCGGCCCCATAACGGTCCTCGCGCGTACAAGTATATCTATATACACGCAGGGGTAGGTCAGTGCCCCAGGAGGCCTTGCTCTCACTCTCTCTCTCTCTCCCCCCCTCTCTCTCTCTCTCTCTCACTCCCTCTTTTTCAACGAATGCTCTCCTTTCTCGTCTTATGCTTGCTGCGATCCCGTCGTCTTTCCTTTTCGCTCCTTCTTATACTCTGTCTGGAACCCCCAAAGACTCAACCCGTGGCGCACCCCAATCTCGATATATATATATACGTATACTCGGCGACTCACCGCTAATCGGACCCTACGTCTGTAACAGCGTTTGTGCGTATACGTGTATACATATACCCAAACTTGGATGTAAAAGACGCATGGAAAAGAAGGATAGAGAGAGAGAGAGAGAGAGAGAGAGAGAGAGAGAGAGAGAGAGAGAGAAGAGAGAAAGAGAGAGAGAGAGAGAGAGAGAGAGAGAGAGAGAGAGCGAGAATAAGGAAGGAGAAGGGGGAATCAAAAAAGCAGGGGCGCCAGAAAGGCAGGCACGGCCAGCCAGCCATCAGCCACCTAGCGCAAGGGGGCAGGTGAACACCTGGTGTAGAAAGAGAGAGTGAGAGAGCCACCCGATATAAACTACTGGCGTCCGCCTGGCACGAGCTGCTCTCGCACTCGCGCCTCAAGAGGTGCTCGATACGATATCTCATGTCGCGAGTACGCTAGTTTGCGTTCTGTCGACTTGCGTACACGTTCACCGCCTGCCGTACAATATAATTCCGAACGCTGCCAATATTTACCTTAATCGGGATTAATAATCATTCTCTTATGTGCGCCCCTAATCATAGTTTTAAGCCAGTTACTCGACTCAGCTTTTCAAATGGATCGCTCGCGCAAAAGATGTACATATTTTCGGATTTCTAGAATGCGACTTTACAGATATGCGTGCAATTAGCTATCGGTTGTCTACCTATTTTACCGGCATTTCTATTATATAATAAAAGAATGTGTTACATGAAAAAATAATTTTGCAATTATAAAAACCAAAATAATTATTATTTAACGTGATTCTTATAAAATTGTTTAAATTACAAATTTTAAATTTTGTATTTTTTAAATTACAAATTTTCCTGGTGATCGGAACCAAATCTGTTGAAAAATGAAATCAAAATGCACATTATTTACAATCAGTTTATTAAAACCTGGCACGATGCAGTTTTATTTAGTTTCTATAAACGAAGTGCCTAAAACTGAGCTTTTTGTGCTCGCTTAGATCGTGCAAAATGATCAGTCCTGCATTTTAACTCGTAAACGCAAAGCCATTTTGTAATTAGCAGTGTCCGTAACTCTATTGATCGCGTATGTTTTTGAAACTTTAAATAGTCCTTTTACACACTCGTTCGAAGCATTGCGCGAAGTAAAGTTTAGAGAGCGTTGAACTTAAATATGAGTCGTATGATTCGTCATCCTCCCTTGGCAAACGCTCGGGCAGTAATCATGTTGCGTAAACTACCATATTGAACGATTAAGTTCGGGTCGTGTGAAAATGACGTAATTTACACACTCGTATTGTAGATGTATAGTACTAATTAACGGATAAAAATACAGTTTTAGGTTTCCAATCAATTACCGCTAAACTGCTCGATTCGTTCTAAAGAAACTATATAGAGCCTATCCGCAATAATGAAGAAGTCGTCGTGACAGGGCGCGTTTAATAATTCGCAACAAAAAAGGGGCCACGGTGAAAACGCATGAAATATTGCCGGCATAATTGAGCGACGATGGGTCGAGGCGATCAAGCCGAAACGCGCGTGGTCGCGTGCCGCGAAGCGACAGCGCGCAGCGGGGCGATTGCTAACGTAAAAAAAAGGAGCCAGGACCGAAGACGCCGCGCGCCCGCCGAGAAAAATAACAGGCGCGCGAGAAGCGCATTGGGCGGCGGCGGCGGTGGCGACGGCGGCGCGACCTTCGCCAGCTGATGCGGCCGCGCGGGCACGAGGGCAGCGGACCGGGCGGCGGTGGGTGCGCGAGCCGACGCGGCCCGGATCGGAGGCGGGACGAGAAGCCGACGCGACGACCCCCTTCAAGGCCGCGAGGGGAAATCCCGTTCGCAGGAGATCCGAGATCGTAATATCGTGACGCGGCCTTCGCGGCGAGCACAGCTGATCGCGCGCGTAATTGAGCACACCGGGAAGATAGGTCACGGAGGATCCGTCCGACGAAATACGCACCGTTATTAGAAATAAACTTAACAATAATTTTCAGTTTTTATTGTTGTCGGCGGGTCGTTTGTACTATCAATAGTTCATCCTGTCAATTTTTAGTCGTTAGAATTTTAAGCGTTCTATAAATATTTAAAATCTTTTTCCAATTAGTTCTATTAACATTAAGCAAAGCCAACGACACCAAATTTTTTTTATTTCTTTCAATTTCACAGTTTTGTATCTATACAATGAGTTGAACTTTATATTCTATATGTATTGCTACTGTGATTATGTGTATTATTGTATGTATGCACGCGCGTGCACAGAATATATATCTAAATATATTTTATTTTTAATAAACTAATAAATTTGTTATATCTTGCAATTTGTACTTACTTATTTTCCTATAAAAATGTTATTGCACGAATACCTAATTATTTCCAAATTCCTCGTGCACATCGTACCTCTTATCCTTGTATTCGTATTCTTATCCTTCTACCCATAGGTAGAATATTTCATTTAATAACATGAATTTATAATTTGTTTTTGCTTAAAAGTGCGGTATCTTTAAATCTAAGCTTTTGCCTGCAACTTACAGCTTATGATTTTGATTGAAAGTCGCAATGGAAATAACCGGACTTTATTTTGGTTTGAGGCATTCGTCATGCCCCGCCTTTCATATTTGCACACGAGCATTTGCCCACTAATGAACGGGCACGCGTCCTGGCGCGCGTCGCCTCTGTACATATAACTGTGTATATCTTTACCTATATACACAGACACACACGATATCAATCTCATCACTTCCCTCCCTCGAGCTTTTTTTCTGTCATGGGATAGCGGCTAGTCGACGTAAATTTTTTTTCCGACTCACTCGAGAATATAATATATATCGTCGTGGTTTGGTTTAGTGTTTTATTTTTTGACAAAGGATTGAAGGGGCTGCGAGGAGAATGAATCAGGTCGTCATCGACGACTGACACCGACAATACCTGATGCACGACAGAAGCTCGTTGTAAAACGATATAAGCATGATATGTCCCGTGCCTGCGCAACGTGTCAACCATTCGAAATGGATGGCGGAATGAATATACGGGCGAGCTCCTGTTTAAAACTCCAGGTTCTTTAACTGTTTCGCCTGCATAGCGATTAAATAATAATATAACGTTTTTCTGATATTTTCTTTAGAAAATAATAACAGTTGAGATTGTGTGCGTTGGTTTACATACATTATATTTTAAAGTTTTAAGTATACATCGTTTTGAAAACACTGTATCAAAATTTTAACTTAATTGAGTCATAATTTTCGAGAATACAAAACATTAACTGACTGGTTCTTTGGGGCGGCTTATGGGACATGCCTATAAATTTTAAACGCGGTTTTCTTGAAAGGACAATTTCGAAGTCGGTGTTTACACAATATATCTGAATTCTCAAAAACGGTTCAATCAATGTTTTACCGAAAAGAAGTATGCTCTCTTCTGAGATATGCCGCTTTCTCAAAAATTAATAGTAAGCAAATTTTCTTCCTTCAAGTACACAGAAATGTTATTATTCAATTATACGTTGACTTGATTTCCAATGATCAACTCTCGAGTTAGACGACATTTTTTTTCTAGTTCTCTACAAGACTTTTTTATAATCATTGATACAAAATGACAGAACTTTTTAAACGGTGATTATTAAACTTCTAAAAAATTTATTTAGATATATTAAAGCCTGTTTTTAAAAAATACTTAAAAATGTCAAAATAAGCCTAAATTATATTGTTGCGGTAAAACTCATGATAATTGTGTAAAGATTATTTAGTTTCAAAATTTTTAAATATATTTAAAAAAATATTTGAAATAGAACTTATTAAACTTAATAAAATAAAAATTGAATGCATATATTACAGAAATTTATGAAAATACATATTTTATGTTTTTTTTTTCTTTAAACCTAAATTATTTGAGATAAAAATAAAAAATGAAATATATAATTTTATTGCGAATATATATATATATATATATATATATATATATATATATATATATCTATATATATATATATATATATATATCATTTTATCTTCTATGAATATAATGATAGGGTATAACTTTGACATAGCGGTATTGATTTTGATTAATGCTAGAGAAAAAATGTACATAGCATAAAATATATTTTTTATTTATTAAGACTTACAACTTGTACTTGAAAACATTTTTTAAATATTCAAGATTGTCAAATATATCATGATATTTTTTATGGATTTTTTATGAATTTCACTCTAAAAATCCAACTTGTGTACATTTTTATTATAATCTTCGTTAGAAGTGCGACAAAATATTTCAAAATTCTTGTATTGTCTTAGAATTTACTAAGAAGTTTATATTGTAAACGTGGCTAAACTTTCAGACAATTTCAGTACAGATTTAAATCTAATTGAAATAGAAAAACTATATCCTACAATTTATAGTTATTGAGTTACTTTCTTATAGCATTATACTACAATAACTTATTTTTAAATTACAAGACTTAACCATCATTTATGAATATAATCAGGATATAAAAAAATCTTTTAATCTAAACGGTAAAATTAAATTAAATGAAAATTTCAATTTTGATAACTAATTTGAAATTTGAAGAATAACACGCTCAAAAATGATCTACTACTAAAATAAGACCTATTTATGGACCAAAATAATAATTATATCGATACTTTCACAGAAATAAAATAAATGCTACTGTTATAAATGAATATTTATAATTTTTTCAACCAGTGTATTATTGCAGCTGTTTAATTATGTTCTCTTTTGCTTGCATAATTAATTGTAAAGATGGATTGTTCAAACAAAAAGTTGTTCAAACAAAAGCATTTTGTATATAAAACGAATTCATTCCCTCAGATATCATTGACGCTTTATACTATGTGGTATAAATGTTCACCAGATGCAATTTATGCAATTTACAACTACACCAATACTGATGCATTATAAAATGAGTCTGTTAATGAGAAACTGCGCTTGCAACAAATCTGAAATAGTGTAAAAGGACCAATACCCGGACACTTTTAGTTATTTTAGCGTTATTTTTATTACGACAAATTAATTGTTTATAACATTATATTTTTTATTATAAACCTTATATATTTTTGCACTGTTTAAAACAAGAATATTACCGGATTAAATGTTACAGAAAAGGCGGAGTAATAATTTTAAAAAATTTCTCATACAACCTACATAAGTATTCGGAAGAAGCTAGCTTTCAGTTGTTCCCTATGCGCACGGACATAGTCACATCCTATACTCGAACAGACGTATTGGTTGTATCATATTTTACGTATAGTTTAAAAAAATTTGTTTCTGGTTTGTGAAGAAAAGTAGTGTTCTAGTACGGATCATACAGCTAATGAAAAGAATTCGAACCATAGATCTGCGAGGACTTGTTAACGTCCCAACAGTTCGAGCTATTCGACTAGTTTTCAACCCTAGTAGTTTTTTAGGCGGCTATTTAACTAGCTAATTCGATCTCGATTCCAATGCTACATATTAGTTAGATCTACTCGAATGGTTAAAGTGTTCCAACCGTCCAAACTGTTCGAACAAAGGTTCCAGTTCTAAGTTCAATGTAAACGTAAATTGAGAATTTGTCAAGATATAAAAAGAATGATCAATAAATGGAACCTATAAACGGAGATCTGAATGTCATGTAATTAATCATTACAATAATAAAAAGAACTATTGATTTTATTAATTAAACTAGCATTATTAATATGCAACTAGCTTTTACTAAGACATAGTTCTTATTAATAAGTATAGCATTAACTTTCAATATTACGACGAATCACAGAAGAAGACGGTGCATTTGATGTACGATTTCATGCATTATGTGCTTGCAACGTTGTTAGTATATGGCTATATATAAAAGTATTTCATATTCATATTATTAAAATGAATATTTCGATGCGTTATAATACGTATAATGAAACATTTATAAGTGCGATTTAAATCCATAATACATTTATTAATAGGCTTAATATAATAATATTATATTTATTATAATTTTGCAATGTGCATACTTATGTATTTATAACAAAATCTCGTTTTATTTGTTACTGTCCGAGTGGTGCAAATCACTCCCCGACTACAGGTTATTAGCTACTTTACCTTATTATAGCGCATTTTAGGATTTTGCGGGTCGACAAACTAAACTGGCAAAACAGACTCGCGTTTTGCTCGATGGGTCATGCTCGTTTATCTGCCGGTATTATAATAGACATGGCTGAGTCTATATCTATCTATATGTGTGTATGGAACTACCCTTATGCGGCAAATGCTCGGAACGACTGCGTGCACGGTATATTATATATACAAGTAAACGGTACCATCTGCTCGACAGTTTTTATCGTGCGGGAAAAGTGAGCTCAGCTTTAACCGTTAATCATGTACGTTATGGGCAATACGTCTAATTTTGTTTTCTCCATAATAATAGGTAATTACGTAGAATATCAGTATGACATAACTCTTGAAATTTTAATCCGTTCAGTCCCCTACGACATTTTGTGAATACCAACTTTTTTCACATACCAACAATAGATTTATTCTTCGCAAATTTGCACTAGATTTCAGCCAAATATATTAATGAGCATAGGAACACAAACGAATCGCAAGAAACTGTCTAACTTGATCAAGAATAATCTAGTGAAGTAAATTTTTTTATAATTTAATTTAAAATAATCTTTTCGGCTTGAATGGTAAAGACATTTAATTTTTACAAGGCTTACAATTAACATGTACGTCACCGTCAATAAGATTGTTTTACTAATCTCTGGCAATTCGATTTCTCATCATTCCAAAATCTCCGGAAGTATTAAGAAATAATATTTGTTGCAGAAAACGAACTACTATCTATATCTATCAATCTATCTATACAATCTATCTTATTAATTTATCAGTTGCGGAAATTCTTAGCCACTATACTTTTTCTAAATTGTCATACAAATATTAGACATGCAATATCTCTACAATGTAAGAAAATTTCTGATTACAGTACTTGGTTAAATATTTTTAAAATAAAATATCTTCTTAAAAATCATAGTTGCATGTTTGAATACCTAGGTATTTAACATTGAATGAAATATATCAAATATATTTAATCAATAATTCATCCAAGACTAGAATAACGTGTGCTTAAAATAATTTATTTAAATACTAGGAAGCGTAGTATAAATATAAAAACATTATTTGTTTTATTTTTTATTTCAATAAATCTTTAATAGGAGATGATGTACGTATATAGATATATTCATATCCAAATATTCGTTCCCAACATTTTTAGTATAATGTTCTACTAGAGATGGCTATCATTGTTATTGCGTAGGTAATTTAGAGCGATATTTAAAAAAGATTCTATTTAAAGGTATAAAGTTATGAAATTCATAAAAATCATCTACTATACAGGTCAATATCTGGACTTGAAAGTATCGGCGAACGAAAATGCAACGGTCGTTTGTATGCATGATCGCGACGACTCTCTCACTGCAAGCGCTCAACGTATACAGAAAGCAAGATGAAATAGAACGAAGCAAGCCGAGTATACGATGTGATATTGTATATGTAATACATGTAGATGGACTTACCACTCGTGCGATTACGCTTGATCAGCGTATTGTCACCAGACAAGCTGGATCGACTGAGATCCCGCGCGATGCTGGAGATCGGCGTCATCGGCGTGTCCGGCGACGCCTGCGCCGGAGGCCCTTCATTATCAAGCTCCGCTATTATCGACAGATTCTGAAAGCTGCCACTGCTCAAATTCAGTCTATGCGACATGGCTCGGTGCTGGCTTCGCATCCACGGTCGTATGTTAGATTTCGTATAATAAATGTTTTATATGATGGCTCCTTGGCTGCGGTCTTGGCAATCGGTTCTCTTATATACGAAAAAAAATATATCACTTCCGTACGAAACCCGTACTAAACGGCCCGGTAATGTTCCATCAATGCAAAATTGTCTTATCCCAGATATATATATATATAGATAGATTCTAATTAATTGGTTAATTAACTCTTAAATTATACACTTTTTCTTTGCGATAATTCTCTGCATACAAATCGGTAAGCTTTGTATCTTCGAACCTTTGATAATTACCTGGAACGAGAGATAACAAATACGAACAGTGTCAGTAAGGGTTATAAATTTGACAAGATCACGATTTAGTTTCAATAACTTGAACGAGCGCTCTCATATTCATGAAGTGCGCCAATAAAGTTAATCTTATGAACTGTTTATGTCTTGGTCATGTTTTGGTGGATTGGGTAAGTCACTTCTTATATATATATATATATATATATATATATATATATATATATATATATATACACACATAATAATTTAGTTGTGCTTACGAAAACTGTATTAATCAATTTTTTATTAATTTTAATTTATTTAATTCGAGTTTAAGACCAATAGAAATATTTATTAATTAATATATATATATATATATATATATATATATAACAAAAAATTTTAAAAATTTCGAGAAGAACAGGCGTTTTTATAGCAAATGCAGGTATAATAAGAAAACAGTATTATAAAAAAATTCTTTATACCCATCCGTATCAGCTAACATTTATGTGTACACTTCCTTTTCTTCTATACACGCAATATCCTAACTTTTTCAGGAGGGCTTATTAATCTGACAAAATCACTTGATAAAATATTCGCTCTTACGATATTTATTCACATATAAATATACGTATAATAAATATCACAATGCTAATTGATTAATTCATCCAAGGATGCCGACAAAAAAAATCGATGGTCTCGCGAAGTCGTAAGGCGGATACTAAAGAGGCCTCGGCGCATCGCAACTCACTCCTCGGCAGTACGGACGACTCAATTGCTCGAGGTGCGCGCGGATGGCGCGGCGATAGACGATGGGCGCATATATATGCGCGAACCTCGTGAGGAAGAGAGCGCGATCACGTTTCGAAACTAGAAGTACTTAATAGTATAATATCGGCGTTTGAGATAAAATGCGAGCAATCGCTATAACCGTCGCGCCAGAAATTTAAGACCGTAAAAGACACACAGAGAGAGAGAGAGAGAGAGAGAGAGAGAGAGAGAGAGAGAGAAATGTGGCAGAAAAAGGCTGAGGATTCGCAATTTTTTAACATAATTTTTCGATTATATTCCATCCACCATATATATTAATATTAATACTTTAGTTTATGCGTATATCCTTTATTTCTGATCCAAATTGGATGTTACATAGCAAGAAAACAATTTTTGTGCTAAATGTAAATAGAAATAGAATAAAATTTTGCATGTTGTTACAAAACTGATCAAAATTTTTCCTATTCTTTTTTTTTCATAATTCAGTTTAACGTCTTACAGAGAACACGGAGAATGAGCTATAAGAGCCGTAAGCCTGTATAGATGAAGAACGGGAGCAGAGGAGAATGCGACAGATCGCTATAGCGGCTTGAATGTGTGAGTTCAGGCGAGGGTAGGGATCGTTCAAACGAATGACATTCTGTTATTTGCTTTCCTCTTTGCTCTCGCGCCACCCGCGCCACCTCTCTTTCTACTATATAATTTCTCTCTGCTCCGACAACTCGATGCTCAAATGACTAATGATTGCTCCAAACCGCTATCGAAATTCCAGTGTATGCCGTTGCGCTTATATAACACACACGCGCACGCACGCGCAAGTACATCTTAACTAGGCGCAATATATGTGTATATATTATCAACGAAACTCTCCAAGAAGCTGATATTCATATTCATTCATGATACTATATATATATATATATATATATATATATATATATATATATATATATATATATATATATATATATATGTAATATTTACACATACAAATATAAATATCAATTTAGTCTTTTTTTCAATTTTCTGCAAATTAGAGGAGAGATAATGCATATTTCAATTAATGTATAGTGTATATAGAATTATCAAAATTGCATATCCAACAAGTTCAATCTGACAAAGTAAAAAACCAAATAATAATTAATTCAAATACTTGTTATTCTTTATTTGTTCGTAACACTTTACTAATTAATCATGATTTGCGATTATTTATTCAAATAAATTGTTTTCTAATTACCATAAAGTTTAGAGCATTAGAGTTCGATAATGTACATTTCTGCCTACTTTTAAGTATTAAACTACATTTTTAGAAGAAAAAATGAGAAAATATTTTTATGTTCTAAATACTTATGTTCTATTTTTATACTTCTAAATTCCACAAATTACTTCGCAAAAATGGAAACTTCAGCCTTTTATTTGTTGAAAAGAGTAATGGTCTAATTATAATAATTAATTTTAAAATAGAACTAAAGTTAAATTATTTATTATTATTAACTGCAAACTTGTAAGCCATTCAAGTACAAATGCATCTCCTTCAAAAATTCTATTTATCAAAAAGATATATTTAATCTGAAATTAGCATACTTCAAACTTTCTCTCAAGTTCAATAAATGTATAGCCTATATAAGCATGAAAGAATTCGTTGACGACATCCGCTAAGTGTGCGGAATATTGCCCGACGGTTACACTCCGTCACAATATTAAATTCGCAGGGCCCGCGTATATCATTAACATGAGTATCATCCAGACTATAGAGAACTTGGTAAGAAAACCAGCAAGAAACACTAGACTCTATATATACCTACAACCAACGATTAGCTTCCTATCCCGACCTACTTATCTCCCTTCACCCTCGAATTTTGAAAAACAAAACCACTATAAATTGATAAAATATATATACATTACAGACGATGGGTGGTCCAGAAGATCATTTGTCACGTTTCTTAATCGTTAAAAAAGGCAAAAAAGATTGAAAAAAAAGGAATTCAATATCTGAACGCATTATCATATTATAAGTATATTGCACGTTGTAGGTATTTGAGAGTACAGTTTGCGCACAGTATAGAAAGCATTGAAAAAATTATTATTTAATACAATACAACGAAGATTCAAATTCCATATATGCGACAGTTTCTATATACGTGCTTGTATTTCAAATCATTATGAAGATTCAAAATTATGACAATAAGCTTGTATACAAAACGAATTAATACTTGATTAAATAGAATGAGAATGTTAGTAAATAAAGATTTACTTTCTAAGAAAAAGCAACATCCGATTCATCTCTCCGCCTCTCTCTCTCTCTCTCTCTCTCTCTCTCTCTCTCTCTCTCTCTCTCTCTCTCTCTCTATCTCTCTCTCTCTCCCTCTCTGTCTAACTTTAAAAACCGTGCATTTTGATTAAATAAACTTTAAACAAAAATTACATTTTTTGAGATGAATTCAAAGTTCTTTTTTTTTATATCAAAAAGCATAATTCAAATACCTTAATTTGGAAAAATAAGTTTTCGTGTGAATTGAAATGAAGCAATGAAACTTAGTAATATTATTCTATATTAATGAGCTTTATCTCTGAAATTTGCTAAAATTATATGTGATACATGTTGGATTAACAAATTCGTACGTACCTATATAATATAAGTAATAGTTATATTACAATATGTACAGCTACTTTATACTGCAACTTTATTCTCAGAGGTGTGTAGAATGTTGCCAGTGTACAGGGTATCTGTTGAAACGGTTTAGCAAAATCAGTAACAACTAAAAAATGTATATAAATATGTAAATGTGTTTCTCTATTAAAAATTTAATATATACGTTGAAATAATTATTTTCAATTGATTATAAACAATTTTGTGTGTGTGTGTGTGTGTGTGTGTGTGTGTGTGGTGCAAGCATGCGCGCGCGCGTGTGCGTATGTGTGTGTGCATATTATAATGATATAAAAATAAATCAAAAAAATTTATTAATTAATATATATTTTACAATTACAAAATGAGCACTTATGATCAGAACTATGATAGTACACAGTGTAGAATGGAATATTATTTAGACCTTTAAATTTTGAAGCATATGATTTAAACAGGTCATATTTACTTGTCAAATTCCAAATTTTTATAATAGAACTATGTATATTTTTTAGCATCATTATTAACAATATTTACCAATAAATAATAATTTATATGAATTTTCTAATAACTTACATTTTTTCTTAATTGAATGGCCGTTACTAGTAAGAAAAATTTTGGCGGGATCTTCCTTCCAGATCAGTCTTGATGATAAAGGTTATGTCCCACTAATTAATTAATTACCTTGTACACAATCGTCATAACAATATCATTTTAAATCAAAAAGGATTTTTTGTCGAAATAATTTCAGAATTGTATAGCTATTATTTTTTCTAATTTTTTCTTACAGACTTGTCAGATCTACAAGTACGGCACGATTCACTGGGCGTCAAATGGACAAGTGAGCTTATATGCTTAGCTCCTATGGCGAAATATAATGTGTAAGTATATCTATAAACACATACATTTATATATACATATGTGTATATATATATATATAGTCAGATTATAAGTTCATCGAAAAACAACATCCTACCACTGCCTTAGCCGATTACTGAAAATTAATAATAGTTTCAGCGTGGATGTAGATAATCACTACACCGACTTCAGTCTTGGCGGTAAAATGAGCTGGATTTTGGAGCGCCTGTGCCCGCCTTTTTTCTTATACTCAACGTGTCGCGGCGTACATGAATGCCTGGAAGTAAATCATACAACAGGCTCTCATTTGGGATCAAGAGATTGGAATGTTTCTTTTTATTTTTAAAAGGAAATTTTGAAACAAATTTAAAAAATAAAATCTTGATCAGCCGACTTACCTACTTTGCGAATTATAGATTATCCTTCGAATCCAGTTCATTATCAATTATTTATTTTATTAGAAAGTTATGTAAAATTCATAAAAAAGATTATGTAAAATTTCTGTTTAACTTTTAAAGTAGAAAATGATTATTTACATCATATATGTATGATAATGTAATTTATATATAACATGATTAATTTGAAAAGTGAAATGCATGCAAAATTCATTTTTTAGCACAATCCATTCAATTTAAAAAGATATTTGTCGGAATTAATTAAATGTATGATTATTGAATAGAATAATAAGTTATTGTATAAATAGTTAACACGAATAAATCAATTCAAAATCGTATCTTCAGAATCTGTTAATATTTTTTTGCATATGTATTTTAATATATATAGAATATTAATTGGCATTATTTCAATATATATATATATATATATATATATATATATATATATATATATATATATCTAAATTTATTTTTTCTGTATTTAAAAACATAAAATATCAAATAGCTATACTATATATAAATTATTTATAATTGATAAATAGCATAAGTATTTATAATATATTATAAGACATAAAAAATAAAACTGTAATACCAAAATCCGAATAGAATATCTTTCACAATTTTTAAAAATAGATATTGAATAATTCTAAACTTTTTTTAATAATTTGAAAAAATTACGAAGTTTTTTATACTTACTATAAATTACTTACAAACAGCTTTTTATTCGCAAATTTTATGACTTTCTAGTACACAGCTACACATGAATCAAAACTACTATTTTTTTGGTTTTTGGAACAATCAGATAGAGAATAACTATGACTGTTTAAAAAATATTTAACAAACTTTATTAATGTTAAAGATTGAGGAAAATTCATTAACTTTAAAATTAAATATATATGGCCAAAAATACTTTATTATATATAAATATAGCTTTATTCAAGAAATCCATGTGTAGCCCTTATTTGTAAATTTTTATTACCGATAAGACAGAAAATGTATAAATAATTTTCAGTGTTTATACATGCATAGAATCAATAAAAGAAACACGTAAATGGAACAAATTTATATATTTTATTTTTTCTTTTATAATACTATAAAAATTAATAATACTTATTGTATAATGAGTGTTGTATTTATTTTTTAGCTTCTTATATAACATAAAAAAACATAAATACATATAACAATCTTTTTTAGTCTTTTTGTCATGAAAGTCTCCATTAATCTTTATTTTTATGTTTTTGCCTATATCATGTTAATGAAATACTACAAGGCATTGCAGTTAACATAACTGCATATGATTCGACTACACTAATTGCCTTGTTTAATTTGATAAGATATTAATTATATTTAAGATATACAAGTTTAATACATCTGCTAAATAATCTCAGAATTCATCTATTCCGTTCGTTCTTTAAATTCTACTAAAAGCTTTACACTTCATCAAATAGTCTTTTTGTCATAACTGACAACTCTCTGAAACGGCCTTGAAGGTAAAATATTACTTCGTGAAGAACTTGATAAACTCTTTGGTTTTGGTGGAAGTGGCGGAGGTTTGTGTATTTTAAAAGGTGAAACTTGTGGAAGATCTTCATTTAACACTTTTGTTGAATTATGTCCTAGATTACTATTTTCAATAACAGTTTTATCATTATCAACTAAAGTTGTATCTAAACTACTCGAATTGTCGAAACATTCATCCAGAATAGGCTTTTCATCTTCAGAATCATAAAATTTACTAAACTCGATATTCCCCGAAGTTGCACGCGGTTTTTCTCGTTTCTTTTCGTTCAATGACTTTCCGTTTTCTTTATTCTAAAGTTTAATTATATATTTTTATTTATCTTATATAATTTAAGTTATTTTCATTATTTATACAGCAATATTTTTCAATATAATTTTTTAATTTGTGATTTATAAATAATAGTTTAATGTCTCACTTTTAAAAAATCTGGAAGTTCGATATTAATTTCGGTTCCTCTTTGATCATCCAGTCGAGATCGTTGTGCTCTCTTTAATCCTTCATATAAATCTAAATAAATACAAAATTTAATTAAAATATAATTTTACTATTTTTTGTAATACATTAAAAAAAAAATTTATACTTTGACCATCTCCATCAAATCTACTTGGAAGTTGAAGTTTTACTCCATTTCTCCATTTAGCTATTAAAGGTGGAATTGGTCGATGGGATTCTTCGTTTCCACAATCTGAATTACTTTTTTCACTTATATTACTACTTTTCGATTTAGACTAAAAATAAATAGTTTAGTATAAATATTTTATAGGAATAAAAGTAATCAAATGATACATTATTAATTCCAATAGTTCAAATTAATAGAAAGGTGTGCAATACTTTTTTTCTGCCATGAAGAGTTGAATCTCTTGAAAAAATCCTGCCTGATAGTATTGAGGAACCTTCGGACTTTTGATCATCAGACTATAATAAGGATATTATGAAATAGCGGATCGTTTTTTAAATAACGAACTAATTAATATAGTCGTAAATATATATTTTTACCTTACTAGATCCTTCATCTCCTTCGTACTTTTTATCACTTTTTCCAACACGCAATTCTTCAAATACCTTATTAGTTATTTCATCGAGAGTAGGCTGACCTTTAGGTACTTCAGGTGTTTTGAATAAAGAACTATCGTCAATTATTTCTAAAATAAAAGATATGTTAATATTATGCAATATTCACTGACATTATTTTATTTATTAAATAATTATTCATTACCTTTACTATTAGAAGTAAGAGCAAGTCTTGCTGGTGCATTTACAGCAGGAATGTCAACAGATATCGGATGACCGTCGGCCCAAATTGTAACGAGATCGAGCTTAAAACCATATTTATTTAGCAAAGGCTTCAGAACTTCTTTTAACGTCCTCCCTTTATGAGCAACTACACTTATTACACGACGAGAAGGTAGGTCCACCTTGATAACTTTAGTTGGCACCACTTCCACTTCTTGACCAGCTAATACTGAGCTTGGATATTTAAGATTTATAATCTAAAAATTTATTCAAATTTTAGAATTATTAATATTCGGATCAATTTTGTGAATTTTTAGTTTTTTCTTTTACAAATAATTTTAGTATTCGCCCAACACCACTTAAATATTAGAAAGCCCAAGGTATCTCATTAATGAAAATCTGTAAATAACATGCTTATTTTAATCAACAACACCATATGAGAAAAAATCTATTATGTAAGGATAAAACCAGATCAGAGTGCACTAATTTTCTAATATTCAAACAATTTGAATTAATTGTTGGATATATAAAACTGATTTCTTTGTATAAGAAAATTATTTTTATTATAAGTGAAGTCTTAAAATTCTAAATAGTAATACTAAATAAGGAAAAAATACATCAATGTAGAATAAATTTGAAATAAGAAAAGCGTTAAACTTATATCATACACGCGCACTGCACATACTAAAAGGAGACGACCCGATATATGAGTCACGGTTTGATACAGATTGAGGAAGATAAATATGATTACTTCAAAAATAACCTCAGTACAGATTTTAGACCTATTGCCCTATTTGCAACGTAGAGTACTTTTTTACTTATTAGTAATTAAATTATAAATATAAATGAAATTTTTAAATGAAAATCTATATTTTGGCTTCAGATTTAAGGAAGAAGTAACAATTACAAAAAATACCTTCTAATAAGCTTATATTCTCAAATGCTTACTTTCTTAGTTATTGTCAATTAAAACTAGTCCAATTGTAAACACATTAATTGGGTAAATAATTACTCTTTAATTTGTAAAAATTCAGCCGAAGTTCAATAAACAATAACTAAAAAAACTACATATTCGCGGATATAAATTGATAAGAAAGTTTTGGTTGAAAATTTTGGCCGATTCTTTTTTCGAAACCGATTCTAAAAACGGATTTTCTTCGACTCATTCGATTATATATATATATAAATACTAATTTTAAGTAAAAAAGTACTATATTTTGGGAATGAAAGAGCAGTAAGTTGTACTATGAGCAGGGTTTATTTTGGGAATAATAAAATGAGTTATTTCGTTCAATCTGGACCAAATCCGTCACGCATATGTCTTAAGTTTCACCTTGATAATACAGAATTTCAATTGAATTAAATTTTATAATAAATTGATTCTATAATATTAGTGTACCCTGGAAAGCAGATAACGAAATTTTGGTTAAAATAGAAACAAACCTCATCTGTAGCAAGCATAAGAACTTCGTAGTTCGAATATCGCAGAGCGCGTTTTTCAAGTAGACGCGTAACGACGTCTCGGACGCTATCTGAATGATTGGTTGGTATGACCGTCGTCGAGCCGTCCGTCAGGATAACTCGACAAAGGCCAGCACACTTAGACACGTGAATCTCTCGCTTCTCGTTCGACTGTCCTTCGCAGGACGAGATCGACTACAAGTTAAAATTATCGATTTCGAGCTTTTTGGATTTATTGTGACTTATTTATATTATTTTTTATTGAGGATGGACTGTGTTTGAATTATAAAAGAAAGATATTGTACGTTGATAATAATATTAATAGCTTTAATAGGTTATTTAATTTTTATAATTGTTTAGTAAATTTAATAATTATGAATTTTTTTACAGAATTGAAAATAAATTATAATATAGTAGAATACAGTGATGTAAATTAAAAGGCGTTTTTTCTTTTTTTTTTTTTTTTTGAAAAAGGTATTATATAAACAAAATGTTGATAAAGTTTTGTATTTTAATTACTGCAAAACTAAATTAAATAAGTAGTATAAGTATTTAAAATATTAAAGAGTTTGATTTATAATAAAATAAGAAGTTTATTTTTTCTGACAATCCATCCTTAATTCTTGTAATAAATTGCAGAGCGTGCATTTAGTACATAAAGCTCAAATTCGACAAAAGAAACTTTGAGAAATTTGTCTAACAAATCAATACAGCAAAAATAACACATCGCAAGCAATAAATACCAAAAACGCAAGCAATTATAGAGACAAATTTTTCAAGTTTACGAGTTATTATCTATTCAAAACGATTCACACTAAACTTTATATTAGTCAAAACTCGGGGAACAAACTAAAATCTACTAAATAAACAGAAGATTATATCTTACATGTTTCGTAAAAGATTGCCGTAACGCTAAATCCCAAGAAGCAAGGGATGAACGACTGCTTGAAATGGAAACATTGTCATCCTCTGTGTTTCCTTCATTATCCCTCTGTATAGTAGAAAAGCTTTTATAAATTTTTTCTCCTCGAGTTGGAGTTTTGTTGTACTCAGATTCGCCACGATCTTTCGATTTCGAGCTAAAAATAATAAATTTATTATTTGTATAAAATGTTACGAAATCTATATTGAATTAAAATTAATTAAGTAAATGTAAAAAGCGATATTCAATGAATATCATATTTTGAACATTTTTTTAAAATTAATATTATTAATTCAAGGTCCAAATTAATATTATAGTTTTAATATTTTAACATTAAATTGTACTGTACACAATTGAAAAATAGAAAAACTATTAGTTATATCATAAACGATTTTCCGAACGAATTGTATTTTAAATAAAATTTGTAATAATTGATATAATAGATGAATCCAAATTTCTCACCGATTTTTTCTGTGCCACGGAAGAATAGATTTTCTTGAACGATCTTCAGCATCGGAATGGCTTTTCTTGAGCTTCACGCTAGGGGAACTCGTTAAGAAGAGATCGTTATCTTCGGGTGATGTATCTTCATTATCACATCCCGTTTCTAAACATTTTCGATATATATCTGACCGAAGAAAACGTGGATAACTGTCAAACTTCATTAAATTGAATACTTGTTTCTGGGCCTAAAATGCATAAAGAAAAAAGTTATAAGAGTTTCAACATAATAAACTTGATTTGTTATAAGAGTTTCAACATAATAAACAAAAAGTAAAATGATCTTTATGGCCTGTTTATTAAGAACTTTAAAAGGAATTATTGTATTCTTATAGTATATTATTAGGTTCTTAAAGAGAAACAGATTAACACGAGAATTTATCGAGCCTATTTTATTCGGCTGTCTCAAGTTATTGTCGGTTCACTTTAATTCAGTTCTCCATTGTACGAGTTATAAATCTCACCTGAGCGAAAAGATCCGTGGGGGCAGAATTTAAGAGCTCCGGCGTAATTTGACCCGCTGCGTGGCTATCGACGTTGACTGGTTCGGAAGCATTATTCGACAAGTGCCGTTGATAAATTTGCGCGGCCAGTCGCTTTCGAACAGTCGCATCCTCGGTATCAGCATAACGCTCGCACGCCGCCCAGAAGTAAATGTTTTCGTGGCTGATTTCTTTTCTGAGATATTTCTAAAACAAAAGGAAAAAAAACATTTAACGAGAGTTAATGCGTGTCTGATTAAATGCAGTAGCTACATACAGAATAAAATTCCTTTACGAAACTATATAATTTAGGAGATGTTTAAGGGCGCGAGACAGAGACAAATCTAAATCGTCAATAGTACGATATGTATACATCATCTTGTTAGTGATTAGTCACTTGGCATTAATTGAGTTTTTTTTCTCCGTTTTCTATTATATACACTATATGCACATAATATACTCACCGCAAACGTTTGCAAGCCTTTTGGATCTTCTAAAAGTTTTTCGAAGCTCACGACCCACGTATGTACGCCGCATCCTGTATTTTTATCGCAGGACTCGGTACTCCCATGCTGAAACAAAAGATTTTCTATTCAGTTTTCTCGTCTGCCGCATTTCACGAGCGAACAAAGAAATATTCCTAATGGCGTGTAAATGGAAAGGAAACGCTTGAGCCTCGGCGTCAGTAGGTAGTGCATCGGTGCGTTTATCGTAAAAGATTTTATATAATTACGAAATGCTAATCCTTATTATTTTTTTACTTTTAAGAAATTTTTAATACACTTTAAATGAAGATACGGGGAGCACATGCTTGTTTAACGAATACCGAATGACAAGTGCGGCCGTGCGTGCGGTATACCAGAAATAATTCTAGACGATGACGTTAGTCGCAAGATAAAACGGAATTTTAGCTTGTTGTTCACAATTAAAATTTAATGGATTTTATTGCTTTAATCGAGAAAAAGTAGAAAGAAAGATGCGTTTAATTACGCTTTATATTTTTAAATATATATATATATATATATATATATATATATATATATATATATATATATATATATAAACACACACATTAGCCCTTTCAACGTTAAATATTAAATATTGTGAATCGACGAAGAGTAAAAAGAAGGTGGATAGTAGGGAGTTATTTAAATGTTAACATCATCGGTTTATAGTTTAGCAGCGAATCCAAGAAAAGTTTACACAACCAGGTATAGTATCAGACTATACGGAGCTGTATATTCAGGAAACAAAGAAAAGGAAATGCTTTCCAAGCACGTAAAGAGCAAGGAATGAGCTGACATTGTACGGCACTGTCTAACGGAGCAGAGCGGGTAAGGGGGTATTCATGCTCGTCACGTTCGGAGAACGCACAGAAATAAACATAATTGAGGTATCGAAACGTCGCTTCACGTTGCTTCATGCCACAAAAATTTAATCCTTTCTTCGTTAATATTATGTATTTGATGGTATTCCAACTTCCAATTAATTATCTAACGAATTTTTAGTTTTCCTTTCGTTTTTGCACGAGTAAATGAATATATATAATAAATGACCTATGTCTGTATATGGCTGATAATTACTGCGATATTTTTTTACAACTAAAGACAGTCACCGGAAACACGAACTTATCTTATGTTTCTTGAAAAGGGAAAGCTAGATTATATTGTTGACACTAATTAAGATAAAATCTAAGAAATTTTACCTGAAAAATTCCATAATACATATCTTATCTTGGTCAACTTTAGAGCACGTTCCCCAAATAACTATCTTTTTAAATATATATTGTACGAATTAATCTCATATATAGATACTATAATAACAATAATCCAATATAATTCAATGTACCAACTCAAATTTATGCGGTTTGATAACAGGAATGTCGCATAATCCACGCCAAGAATCCCGACACCGTGTTATTTATTATACAGCCAGTGAAATTTTTTCAGCCGAATAAGTTACGTAAACGCCAAGTCGAACGAGCGCTTTGAATGAAAACCTCCTCGCTCCCATTAGCCGCTGCTCGGCATCAGAGAGATAAACTTCGCGGCCGGTCGCACCGAGGAGGCTTAGAACGCCGCGTATCAATCATCGGCTGCTGGGATGCGTTAATTGAAAAACGCTCGCCCGATGCATGCATGTAGATCTATAGAAACGTGGGACGCGCGATTAAAATGGCATAATTAATCTCCGGCCAGCGATAAGCGCGGCGGCTGATGCAGCGGAGAGTGAGAGAGAGAGAGAGAGAGAGAGAGAGAGAGAGAGAGATTATAAACAGGCGACAGCGCGGCCTTTTAAGTAGATCAATAGCGAGCAATAAAGTCGCGCATCCTGCACGAGCGTCCCAGCGTACGGGCGATCGCCCGCCCCGACCCGACCGCTTACCCTGCCGCGCGCCTCGCGCCTTCCTCCCGCGACGGCCTCCTCGCCGAGGGCCCATCGGATCGTCCGCCTGCCGGCCGCCGACACCGCCACCGCCGCGGGCCGGACAACGCCCCGGGCGCGAGCCGCCACCGGCGGGCTCCGCCCTGCAGGCGGCCGCTGCTGCTCGGCGCTCGTCCCGCGTCGTCTTCGCCGTCGGCGCTGCTCGCGCGATCCAGGAGGCTTCGCGGCGTGCGGCCTGCGGACCCAAGCGCCGCTCTTCGTACTGACGCGCGCAGAGCCCGATCTCCTCGGCGAAGGCGCTCCGCGCCCCCCCCCCCTCCGCGCTCCTCTCTCTCCTTTTCCTCGCGGTCCCGCTCTCCCGCGGCCCGTCCCACCCCGCCTCTCCCCCGCCGCTCGCGCTCCCACTCGACGCCGCCGCTCGCTGGCGGAGCGTATTTACGCACCGCATCATCGACGCGCCTCGCCGACGAGCAGCCCTCTGTCCGCTTCCCGGGGCTGCACGCACACGCAATGCGCGTATCGAGGCGAGATCTCGGCTGCGTGCATATATATACGCTATATAGCGTATCCGTTGCTCCGCGCGGGCCCCCCTCGGCCACGATTCAACTCATCCTTACGCATTTCAGCAGGCGAGTAATGTGCAATGCGTTCGCTGCGCATTGTCCCGAGGGTCATTGGCAAGGTGTCGGGGTCGCGGGCGCGACGACACACCCGTCGCGTCGATTGGTGCACGTTACTGCTGTGGATCATTGCACGCGATTTTTAATTTTGGGACCGACGATGTAGAGGATCGAGACGTAAGATTCAACACTCGGACTCACGCGCACGCGCACGCGCACGCACGCACACACGCATGTCGCGTAATCCTCGTTTAGGTGGAGTAATTTAAAACAATTTCAGTTATATACGTTACGTATCCGTGCGTACATTTTAAGCAATAGCAAATACATATTTATATGAATTAAAAGGGCTAATTTTGAACAACCAAATACGCCTACACATAAATTATAAAAAATACAATACACCGCGCTTAATTAACTTTTCAAAATTCGGAAACTTAACAATTCATTATATAAGTAATTTAAAAATAATTTACTCGTACTCAACGAGGTCCATTTTCTATGTAAGATCTTGAAAAATTGTATCTAAAGTTTTCAGGAATTCAAATTAAATAAAATAAACTAAAATGCTTTCGATTTAATTATCAATTCCACAACAAAATCTAATTAAAATGAATAAAACAATTTAATTAAAGTCATAGAACACTTGCTTTTAGAAATTTTCTGTTTGCTTTTGTACAAAGATTTAAAATTTATTGCAATAGTGCAACAAATATATGTCGAGGACTGTAAAAAATTTGAAATATCTTTATGTAATTATACAAATTTCAAATTAAATGTAATTTTTAATGAAATTATTATTAATTTTATTCAGCTCTTATGCCCTAATTGTTTTTAATAAATGTTTTTTCTCATAAAAAATGTACTAAAAAGCTGAATACAAATTTTAATTTAAAAGAATTACTTCATTACGTTTGGAACAGTTGAATATACAAAATTATTTTATATATTTATAAATATACAAATTTCTTTTATATGTTGATTAATCGTTCGCAAAGTCCTCAGAACAGTCATTTTAAAAACATTTGAAATGGCTTCATTAGCTCAACTAAAAATACGTTCATTATATATATATATATATATATATAAGCGCTGAATATATCAGTCAATGACTATAAATCACCGTGGTCAATGCAGTAATTTTTTCTAAATCTTGATATAAATTTAAAGGCTTCGGTTAAACCATCAGATAAGCATCAATAAACTTCTCTTCAATAAATGGCTAATATTATCCATGTACCTATTTACATTTTTTTAGCAATTTAAAATAAGGGAAACTTGTTTTCTGCACGTACTGTTTCTGAAGAAAATGTAGAAATAATGAAATAAACTAAGATATGAAAAGTAAAGACGTAATGAGACTAAATATTACAAGTAGCAGTAGTAATAGTAGCAGTAGTAGCAGAAGTGTGTAGTAATAACAGCAACAACAACGACAACAACAACAACGACAACGACAACGACAACGACAACGACAACGACAACGATAACAACAACAACAACAACAACAACAACAACAACAATAATAATAGTTTTTAGCTCATATTTAACTAGTGAAATAAAAAAAACTCAATTTTAATTAATAGCTTTCAGACTTAAAAATTAATGTGTAATTTATTATATTAATAAAACTCTAAAAGAATTTTAATAACCTATAGTTGTTTAAAAGTGTGTAAACATTTAATATTAAAATTCTTAAGCATTTTGAATAACTAATAATTACATAGGTTTGCTACAATAGTAGTATATTTTAAAATATTTTAAACTTCGATAATATTATTTTTATTAATACAATATTTATAACAAAATTATTAGGAATCAATAGTATACCCTGTACGATCCATCGTGTGTGCCTGTGCCGTTGTATTTTACGCGATTTCGTCCTTTGTTAAATAACGGATTGTACTTCAGTTCTAATATAATTGCCTCTCGAATTGTCCACATTTTTCGTAACGAAATCTGAATTAACGCTAAACTATAGTTGTATTAACTTTGATTTACGGTACAGAAAAAGCATTAAATGTACCTACATATGTGTATTACAGTGGCCAAAAAGGATGTTCACTTAAGACACGCCAATCAACTAAATAAAGGGTCGGGGTTGACGCAGGAACTCTATACCAAAGGCGAAATTCGACCATCTTTAACTCATACACATAAATCTTGCTTATAAGTGTATATCAGCCCCGCCAGCAGCCCACATACTCAGAGAGAGAGAGAGAGAGAGAGAGAGAGAGAGAGAGAGAGACTCAATGGAATTATTATTTATAGGTATATATATGCGCGTGTACGCACTTACTCCCTATGATATACAGCCCAGACGAATGTGTAACACGATATATCCGACTTTTCGCTAAGCGCGCGCAGAAATTGGGCGATTCGGACTTTATATTATTGAGATGAATCGGCAGGTAAACAGCAACTGACAATCGATAATATTAGCATATTACGTTTGGTATTATAATTTATCGCTACTATTCTTCATTCTTCGTAAGACTATTGTAATTCGAAAAAACGTAACAATCTCGGTAAAAGCGACATTGTTAAAATTGCGAAAATCTACACTTTCGCACGTTTTAAATGTTAGGGCAAAAAATGAGCGTGCAAGGTCAATTAAGTTTAATTATGTTAAATATTTAGTGAAATATGTGATTTGACTATAAATACGGTTTTTGAAATTAGAAAAGTTATAATATATACTAAATATTAAGCGTGAAAGGAGAACGTCCAAAAAGATGCTCTCTATAGAGGCAGGTGTGTTTGCCCCTTTGTAAAACCTCTAAAATCTTCACTCACTTTTGTATTATATATTATGATTTGTTCGAAAATTTGTTCGATTTCCTCTTATATTGTGTCTTATTATTCTCTGTGGCGCATTATATGCGCACAAATCAACTTTTATATATGCTACTACAGGAAGTGATGACACGACCCTTGTCTGTGTTGAAAGAGAGAGAGAGAGAGAGAGAGAGAGAGAGAGAGAGAGAGGGAGAAGGAAACGGTACCGTAAGATAACGAACTCGCTCCCATAGTTTCGGTTCAGTTGCTCTATACTGTGCATTCGAGGGATGAATATAATGACGATTGCGTGCATCATGCAGCCGTGACTCTCCGCCAGCTAGAGCATGATACACGCGGGTGCTCGCATTTTCTTGCCGGATTTGGCAATAACTGCACGAAAGAGACAAACTGTAAGAGGGAGGAAGAAAGAAGGAGCGAGAGAGAGAGAGAGAGAGAGAGAGAGAGAGAGAGAGAGAGGAGAGGGAGAGTCGGGAGAGGGGAGAGAGATAAACATTTCGCTGAAAATTCCTATTTAATTTGGAGCAAGGCTGTTATAAGAGAATTGCTGAAATTGATTTCTTTAATGATCGCTGCTAAATCGTACGGTGTAGCTCCGAGTGTTATAATTTTTTCTGAACACCACATCGACCTTATATTACGGTCCGAGCTATTAGGAACAATGGGTTAAAATACTTAAATTAACATAACTACGTATAAAAATACATAGCAGTGAAACTTGTTTTTCGATAAATAAAAAACAAAGTTAATTTTTCACCAACGCATTGGCTCACGTCTTTTGACTCCTTTCAAAAATAAGCTTCAATCCACTGTTTCCTTTAAAAAATGACCAAAACAACGAGGAGGTACGAAACGTATTGGCATAAAATTCAATTAGATTTTTATTTATATAAAGACAAATTGTTTACCTTGTAATTATTATTCGTCGAAGCTATTCTAAAGTTCAATAGTATACAGTTCAGTTTAATTAGTATTAAGAATAGAGCCATTGCACTATTTAGCATAAGAAATATTTGAATACAGAGGAGATAATATCTAAATAGTTATGAAAATATCAGTGCCAATATTTACAGAAAATATGATTTAACTGTTGAAATAATAAACTATACCTATTCTATAGTATAATATTGTAACTATTAAATATATTTTAATATTATCGTTATACAATAGGAAAGTTTTCTTAGTCATCAATCTGTACATACATTTAATGTCTCAAATTCACGCATTTAAGTGGAGGCACGCAATCTAATTATCTACATCAGTGAGAACTTACCGCGCCACTTTCATCACACACAGCTATATTTTACGTGCTTTGCTTGCCTTTTTTACGTAGGCTGATGTTATGTGAGATTTCCTTTAATATAACGAACTGGTTCGCATTGGCAAGTTACAAATATAGAACCTCGGTAACATACATCATTCGAAAAGCTGCTTTTTTAAATACCGTTCTAATATAAATTAGCGACGAATGAAAATTTAGTCTTGTCTCTACTCTTGGATTAATTGCTTAATTATACAAACGTTAATCAGTTAGTACACACACACTATATTATTTTAATATTAAGATATTGTATGAAAAATAAGGAGAAAAAGTATATTGAGAACTCGAAGTTTTATTAATAAAATAGTAAATTTAAAATTATAGTTTTCATATAAATAATTTTTTACACCGTAAAATCGTGTTTGGTAACTGGGATTTTCATTGATAATGCGACCGTCTAATATTCTTCTATAATTGTTTACAGTATATTTAAAATATGGACAACCTTACTGCTTCAAGCACGAGAGCCTGTGAATGTTCCCGCGAATTTTCTTCGCTGTAGCGTATGTAGCGCAAGCGTTAGAACTGTTATATCGGCGGAAAATAAAACAATGGATTTAAATCCGTTCCCATGAAAAATGTACTAATTAATTAATTTTATAATAAATTGTAGAATTTATAATAAATTGTAGAAATCTATAGAACGACATCTAATGCAAATATGCATTTAATGTATTAATTAAGTTAAAAAAATATATGCTTTTATTTACATGCATATAAAGCATATAAAAAAAGAAAAAATATATATATATATATTTTTTTTTTTAATGAGGTGCTTGAATCTTTTGACTGAGATTGCCTCATCAAATCGGTTTTCTTGAATTACTATAGTTCGATTATAGTTCTTCGCCTTCGCGATCGAACCATCGTAGATCTCCTATATACTATATTTATTCGTAATTTTATTTTCTTTATTTTGTTATCTACTTGAATTAATGACTTAAGCCTTTAGCCAATATTATCATATGTTGATGCCTAAATTATTAATAAACTAATTATTTATACAGAAATTATTTTACTCTTTTCCCTACATATGTGTTTAATGTTAACGACGGGATCCCGTAAAGATTAAATTAAAAATTCTATTCGAAAAGATGTAAAACACTAGCTTCACAACAAATTGTTGTTTAAATAAAAACTATAGAAATTTTTCATAACTTGCGATGGTTGTTCTAAAAAAGCATAGAAGAATTAGAGCAAATATTAAATATAAATGGTTTTTTGATATAATGCTTATTTATTATCGTCGGATCCTTCGTCTATACCTGACACCGTTTAACCTACATCCATCTGGTGCGAGATACAAAGGAAACGGAACTAAACCGGTGTGTAAAGAGGCGTAGATGCGCAGCGCCGGCCAAGTAAAAGAAGACAGAGCGAAACACACGCACACACACACATATATATATACACATATGTGTATCCATACGTATATATGTATATATATATATATATATTATGAGAAATAGACTCACCATGCAATCATCTCGTTCGCAGCCGGCGACCTTTCGAATTTCTTGCAAGCTGCCCCAAGCCCTCGGCACTTTCTCATTCGTCTTGCCCGTATGGCTGTGCGGCAAGGAGTTGGTTGTATTGCAGTCGGTCTGAGACTTCGAGCTCGGGCTCGTCTTCAGATTTTCCATGCTATAACCCTGTATCTTCATTCCGTTTGTATATACCTTTAAAGCAATTGTTTTAAGTAAATAGATAATTCTGAAAATATATATTTTTTTATTTAGAATTGATGCATTTACTATTTAAACGATCAATTTTCAATTTATTACTAAATCAAGTAAGGAAAAATTCATTATTTCTCAAATAAATTAGAATAAAGGAGTATAAAAGTATAAAACTTGTTTGATCAATGAGCATAAACATTTTAGTTATGTTGTAAAATGTTGTAAAATCCAGTTTTTCTTTTAAATTTATGAACAAAAAGAAGTTCCAAAGTTAATATTTAAGCAATACACATTCTTACAAATTATGTATATTGTACATAACTATTATATTACCTTATACTACTTTAAAAATTCCTCCTTTCGAACTATATATAGATATTCTTGAATAGCAGCTGTCATCCTAATAACTTCACGATGGAGTTTAAATACGCGCAATGTCGAAGTATTTCATGTTAACATACACGTTATAGGAAATTAATGAGAACTATATTGAATAATACATAAACCAGTTTTAAAAAAAAAAATCAGCGTCTGGATAATAACTAGAGGAAGATTTTATAAATTGAATAATTAATTTATATTAATTATTTAATGAAATGAATAATTAAATAATTAGTTTAAGTGAAGATAAAATTCTCGCAAAATATACCGATCGCGCTCTATTTTCTACTGAATTTTCTGTATACAAACAAACGCCAGCAGAAGTTGTACACTAATGCACTACACGACTATATGCGCGTGCCAATGCATATAAGTATGCGCGATAATGGTGCGATAACGTATAAGCACGATCACTGTGCCGAAAAAACCGTTCGTCCCCGCGTCTCCATTCATCCTCCCCCTTTTACTTTCCGGCGACTGTGCCATTGCCATACCCGCACCGCGCCATTTTAAAATCATAATATATAGCCATATAGGTACTCACGAAGCCGCACTCCGCACACGCAATATAGAATAACGTAGATCGGCGCAACGGCGCGACGTGCCCGTTTACAATCCAATCCGAAATCCAAAAGCAAAAGGGTCAAACCTTGGGACTGAGCTTGTCGAGCACTTGGAGCTCGGTCTGCATGCCGAAGAAGTCGCCCGTCGACTTGGACAGGTCCCGGTCCGTCGATCCGGCGCCGGCGGCCAACGAGCGCGGCGCGTGCAGCGTCCCAATGGACAAGGTCGACGTGTAACAGCGGGGCGATCGCGCCTGCAGAGCCGCCAGGGCCGCGGGACTGGCTCGGTGCTGATGGTGCTGATGCCGATGGTGGTGGTGGTGGTGCTGGTGATGGTGGTGGTGGTGGTGGTGGTAGTGGTGGTTGCGATGGCCGCTGCCGCTGCCGCCGGCTGCGTCGGACGAGTACCGGCCAGATGGCACGGCGGGACAGCTGACGATGCTCCCCTCTCCGCCGCTGCTGTAGCGCGTGCCGCCGCCGCCGCCGCCGCCACCGCCAGCGCTGCCGCTGCTACGGCGGCGCCGGCCCCCCGACGCCGAGCGGCGCCGCAGCTCCTGGCACTGGGCTAGGATCCGACGCTCCGGATAATCTTCGTCGGCCAAGTCGCCGTTCTCGGTTTTCGGCGAGCTCGAGCTGTTGCCGCTGCCGTCCACCTGGCGCTCGCAATCGTCGAACGGCCTGCGGACGCGGGATTTCAATACATGGGACTTTTGTTCTGTGCGCGGACGCTCGCTATTCTTTTATGAACGTTCTTTAATACGACAATCGCGCCGTGCCGCTATGTAGATCGTTAACAATTTAACAAGCTGCCTTCGCTCTTTTTTAACGTTATCGTTAGGTCGTAGTATATGTAGGAATTCAATTTTTAGGCTGTGCTTAGTAAAAGAATTAATTAAAAATTTAGGGTTTTTATGGGCTGTTTTAAGCGAATCTCACGTGCATAAAAATGTCGCTCTTCGTACAAAAACCGTACCTGCATTCGATATTCGAAAAAAATGCTTGATAACATCTAACAGTTGTAAATTAAAGTTTCTAAAAATTAATGAAATTTTTTGCATTCTACATAACAATATAATAAAGAAAATACCTTTAAAATATTGTTATTATGCATTTACCTAAAAATAAAAGAAAAGTTGGGTTACGTATGTTTATGTGAACAAAATCTTGACAACAATTAACATCGATCAGAATCTGTAGGCGATAAGGCGCATTTGCGCGCTGAGGAAGATCAAATATAAACTTTTTTCTTTAATTTGCTTTGTGGAATGTTATACAAAAATTTTATAGGGAGATTAGTTGTTTGTGCTATTACATACAGCGGAATAAAACACTTCCGATACCTTATAAGATGCTTTATTTTAATATTTTCCTAGATTTTGATAATTTACCTAGGTAGACATTTTCCAATTAAATTTAGTATGTGGAAGACACAGCTGTTATATAATGACATCACTAGATGCAATATAAATGTTAACTTATTTTCATAATGATCACGATTCACGATCGTCATATTCAGTAACTTTAATCATCTCTGCTTTAATACTGCGTGCCTGCGTGCGTCGCGCGCGTGCGCACGTATATGTAGTTATCATCTAATTTTACATTGACTTAATAAAAATTCAAATAATCCAATTTGTGTATGTTACGACTAACAAAATAAATCAAATATTCAAGCATTATAACTATTATTTTTAACAAACGTAATTGGTAATATTTGATTAAAAAATGATAATTTTTCAAGTTTGATATTGTTAAAAAATGAGGATTTATCAGCATTAACATTAACACTTTTCTATATCTATGATATAAAGTAATCTGTCATAAGTCTACTATTAGACATATATTTTTTCAAATTTGATCAACAAAAAAAGACAAAATAGGAAGTTACTTTACCAACAATTCCAAAACTATATATATATAGTCGCTTACTGTATGAAAAGGCGCTATCTCAACTCTGATCTGAGCGTCCTATTCAAAAGGTTCTATTTCGCAGATCATTTTTTGCTTGAATTTTAGTTGGCATCACTATCTAAATATTTGCGGGATTTAATTTAAAAGATGAAAATATACGATATATATAGATATACTTTTTGCATACGACTTCTACGTGGAGTTTCATATTCTGTCATCTACGTACCAAACTCTCCATAGAAGTTGTCCCGAAACACTTGGCATCTTTTTCTACCAGAACAAGAAAGTAAAATATTTCACCGTAGAAGCTATGTATAGAATATAATATATTTTCGTATTTTAAATTAAATACCATAAATATTTAGTTAATAGTGTTAAGTTAAACTGAAGCCGCAAAAAATGGTCTGCGAAATAGCACCTTTTTAAAGCAGACGCGGAGATAGAGCCTTTTTATACGGAAGCGACTATAGGTAAAATTCTCTATAGAAATCTAGATTTATATTTAGAATATTTTTTACATAGATATTATTGATCTATTTAATAAATTTATTAAATTATTATCAACAAGTCCAAGGATATGAAATCCAATTTTATCCATTCAAAATGTAACAGGAAAAGTAATGTATATATAAGCAGATACAATGTAGAATGTTCTTGAAATAATTAATAGAAATAAAAGTACTATCAAATTAAAGGTTTTTTAAATTATGTATGACACCTCCAAAAAATATACTTAGAAAAATTATAATTAGTTGTTAAAACTAGGCTTTTCTAATAGGGTAAATTGTGTATATGTTAAGGGGATGCCAAAGTCTACTTTTACCAATCGAGCAAAAAATACACTATTTTAAATAGAATTATGACTAAACATGTAATTATTATTGGAATTTTATTCAGCACGCCCTATATTTATGTCTATTTTAGATTTCTGTAAAGATTCAACTATTTTCCTCAAACCTTATGAAAATGAGAACGTTTTTAAAATTTTCTTTAAAATGTTTGTTTATAAAATTTTAAAACAGTTTTATTTCCACACAGTTCAACAAATCTACTTGAAACGTAGCATTATATAGACTGCGCTTAACTAAAGGGTATTAACAATTAAAATTTGTAATAAATTAACGGGTAGATATATTATTTACAACAGAGTATATTTTGCTCGATCGGTAAAACATAACTTCGACATCTCCTTAAATTTCAAATGATGTAGAATGATATATTTGAAGCATATAATGATGTTTTTTAGTAAAATTGAACTTTTTCCAACTTGCGAAAAAAAAATAGTATACGCTATGCCCGCGTAATGCAGACAATTAAATATATAAATTAGAATAAACTATTTTCTGTATTTTTATAAAATTGGATACTATAAGTAAATTCTAATAATTAATTTAAATTCTTTTCGGTTTTTAAAAGAAAAAAAAATATTGGATCATTTCCATGAAAAGATGTTTACCTAGAAAAATCGCTCCATCGCGGATCAGAAAGTGCTCGAACTGTTAATTTTGATCCGCTTGTATCCTTGGGATGCCTTCCGAGAGAAGAAACTACGATACTCTGAAAGTTAATAAATCTAATTTCAAGCAGGCAAATAATAGATTTATATGAATTAGTATCAATTTTCAGAATATTTTTATAAAAAATAAATAATATTTAACTAAAGGAGTTTTTCCAGTTAGGTTATTAACAGAATGGATATTTTTAAAAATTTAGACAAACAAAGATTAACAGTAAAAAGTAATTGTTACTTCTTATGTTATATGTTACGCAGAGTTATAAAAACTGCGTTTTATGCATATATGGAAACAACGATTCCGTTTACAGAATGAATTAATATAACATTTTGTGATTCTATTAAATTGTTATGTCACAATGTCGACACACCATAAACTTGATTTATCAATTTAATTTTTTAAAGAATAATTTCTTAATATTCATTTATTACAATTTCTTGCAATTAATTTTTTTTATATAAATAAAAATCATAAACATATGCAGACTTTATATAACAATGTTTGAAAATCTTTTTTGTCGATTTATATATTGGAAGCACATAACAAAGGGTTTCTTCTTTCTAATCTACTTTCGATAGTAAATGAGTTCTGAAACTTTAAATGTTTAAAAATAAAAATTTGATGTTAAAATTTTTTAAAAACTAAAAAACTAAAATATTTTTTATTGCAACCCAAAATATGTAGAATAAATTACCGTAAAATTCATATCGTCTTTAAAATTCATGACTTAACTCGTAGAATGACTCGAAAATAAAAATAAAGTTCAGCCGAACCTACATTTTATTTATTAATATATACTAAAGATGATTAATGCTCATATAAGGTAAATACTGTTTAAAATATAAATTCAAATAGAACTTTAAAAGCGAAATGACTATGTTGCACACATATTTTTATGAAGCTGCAATGTTATAGCGATAGTCATAAGTGCTTTATAGAAAATGTCGATAGAAATATAATCATATACAACTCCATAACGTGATCCTAAAATCAGATTCCAGTTTAGTTCCATAAAATACACATCGAAATCGTAGTCTAAGTCTTCTGGAACAGGATACTCCATGGAATAAACCATGCGAAAACTAATTTCGGATCTCAATATCTTACTCTTTCGTGATATCCCGGCGGAAATCCCGCTTTCAGATTGCGATCGGAATGACACCAATATTCATCTTTGAAGCCAATTCCGGAGTCACTGTTGCTAGAGTGAACAGTGGAGTTGCTTACGTTACTTGGTTGCGGCGACGATTGGGACTCTCGGTGATTTCGCCTGTTATCGAATAAATTAGCATCTCCCTCTATCGAATTCGCTATGTAGAGAGTCTGGATGGCACCAACAAGGCTGACGCAGCTTGCGGGGAACTCCTGACAGGCGTTGTTTAAATCGCTTGCTTTAGTACAGGTAAAACCAAAATCCGCACAGGTATTGGCGTGCACTGTATGGTCAGTCATTTTTGAGTAGATCTTGAAAACGTGACAAGAGTTCGAGGTTACATCACTGCCGCTATTTTCTTGGTTATTATCCTTGGTATCATCAACTTCCGTTGGAATCGATTTTGTAAGGATGCCAAAGTGCAGTTTGTCTTCATTGGAGAATGAGTTACAATAGGCGATGCGATATGAAGGATATTCGGCAATTACGCGGCCTTCGTTATTGGATAATTTTATATTCGCTACGTGGATCGTTAGTAAAACCTGGAATGATAATTTGATCAAATAATCTTTTTATGCAAATTTTCAATATTTTACTCACTTATTTTTATTGTGCATTACTTGAGCAATGTAATAAATTTTTCTATTTAATTAATTTTTACATTTTATTTTGCTATTTATCTAAATTATTTTGAATAAAATGTCAAATACCTTTTAACTTATAAAGAAGCTCTGATTAAATACTTTAAATAACATGCAAATAAATTATTATGTCATCTAGAGAGTATACTTGATTTATCTTGAAAACATTACTCTTAAAATACTTTCACTATAAATTATTAAAATCTTTAAGTTCAAACACAAATAATAGAAAACATTAGATTCATTTTACTGTTATTCGTCAGTTTAAAGTTTTGCGAAACTTAAAACTTTCAAAAAATGTAGGATTTTCAAGTTATACTTACTAAGAATAACACACACCAAAGAATAAATAAAGATTATTTCCCACCTACCGTAATTGGACTACGTTTTTCAGCCTTAATTCTCTTGATACATTTTTTAACTAAGGACATCATCGATACAGAGTTCAGGTGACTGGGGATATCGATGCTTCCGAGGTAACCAAGTACAGCTCTGTGTACAATTTTTTCCGAGTCACGCTTCCTCGAGGTTGGTGGTGGCGGTGGTGGCAGTGGGCTCGACATATTCCATCTATGTGGATTGGATAAAACCGAAATCCTGGCAGTATTTACTTCGAACATTGCACCGGTCTGTAAATCTCTGACCACTTTTGCTACACGGCATTGAGGTTGTGATACAGAAGATTGTCCCGAACTTCCCGAAGCATTACTTGATTTAGATCTATAAAAAATAAATTTAGATCAAATTATTATCGAAAATATTTTAAATTAAATTAAGTCCTACTTTAAAACTTTAACATTTAAATTATATTTACAATAGTAGTATAACGGAATTCATATTCAGTTCTCTATTTCAACTTGTTTCATTAAAAATTAATTTTATAATAATGGACATAGTTCTAGAAAATCTTTAATAGTTTTCAAACACAAAATAATTGACTCTCTAATCAGTTATCAATTCGTTGTTGGTGTATGAGATTAAGCAAAAGTTAAAATAGTTATACTCGTGTTCAGAAGTTTATGAAAACGTTTTATTCTTGTTCGCAGAACTTTTCTAAGTTTTTTCAATAACTAATAATAAATAAAATTGAAAATGAAACGATTATCATATTGTAAATAGTCAAGCTATTTATAAAATATCGTATTCTGTGTTTAATTTTTTATAAATTACATGGGTACTTTATGGAGAGAAAGAGGTAAAACAAATGGTTATGTTAAGTTAAATAAGGATTAGGGAGGGTGATTTCAAACGAAAGTTACGTAATTTTTTGTATATTTGAAAGTTTTCACATCTTCATACTCGTAAAATGAATTCCGCAAGTGGGATTTTGAAATTACTACATGGCCAATATTAATCTCGATTTGTCATTTTGCTAAAAATCTGAAATCCAGAGTCATATTAAGGAAAAGAACAGTCTTCTAGGCCTTTTTATCACGTTAGCTACTCGTTTGAGTCTGAAGGCCAGGATAAGGTTTACTTCTACCCTATGATTCTTATCGATACCCATAATCAGTGTGTAAAACAATTATGGATAAACGAAAGAGAGTAGTCTGAATTCTCTTGGTTTTATAAATATATTCGACAATTATATAAAATTATTTATAGTTTTTCGAACAATAAATTTCATTTTACGTACACCTTAACGACCGATAAATAATCCGTTATAAAATACAAAAAAATACAACACTGATTTCGGTTGATTCATGTCAGACAAAATCTTGAATCATAGAACATATAACCTTTTCCAAGTCACAATATGATAACTACAAGGGCCACAATCGTGTTAAAAATCAAGGAAGTTATACGCAAAAAGAAGAAAAAACAGGGAAAAAACATAAGGAAGAGTCAAAGCTGTTATGGAACCTATAAGTCATGTTTTATTGTTGTTGTTGATTCAAACGATATAAGCAATAAAACATGAATTATAGATTGAATTTGCTCTATCATAGAAATAACTTCTGTCGTTCCTTATTGCTGTTACCTCGTTACCTGTGCTCTCGCAGTGTTATATTTTATACGCTTCGACCGATTTTCTACGTGTACGCATCAATTTAAAAAGTTTGTATAAACCTTAGAAAACGTAGACAATGTACAAAATTATTATAAACGTATTTTTTTACTTTTAAAATTGTTTATACTTTAAATTCAGTTGAGTAAATTTTTTAAAAATTCTATATTTAAAATTTATAACATTTAACAGTATAAATTGATGTACTATTTTTGTTAATATGATTTAATTAGAGCATTCAGAAATGATATTGACGAAGCATTAGCCGATTTATTTTTTAGTTACAATATTCCATTTTATCATGTTGAGTCAATTAAATTTAAGAATTTTGTTCGTGAATTAAACCCAATTAATCAGAAATTTAATACATCGCAAAACTCTTTAGTGAGTATTAATGCAAAAGATGTTTTTTTTTTTTTGCTTCTAGATGGATGGAAACATTCAGCTTCCAATAATAAATGTGTAGTTGTTCTGCTATGCCTTAACAATAAAAAATTTATTTTTACTTAGACACTCGGAATTTCAGTACAATATTAGAGAAACTGAGCAAACATTAAGAGACGTTCTGAATCAATGTATAAGAATGGCCAATAGAAATTTAATTTTACTGTTTATGCAGTGATTACATATAATACATCAGTAATTATAGTAATGGGAAGAGAAGTTTCTATATGTCATAATACTTGCACAAGTTATAATCGAAATTTATTATGCAAGTGATTAATTAATAAACAAATTTCCACTAAAATGAATAATCTATTAAAAGAATTATTTAATCTCCAACACTTTTAATTCTAATCTGAATTCATCTCTTAAAACTTCTTTATGATCATTTTTTATTTCAATATGATTTGCAATTTGCAATGATTTGTAATTTGTCTGATCAAATCTAAATTTTTCAAGCATTTTACAAAGTTGTCAGGATAGCTACACCTTCGTGTTTCACCGAATAAAGGCACTCGATGCCCTCCTAAATCTACTACGAAATCAAATGTTTTTATACATATTTCACATTAGCGTAAAAAACTTTTGTTTCTCTACATACGTATTGTATACGTAGAAAAACTGTTTTTTACGTGGCGTAAAATACAGACCCACCACTGGTGCCGGTTCTCTTTATGCTGTTACGTATAACGACTTTAAAAACCTATAAAAATAAATAAAAAAAACTCAAAATTGTCTAATGATTGCCTTATTTCAACATTAAAGTTATAATGAAATAACAATAAGGTTTACGAGAGTGAAGGTAGTTCCTTATCAAATCTGTCAGAGATTCCACATGAATGTAATTCTAACTTGAATTTTAATTACAAAATTACCAACCATGTATATATATATATATATATATATATATATATATATATATATATATATATCAAATTATTTGTTCTGAACTTTTTTTTAAGTTATCAGATGTTTGTAGTACGCCTTTACACTGGTTGAATATAAAGATACTGATTTTTCATATTTTCACAGAATATTAAAGAAACTTAAATATTTTGTTAGATGCTCGAAATATTATGACTATCATATTCTCGAGAAGAGCACAAATTCAAATTTTAAAATGTTATTTTACAATTTTAAATAATTACTATTTTAAAGAATAAAATATTATTGTTCTCCAATATGATAAAAGTATAGTATAAATTTAACATCGGATAAAATAAATGATATATTTTTAACTTTATCTCAAATATTTTTTATTAATAAAAGTAATAAACAAGTAGCAAAAAATTCTTAAGTTATTACAAATAAAAAATGTATGTTTTTTCAATTGCAATTTAAAAGTAAATAATTTAGATAATCTCAAAGATTAAGAAAATGAGTTCAATAAGTATAGTGATTCTATAAAGAATGATTAGTAGCATTTAATTATAATTACAATTATAATCTAATCCTCAGTATTAGATGTTATTTTAAATTGCTAAATTCTGTAGTATGTTATAAATGTATTAAAAGAAATAAACCTTAACATCTAAACTAATTTCAAAATCGTAAATTTTAATATTATTATTATATGTCTGAAATTTTGACTCACTTACATATTAAACTAACAACTATTTTTATCAGTCTTATAACAGTCGTATAAAATAATAAAGTAATGACAGTTAGACTGTCCTTGTTTATAGTCACCTCCGTAATATCTCAAATATAAATAAAAATTAGTCAATATACTATTGCTAGTAAAGGACAATCTGCCCCCACCACCATTACTGATTCCACGTATATGCTGACGTCCAACATTTCGAACCACTTCAGTTCATCTTCAAAGACTGCTGAAATAAAATTCTAATAACAAAATATCCTATTTGCCCGTCAGATTGTCCTTTACTAACAATAGTATATTATCTAATTTTTATTTATATTTCCAATTCCACTGAGTGACTATAAACAAGGACAGTCTGACTGTCATTATTTAATTATTTAATTATAATGTAATATTTATGCTTCTGTTACTGTGAAATATAGCATAAGACTAATCGAACTACCTATCGCTATTATAATATTTATTTTAGAAAGAAGGTTTAATATTTGATGTGCTTACTTTATCTAAGAAAACAAAAGAAAGAACATAATGATAGACAGTATTCTAACAAAATTCTGACACACAAAACTACATTAGATCGAACAAGACAACACTGAATTAGATTTTTCAACAGGAACATTGTGAAATTGTAATTTAATAACGTGTACTCTAATTAAAGTAGTTATAAACAATTAAATATGCATTTAGATTTAGAAATAAAAATTATGAAATACATATTTGTGGAGGTGTTATAGAAACGTGTACCTGTGTTTCGGCCTCGAGCGAACCTTTGGCGAAGCGTCATCCTCGTCGCTGGAGTCGCTGTAGTAGTTTTCGGCAATCTGCAGCCTGAGCAGGCCGTTCGAGCGGCCGATCAGCCTTACGACGTCGTCGTGGGGCGCCTTGCCGACCCCGTGCCCGTTGACGGCGACCAGATACTCGCCGGAGCGCAGGCCCGCGAGGTCGGCCGGGCTGCCGGGCACGATGCAGCTGAGGATGCACGGCTGCTGGCCGGATATCGTGAAGCCGAAGCCCTTGCTGCCCCGGGTTAGCTCGACCGTGCGCGAGCCGTGGTTCACGCGCTTCTTCTTGCGCCGGCTGTGCGCCGGTTGCTGTTGATGATGCTGATGGTGGTGGTGCTGATGGTGATGGGGGTGCTGGTGCTGCTGGTGATGCTGTTGTTTGGCCTGCTGCTGCGGTTGCTGCTGCTGCTTCTGCATCCTACCCCCTTCTACGTATAGTAATCCGAGCACCTGCTATAATTATACAAAGATGTTCTTTCGCTCATCGATTATATATCATCATATATATCTATATCTATATCTATATATATATATATATATATATATATATATATATATATATATACATATATGATATTGAATCTTAAATCATGACATGTCTATTACATATAGGCATGTAAATATTATCTTCCTGTGAAAAAACTTTAGGAATTTAAATAAATATTTATATAATCTTCTTAAATAAATAGTTTTTTAAATTATAAATTTAATTATTTAATACAAGAAAAGTTCATCATATTTTTATCAATAATATGAAGATTCAAATAAGTATTATTTATTTAAATTTATATATTTTTTCGTCTACACCAGCGCAGTAATAGAGAATTGAATGAAAATCTTAAAAAGTCTTGAGATTCGATATAAAAAAATATAAAAATCTGATAATCGATAAATCCGATCAATGAAATTAATCAACTTTTGACACAAAAAAAGATTTTATGAATTTATGATTACTTAATATTCGCCAACTATGCCATATTATATATATATATATATATATATATATATATAAGGCAGCTCTATAGGTGGGAGCTAGGAAGCTATATCGAGGGAGACATGGTTTTCGAATAATATGATAAATTTTTGCGCCCTTTTTTAAACAAATAGGATACAAAAAAACATTAGTCCCTGTTAATGAGCCGAAGCGATTCAATAAACGTTGGACGGGATGAATAAAAGATTCGATAAAATAAAGGGTGGGGGAAGTCCGGTTGTTTTTTGCTAACAGTAGTATCTTCATTATTTTTGTCATTATTTTTTATTAGATGGCGAACTTAGATTCCGACCTTCACGTTTAGATGGCGATATAGGTAGTACAAAAAGTCAGATGTGTCGATAAACTTCAGTTAACAGGTGCCATCTTTTGTGTAAACATTATAATTTTTTAATCAATGAAAAATGAATCGCGATAAATCGTTTTTTCGACATGTCCTTTTGCACCATTTTGATTTAAAAAAATGTGTAACAGAAACTTATCCATTGCTTCAAGAGTGTTATGACGAACAAGTTTCAGCGCTTACAACATGTAAAGAGTGGTTTCAGCGATTTACAAGTGGAGATACTGATGCTAACGCAGAAAGAACTCGCTAATAAGTTAGGAATCAGTGACAGAGCAATTGGCAAACGCTTACATACGATGGGAAAGATTCATAAAGAAAGAAAATGGATGCCACACGATTTGACCGAAAGTGCCATTATGAATCGATACAACATCGCATTGTCTTTGCTTGCCAGGCAAAAAAGAAGAGTTTTCTGTGGCGTTTTCTGATGATGAAAATCGGATCTACGATGGCAATCCTAATCGGAAAAAGTCATGTGTGGACCCAGGCCAACCGTCTACATCGACACCCAAACGGAACATCCACGACCAAAGGATATTGCTGTGCATTTGATGGGACCAACAGAGTGACAGAGTGTGCTGTACTACGAGCTGCTAAAACCGAATGAAATCGTCACTGTCGAGGTATACAAGCGCCAACTGAATGATTTGCAACAGAAATTGATCGAACATAGATAAGTAATCGCGAGAAATAGGCGCAGTCATTCTCTTGCATGACAACGCTCGGCCACATGTTGTGATAGCCGTCAAAAACACCCTGTTGGAACTCGAATGGGAAGTGTTACCGCACCCAGCGTGCGGTATACCATAATGCTTTCTGATTACCACCTATTCAGATCGATGCAGCACGACCTCGTTGATACGCACTTCCGACATGTTCAAGAAGTATGAGAATTTGTGGATGATTGGATCGCTTGGAAATTGACATCTTTCTTTCGCAACAGTATCGCCATATTGCGAGAAAGATGGGAAAAAGCATTAGAAAATGACAGAAAATATTTTGATGAAGCTAGCGTGTATCCATTTCCCATTATAAATGTCCTTTTTCCGTTAAAAAAGATTGAAAACTAACTTCGCTTTCTAATAGTTTATTTTTTAGTGGTATTTTTTATTTTTTATTTTAGATTCTATCTGGGGGGATTGGGTTATATGATAAACAAAGACAAGCTTACTGTCATTAAGTAATTATAATTATATTATTTTATACGTATTTGTTAGTTTCCATAGAATACAGATTGAGTAACAATTTTAGAATTTTATTATTCGTACTTTGTAATTAGAATTATCGTGAACCTTATTGTCAGCTATAGATTTCACTTTTTCGTTGTGTCGATTTGATTTTGGACTTTTAGAAAATTGCAATATATAGTAATATTAATACTGATTTATATTATTTAAAAACTTTTTAAATAAAAATGCACGCAAATTTAGAATATAAAATCAATATATTTCGGTAGATAGCCATTACAAAAGCTATGCATATATAATTATATTGCTGCACATATACTTCAAGTAGCCCCATTTCTGCTTTCAACAAGAATCGCGACATAGTCAACTGAAGCAAGGAGTCAATTTTCTTGTAATGTTTTGTCACACTATGGTATTTTATCACAATGGCCATTAGACTGATATTGAAATAGACCAACTTCTTTGTCGTACAGCTGCGTCATCATGACTCGTAATCATAATCGTACCAGATATAAATTTAGTTTTATAGATATTTAGTCAATTCCAATGGATAATATTAATTATTTATTAATTATTAATAATTACTTCAAGAACTATTAATTGAACTTTCTTTTATGTTAAAAAATAATCTTAAATAAGTATAGGATGGCTAATGGCAGCTCCCTGTTTCTATAATGAAGTTTACTTCAACTAATAACGATTACATGATTTTTGTCAAAGCATGCAGCTCCCATAAAATGTTGGGGACCTGATGAGGTTAGCTATATATATATATATATATATATATATATATATATATATATATATATAATATATAATATAATATAATATAATATAATATAATATAATATAATTATCTTTGATTAATAACAAAATGTAAAGAATATATTAATATCTTAAATTGCTTTACATTATTATAACACACTTAAAAATTTATCTTAAATAAAAGATTGTTCCTTTTCAAGTGTCTCTCCTCATGATTATTATTTTACTCGAATTCAAAATTTCTTTACTAATTTAAGTTTTAAAAATTGTATACTATTTTATATAATTAAATACTGTAAACTCCTTTAATTTTTTAAAACTTGAATGTAGGCGAAAAACGGTAAAACGTTTCGTTTTTGATTTTCGAAAATTCCGAAAATTGACTGCTAAGCTCCTGTTTCACTTCATTACAAAACTAAATAAATTAGCTCTTCAATTTATTTGATTAACTTGAGAAAATACTTAACTAATTTTTCTATATTATACTTTAACTATAAATATTTTATATAAATAATTGTAATTATAACATATACATATTGTTGCAATGGTTTTATCACACTAAATCTATATGAAAAATATATTTCGTTCAATTTATATATATATCAGAAAATTATTTGTATTTTAAACATTTTATTGTTGCGAAAAGGTGAAAAAAGACTTAACAAACAAGTGGGGTTTTCACGTGTATATGTGTAATGGATTTAATGAGGACGAAAGGTCGTTATAGATATGTGTCGGCGCAGGTGTTCGGATAATCATGCAGCTTTTAGAGTAAGAAGAAAATCGCGCGTTATATTAATTTAGCTTTATATATACAATGTTAATTAGTTCTCATCCAGATTATTCGTTTATGATTATTATTCGCATTCTTTTGTAAATTATAATACTTTTTATTTAAAAAGTTACCGTTGTAATCAAAATGATACGGAAAGACTTTTTGTATTATGGTTACGACAGTATCGTGATAATGAAAGTCTTATTAATTTAATTTTTGGTTACAAATATTATTTAATTGGTTTATTATATACTCAGTGGGAATCCATTATTTTAAATCAATCATAATCAATTTTAATTTGACAGCTGATACGTTGCGCTATATATAATGATCTTTTATTATGTACCGTAGCTGGTTATTTTAACGTCAATCGCAATATAAACGTCAACTAGCTAAACTTAAAAGACATTAGTGAGTGATACATAAGTGTGGCATGTAAAAACAAAATACACGCGAATAAAACCTGATAAAACTTGGAAGATCTTATACTTTCTCCACGACGTCCCAGCAGAGTTCGAGGTTAGTTTTCAAGCAGTTTCAAATATTTAAAATCGAATGATCGATAATTATTCCTGGGTTAAAAAGATATATATTAAGTGAAAAAATAGAAAGATCGGTAGCAATCGTGTGAAAAAAATTGCAGCAAAATTGATCCTATGCTTCCTTATGGATTCCAGACACAAAGCCTCATAAGATAGGTTTACATATGTAGCTTATTCGGATTTTCTTTCGATTATCATTACTTATGATGTGTACACCAAAAACCGCCCGCACACTGCAATTTATCATTGCCAAACAATACACTTACGTCAGCGTGTTAAATGCATCGCTCTCGACGACGTACTCATCATCTTGTCTTGTCAATAATTCTTTCCTTTTCGTTTATTTATTCATGTCCAGTCCCAGCAGTGGATCGGTCCGTAGGCTGTAACGGAACAGGGGTCGCGTTATACCTGGTTATACTCGTATATGATGTACTCCTGACGCACCCTCTACGAGGATACCTAAAGGATGGAGCACAAAACACTCACTGCACACTTGCACGCTTGCACCCCTACTTTACCGAGTAGTTAAGCTTGTTATCCGGACTAGATCAGCCGAACTTCTACTATTATTTTTGCATTTCGCACTTATTCGCGATTTTACACACAGCACTAATATACCAAACACAGAACGGAACTCTTAAAACTCGGTCGTAAATACCTAAATTTGCAATAATAAGCGATACTATATAACATTAGGTGACGCGGGTATATAAAATAGATAACGAACGTGTCCTGGATTTTGGACACGTTTTGGACATTAGAGAGCAGCCCTGTGTCCCTGACGGCACAAATCTGGCGATCTGTCGCACGCGCCGATGACACACGCATACAGTTGCAATGACACGAAGAGTGGAGAGCAACAGGTTGACAATGGAAAACGGAGTAAAAGTAATTGTATCGTTATTATAGTAGCTGTTAATTGCATTTGTTTTAAAAAAAAAACTTCAAAACGCTATCACTTATTATATATTTCTATTGATTTAATCCACCAATATTTGAAAACTTTTGAACTTATTCATTCGCCATCTTTTTCCGTCCATTCGAAAAGTATCGCATGGTAAGGTGCAGTGTATAGTATACTTTAGAGTATACAGTGGGTGTTTGACGGTTATATATATAGATAATGACGGTTATATATATACATGCACACATATAAGAATAGCCCTATAATGTGTGTTCCGTTTTTTCGTGTTTTTCGGAGCGAAGCATCTATCGGAATCGATCGCTTGCGATCTCATATGAATGGATCGACTTTCGAGATCGATGAAGTAGGTGGGAATAAAATTCAACATGGCTGTTATTTGGCGGGTCTGTAGAATACATTTGAAATGGCCTATATTCTTAGATTGCTGCGGATTTAACAATAACATTTTTTATATCTTATTTATAATAGATTTAAAAACATTTTTAATGTCACAATTAGTGATCTTAAACGATTTAAATTAAGTTAGCTATTTTATTGGCGATATAATTATTATAATAACTCTACTTAAATAAAAATTATACAAATATGTTCTATAAAATCTAAAAATTATTACTTTATTTTTTCTAAACTTAGTGAAATAAAACAAAATTATTAAATTAAATTATTCACTTGTTTATATAATGTAATGGTATATAATCTTTTTTTTTATGGTGATAATGATAATAATTTTTAAGCATTTAAATGTTATTCTTGCGCTTGTCTAATAATCTATAATAAATTATTTTTAAATATTTGTGTGAAAATATGCGATAATTTTAGAGATTACATGGAAGTTTTTAAATCAATTTTGAATGTATGGATTCCTATAATATTAAATTGAATCTATATACTTTAAAATTTATGTTGAAAACAAATGATTGTTCGTCACTTCATGTCATAATATTATACATATAATATATATCAAATATTTCTTGAAACACATATTATTTTATAAATAATATATTTTTAACTTCTTAATAAATGCTAATATGCTATAATATATTTAATATACGAATGAAAAAATATTTTTATTATTTTTAAAATGAATTCAAAATAGTCAAATATTATGTTATTTTTAAACTATAATTAATTTATAATATGAATATATGAAGTCATAAATACGCATGGGTGCACAATAAATACTTTGAATACTAAAAATGTATGAAAGTAGCAAGTTACATATCTTTTAAATATTTCGTTTTATGTTTTTATTATATTTTAAGGTAAGTCTATTCCAGGAACTACCCTGTTAAAAATTGAATTATTTCTTCTCTCTCCCTTCCGAGATTACTTCATTTTTATTTCTCTCATATATATATATATATATATATATATATATATATATATATATATATATATATATATATATATATATATATATATATAATTAATTGACTATATAGTTACATAGAAAATATAATTATTTAAAGGATATAATAGATTAGCCATAGATATTGTATATAGTGTAAATATAATGTAAAATAACTAAATATAGCAAAAAACATGGACACTGGTTGGACATACGGTTGAGAACACTTTATGTTCGGTGGTTGAGTCACTCGAAGTTATCCAAGTTGAGAACTCACTGCAATTATTTTAAAATCTGGCAACATTGCATTAGAAGAGTTCAGTACATTTCAGAGCAGTCAAATTGCGTGCTTCAAAAGTTAATATTAGGCCCTTCTCATTTCTCTAGATAAAATTATTTGGAGAAAGATAGATAATATAAAACTAGAAAAGTGCATATAAATAGTTATAAATAATAACTATTATAGCAAGATCGATTCTTTTTAAATATTTTATATTTAATATAAAATCTGTAAACTAAAGAAGTGTGGTTATGAAAGTTATTAAAGTAAATGCATTAAAATGGTCAAGGCAAAGGTAAACATTAAAAGTATATAGATATACTACGTTTAAATACTCATATATATGATTGAGGTTATGACATCTTTTGATAAAAATATATTTTTATCTTACTGTAGATTAAATGCCACATAATACGTCTTTATATCATATATATCGTTAATTTTATTAATTTTAATAATCATTTTTTTCTTTCTTATTCAACTATCAAATTAATAAATGTATTAATAATATTTACGTTCAGTGTATTTATTAATTCTAAAAATGAGTAAAAAAGGATTATTGACTTACATTGTATAAGTATTTGAAGGCCTTAATACTCTTTACTGTTTTATGTTTATGTACAGTTATGTCCTACTTATGCACTCTGAACTATGATAGATAATTTTTCAGTTCTGGGTATAGAGATAAATACAATCATTGGTTACTTATTTCATTTATTTATATCTAAAAATAGATATATAATATTTCAATTACTGTCTACATATTTGTTTAATTATTATATTCTATTTGTTAATGCAATTTCTTAGTATATTCTGAAATAATTTTTGTAATTTTGTAAATATACAGATAAATATTTTTGTTCAATAATAATTTGCATTTTTTTTCATAGGAAATTTCAAAAGTTTTGAATAGAAGTAAAATTTCTGATAAAGATGCAAGTTAATAATGATATGAATTTGTATAGATATAACTAAACTGATATGAGTCAATGAAAATGTTCAATTCTGTCAGTCTTCTTTCTTTCTTTTTTCAAGGCAGTGTAAATTTAGATTACATATTACTAATTCAGTGAGTAAAACAAATGTTATTTTGATTATGATTATAGCATAGCAGTTTTATTACTAATTTAAAATTTATTTTGTTTAGATTTCGAAATGAGAGACGAACATAAATTTGATACAAAAGAAAACATGAGAGAAAAAAATATAATTGATTGGACTGTTGATGATGTAAAAATTTGGCTAGAGCAAATAGGTCAAAACAATGATAATGTTATTTCAAAATTTGAAGATCATCAAATTGATGGTATAGCATTGTTGACATTAAGAGAAGATGATCTGAAAGCAATGCCAATTTGCTCTATAGGTAACATTAAAAGGTTAAATATTAGCATCAAGCAACTTCAAAGAGATAATGTACCATTACTATTGGAACTGGGACATATAGATTTATTTTCATCTAATAATTATTTTCCTTCAAAAAATAATGATGTAAATATTTTATATAATATTACTATTACTTGTACTTTTAAAGTTCTGTTATTAAACTATCTAAAATATATATTATAAAGTTATTGAAAAATGTTTACTTGAATCCAATATTACTTTCTTGTGGTATAATAAATTTATCCATTTTATAGATAACTCTTAGTGGGGCAACAAACGATGGTTCTATAGATCATGAATATTTCTCTGCATCGATTTCTGAAGATGGAACAGCATCACATTTACCACCAGAAATCTGGAAAACTTTTATTAGCTTAGGATATTTATTTATTGTTACATGGATTACTGCATTTGTGATGGTCATAGTGCATGACAGAGTGCCTGATATGAAAAAATACCCACCATTGCCAGATATATTTTTAGATAATGTACCACACATACCATGGGCATTTGATATTTGTGAAGTAACTGGAACATTATTGTTTGCTTTGTGGCTGCTGGTTCTTATTTTTCACAAATATAGGTAAGTTCTAAATTTAGAATTAGTGAGGAGAGCTTGATTAATTGAAATTTATTTTTAAGGTTTATATTATTAAGAAGATTTTTTGCTTTGTCTGGTACAGTTTTCTTATTAAGATGCGTTACAATGCTCATTACCTCACTCTCTGTACCAGGTGCTCATCTACAATGTAAACCAAGGAATATTGGTATTATGGATTCATCTAGGTAATTATATATATATATATATATATATATATATATATATATATATATATATATATATATATTTATATTTATATATATTACAATCAATGTGCGTGACGTAGATATTTACTATAATAATCAGACATTGTGCAGCATGCCTAAATGTATTTTGTACAATGCCTACACTTTGCATATGAATATTTTACATAATACTTGGTCATTATACAGAAAACTCTTAACACACATTATTTATAACATATTTAATTTATAGATTTTTATTTAAAACTAATTCATAATAATACTGTATGTGTTCAAATACCATCACATTTTATTTAAAAAATTAAAACAAATCGTAAATATAGTGCTACTTTAAATTTTCATAATAATCATATTAAAATAACTAGTGAAATATATTTGTTTAATAAATTTATAAATTTATGAACAATGATAAATAATTTTATAATTTAAAATTTATTACTTATTTATCAAGTACATTTTAATTGTTTTATATCTTAATATTTTTTACAGTAGTTTTTATAATGAACTTTATAATAAAATTGAAATGGCTTATGTGATATGGCGAGGTGCTGGTATGTCTATTCAAGGTGTTAGAACATGTGGTGATTATATGTTCAGTGGACATACTGTAGCTCTGACCATGCTGAATTTTTTCATTACGGAATGTAAGTAGAAGTTCAATTGCTCATTTTTGTTATAGATTTATTACTTCTAGTTTATTTTCTTTCATATGCAATTATTTTCTTTCATTAATTTGTGAATAATTTTTTTTATTTATTAATTTTTATAATTTTTCAGTTATATTATTGTTATGCACTTTCTGTTTACAAATTATAATGATTTTAGAAATAAGTTTTAAGTAAAGTTTTAATTTTATATTATAATCAAATAACAAAGAATTACATCAGTAAATATAACATATACTAGCTCTACAAAAATGTATATATTTACAATTTAAAGTCAAGAAAAATAAAAAGTTTTAAATTAATTTTTATTTAATACTGATGTGTTTTACTAAATATGTTTTACTAAAAGTCGAATGGTATAAGTTAGAATAATTTGTAATTTTTTTAATTTGATACATAAATTAAAATTTAAATATAAATTAGAACTTAAACAGCTTAAAATTAGGGATTAATTTTATAATTGGATATTATTGGTTCTAATATTTTTAAAGAATAAGTATACAAACATTAGAGCTAAACTATTTAATAAATAATTTTTTACAGATACTCCTAGACAACTGTATTTTGTTCATACATTTACATGGATGCTGAACATGTTTGGTATATTCTTTATACTTGCTGCCCATGAACATTACTCTATTGATGTGTTCGTTGCATTTTACATCACTTCTCGACTGTTTTTATACTACCACACTTTAGCTAATAACCAAGCGCTAATGCAACGAGATTCGAATAGAACTCGAGTTTGGTTTCCATTGTTCAGTTTCTTTGAATCATCTGTAGATGGAATCGTACCAAATGAGTATGAGACACCATCCGTTATCATTTGTAATTTAATTAACATTATCAAAGATACTGGCAATTATCTTCGACTATGTTTTCTTACTTCCAGAACAGAAAACAAATTTAATGGTGATGTGAATAGCACAAAGAAAAAACATTGATATCATAGCAATTTTTGAGTTTGATATTGTCAAAGAGGCTTTTCAATAGAACATGGCTCTCTTTTGAATGATATAGATGAAATAACTAGTAAATTTTTATTGTAGAATTTCAATTTATTACTGTTTGTAAGACAGGCTGTTATAAATTTTTTACACAATCTTACGTTAAATAATTTTCAATTGTAAATATCAACTTTTAGATTAGTAATGAAATTTGTTAGGCTGAATTTGTTCATTTACATTCTTTAAAGTTGAAAGTATTGCAATTTACAATGTGATATAACATAACTTCATTTATATAAATCTCTAATAAACATTAAAGAAATGATGTTCTTTAATGCTATACTTAAAAAGATGATAAAATATTCAATAGCATTTCATTGTAATTTTTATTTTTTTTTTTTATCTTATGATAAATATGACATTGTAAAAAAGTCACAACAGCCGTCCTTAGTTTCATTATTTTTATTATATTATTAAATTAAAATTTAAATTATTATCATTCCAAGTTCATGATATTTGTTTTAATGGAGTGTTGAATATATATATATATATATATATATATATATATATATATATATATATATATATATATATTGTAAAATGCATTAAAGATCCAAATATAAATATTGATGATTATCTTAGTGGTGCTAATTTTACTAAAAATATGTATAGAGAAAAATACGGAAGCGTAAAAAAATTCAATGCTTTACTATGAATTGTGCAGCTTGAAATTCTGCACATTTTAAATTTGGATCTTAAATTTTGGCTTTTATCATTCATCGAACAAAAGAACAAAAAGATTTTTATGTAAACATAAAGCATGTCTAAATTTGTTCATAAAACTCTGTATATAAAAACGAATTATTATTTTTTCACAAACATTTATAATAATAAACTAAAACGATTTTTATATTACAATAAATAGATTATAAGGATCAACTGTAATATAATATATATTACAAAATAGTGTAAAGTAAAGATTTTATACAGTGCCGCACAACGGCTACATCTTTGCCAAAATGGAAATGAGTTAGTTAGCAACAAGATTATATTTCATTATAAATGATGTTTTCATAAGTTAAGTTTATTTATTATATATTTAGATTTTATACATATTTTATTTTCATTGTATTTCTGTTAACTAAAGCTGAGCTATGCTCAACAGTTTTTGTTTTAGTTGGGTACAAATATAAATATAAGATTTATTCAACTTTGAAAAAATTGATGAATCCTTAAATTAATAAGCTTTAGTTTGTAAAAACTGTTGTATCAATAAATTTTTTATTTACTATAAAAAAGTGGTATTGTCTTTGCTATTTAAACAAATATTTAACAAGATAAATATTCTCGTTTGCATATTTACTTTTTAAAAACATGATTTTTTTACAGTTTTCTTTTATAAAGTTTATTACAAAGTTGTACTCAATAGAACGAGTCTTCAAAGCTTGTGTTCTAATTTTGGCGCGTTAAAATTAAACACTCCCTACCCACGCTTTCTGGAGCATTTCTTGGTAGTATTAGAACAGATTCGAGTTTGGTAGTATCAGCTATAGATTCTTAACTTCGAAGAAAACTATCAAATAAATAAATAAAAAGTTTAAATTTAGACATTATATAATTTATTTCATTTTTTAATTATACAATGCATATTATGTGAACAATTTACTAATTATTTTTCAAAAATCAAGTAATAAAAGTAAGTAAAATTTAACATTTTCCTTGTGATTACATAAACAAGTATTGTTATATCGAATTATAACTATATCTAACAATTATTTGTATTATTTTTGTTAGTAAACAAGCAATAATACCAAAAAACAAATACATATTATATAAAATATAACAAGTTTAACTTCTTTTACGCTTTATATCATTTCTTTTATTTTTAATTATAGTAAATGAAAAGAACAATTAATAACTAATAATAAAGTATCAGAATTATTAAATTTTTTAAGCTACTTAATAATCTGCATTACACGTTTGAGGCATAAAGTTTATGCAACGACATTCAACTTTTATAAGGTAAAGTAATCAAAAATTTAAAAACTTCAAACAGAAATCGAAATAAAATCAAAATATGCAAACTTTTTTAACTGTATTATACAATAATTATAATAAATTATTTTATAATATAATTAAGTTAAATTTAAAAAATTCTATGGATCGAAAAATGCATTTATTCATCATTGATCGAAATTGCAAATATTTATTTGTTTGTTTGCAAATCATTTTTCTAAAGATACATTACTTTTTTAATATATGATAAATTTGTGATAATTTTAATTCTAATTAGTACCAAGTATAAAAATAATTAGAAAGTTATTGAAACAGAATCAATAGTATAAATGTGATTATATATGAAACAATTTTATATTAATTATTGATATTAATTTTTTGAAATTTAGGTTATAATATAATATAGATATAAGGACTAGACATTTTTTATTTGACTCTTATTTCACTCTTTATTAAGCTATAATTTTCAGCATTTTAGTAAACAAAAGGAAAACTATTAAAAAGCTTCTATCGGACATTTATTATAATATAAAAGATATTTTAATTAATGCATCTATTTACGATTTCTTATGTTGTAAAAAAATCGATTGTTGTATTTGTTGGTTGTTCAGTAAAGAGATAAAATGGATCATACTATAACGGGATTAGCATTTTGAAGATATAAATTAAAACCAAGTATATTAAATATATAATTTTATCTTTAATATATATATATATATATATATATATATATATATATATATATTTAACCAGTTTTTTAAACAGTTCACTAATATCTAAGTAAAAAGTACTCCATATATATAAATCTATATTACTATAAATAATTGACCGTAATTCACCCATCGTCGCTTCTGTATAAAAAGCTGTTTCAAAGCAGCTGGCATTTCAAAAAGTTGATATTTCACTGCGACCATTTTATAAAATATATACATATATATATATATATATATATATATATATATATATATATATATATATATATATATATATATATATATATATATACATGTACATATATATGCATATTAAATACGGCTTCTATGGGGAAAATTGTACTTCGAGTTCGAGCGGTAGAAAAAGATGTCCAAGTGTCTTGGACGACGCTTACGAATAGTATCATGTTCGGGCGATAGAATATGTCTCGGGACGACTGCTATAGAGAGTTTTGTCTGGGAAGGTAGAATACGATGTCCAGGCACCGAGGGACGACTTTTACTGGGAATGCGCGTGTTCGAATGAGTGATTACGTACAATTAAAAAAAAAAAATAAATAACGAGCGTAAATAATCCACATTATACGTATATTATAGTTTTTTTTTTCAATGCTTAATTAAAAACGATTGAGCATTTTGTGCTATCAAGAGTTTCTTGCAGAGATTATTGACGTAAAATTCGAAGTAAATTCGAAATTTGGAATTTTGGGGTTCAGCATACTGAAGGTTTATGTGGATTTGGAGTTTGTAAATTGAGTGTTATTGGAGGTATCGGTTAAGTGATTTTTGTAAATGTAGAGTACTTCCGCTGCATAAAAATAATAAATTCTTAAGGGATATTAATCTATTGTTAAAAAATACGACATATAGGTGACTCGTGTAATATTTTATTGTAAGTTATTTTTTACATTTTTTGGTGTCCTGTGCAATGATTCACTATCAATAATACAATATCGTATCAAAATTTTTAACGAGAAGTCTAATTTTTTATTTACTTTTCTTCAATCGTTGAGAGAAGTAAAGCTAATTGTTATAAATGCTGGAACGATGCTATTGAAGTCATTGATTTTGTCATTTTCCTCGCTATTTAAAACGTTCAGCGCTTATATTTTATTCGAAGCATACTTCTGAAACAAAGTTTTACATAAACTTGCCTTCAGCGAGCTACCGCACGTGCAGATAAAAACCATATAACATAAAATAATGATATAATTTCTGTTGAGGTTGAAGGAATCATCGCCGCCATGCAGAGCGTCGGCGTCGACACGGCCCGCGTCGAGGGCTCCTGCGCCGTGTGCGAGAGCCCGGCGACGACGCGCTGCGGGGGCTGCAGGCTCGCGTTCTACTGCGGCAGGGAGCACCAGGCGGCGGACCGGGCCCGGCACCGGGCCGCCTGCCGCGCGTACGAGGAGCGCGAGAGCCCGGAGCTGGGTCGCCACCTGGTGGCGGCGCGCGACCTCGCGCCCGGGGACCTCGTCCTGTCGGAGGCGCCGATCGTCTGGGGCCCGGCCGCCCACGCCGCGGAGGAGGAGCGCGTCTGCGTCGGCTGCGGCGTCGCCGGGGCCGTGGTGCGCTGCCCGGGCTGCGGGTGGCCGGCCTGCAGGCTGGCCTGCGACGGCCTCGTCGACGGGAATCGCCACGGCCAGGAGTGCCAGATCCTCGCAGCGACGAAACTCCTGCCCAGGTGCGTTTGAAATTCCGCGTTTCGCTTTCAAAAGAATAAACGAGCGTGCACCGATTAGCCGCATATGCTAGATTCCCATCTCTTTCTGTACAGACATTGGCTACTGAATAAAGTTTTTTAAGATTGCTGCTTTTTGGGTACTTATTTTACAAATTTCACTAAGTCTTAAAAGTTTTTATTAAATAAATTTTATTGTTTTAATAAAAAAATATTCGTAATTCAATTCTTATGCAAATCTAGTCCGTTCCGGCGATAGACTAAACCTCGATCAACAAACTCGTTTATTGCACACTTACAGATTTTTCTTTGTTTTTTTTTTTTTTTTTAAATATATATACATATTAAACGTTTGCTATAAAGTACAATGGTTTTAAATTTTGCATTTATAAATTTACGTGCAAAAATGTACTGTAAAAAGTTCTTATATTTGGTGTACTGCAGTAATAAAATTTAATGAAAGACTTGAAACTTTTTTACAACTAATTTTAGATTTGAATCCTAATACTCTTAAAGTTATTATACATATATATTGCACCTTGCTTTGAAAATCGGTTGTCCTTGCAACTGAGATCGTAGCCGATTTTCTTGAAGTAGAGTACACAAATATTAGAGATATAGAAAATTTACATCGTTGGATCTTTGTTAGCAAATTAATTTGAAATTAAATGAAATCATACGATATCTTGAAGTAATTAGATATTTCATGTTTTATTTTATAATTTTGCACTTAATAATTATAGTTGATCGATTAAAAAAAAAGAAGCAAATAAATAAGGAATATATAACGAATTAAGTTACTATTTAACTATATAATATATTATGAAAGCTTCGCTAGGGCTTAGAAATATGTATGCGATTAGGAAATGTTTACTCGAGACATCAACTAACTATTCTTAAAATATTCATGTTCATTGAACAGAAAATCCACTGAATCAGTGAATGATTGCTTTAAAAATTCAAAAGAAAAACGGGAGATTAGACATATTGTATATAATAGGTGCGAGTATCTCCTTGCCTTGCGAATATTAATTCTGCGACGAAAGAATCCAAAGCGCTGGCGACAGCTGGCCAAGCTCCAGAGCCACGAGGAGAGTCGACTCCCAGGTACCGATGCCTACGACGAGCAGCGAGGCCTGGCCGCTTATCTCGGACCGCTCTTGGACCTCGACAAGGGTTCGGCCGAGATTCTACCCAAGGTCTGCGGCTTGATCGACGTGAACGCGCTCGAGACGAATCCGCCGGAGGGCTCGGCCGCCATCTACGAGACGGCGTGTCTGCTGGAGCACTGCTGCCTCGCCAACACGAGGCACACTTTCCATTTGGACGAACAGGGCAGGCCCAGGATCAATGTCGTGGCCGTCGTCTCGATCAAAAAGTAACCGACGCTCGATTCATATATAAGTATATATATATACATATACATACATACATATTAGCAGAGTATTGGAGTTGCTTTGGAACATCGCGGTTCGTAAAACTGTTGAAGAAAGCGTGCTAAACTTTTTTTTTTTAAAGTTACATAATACTTTCATTGCAACGTTGTGACTGTACATTTTCATAATTTAAAACAATAGCCAATGAATAAGCGATCAAAGATTTAGTTATAAGATTATACAGTTAACCCGTGATTACGAAATTTTTAACTATTTTATTTATTTAGCTTGAAATCTATTAGTTTTATGATTAAATTTAATGTTTATCAAGAATGCAACTATTAAATCCTTTTACTATCATAAAATTATAGATTTTTTCTACAGACGAAGTTTTCAAAGTTATAAATGGAAAATAATAATACTAAATTACAGTTTTTCTATATGTATTTCATATACTATTGAATTTCAAAATACTATAGTGTCAAATGTGCTTATATTTATCTTCGGATCAAAATATTTATATCAAATTTTCAACTTATTTTTGTGATTGCATATGTTGATCTACGAATCATAACATATTTTAGACATTAGCAGCCAATTTTCAACAAAGCAAACAATTTTTAAATTTTCTTTGAAAAATTGTTGTGTTGTCCTCGCTCTCTCTCTCTCTCTCTCTCTCTCTCTCTCTCTCTCTCTCTCTCTCTCTCTCTCGAGCACACGCGCACAATTCAAAAATTCAAACAATGAAAAGTGAGACTTTATCGGCAGGGGCGAACATCTGAGCATAACGTACACCCACGTGCTCTGGTCGACGAGAGTCCGTCGCGAGCATCTCCTGTCGACCAAGTGCTTCAGCTGCCGCTGCCAGCGCTGCGCCGATCCGACCGAGCTGGGCAGTCACATGGGTACGCTCAAGTGTCCCTGCAAGAAGGGCCTGGTCACCCCGGACGATCCTCTGGACCCGGAAACCGACTGGTCCTGCAACGCCTGTCCGGGCGTTCTTAGCTCCGGCGAGGTGGCCCAACTGACCGATAGACTCGGCGAAGAGGTCGACGCGGCCATGAGCGTCCCGGTGGTGGACATTATGAGCGATTTACTTTTCCGGCGAGTAACGCATTTATGCACGACCTTTCTTAAATTGCTTTTACACATCTGTATAATACATTTGCGCTTTCGCCCGCATTATAAAAAGAACTGTATTTTTAACGTTATATCGACATCCAAGAGTTGCCAATTGTTTTCAAATGCTAAAATGTCAATGCTAATATGCTAGTGTCGAGTTGCACAACACATTTTTTTCAAGCACATATAATTTTATACGTTATAAAAAGCTGAAATATATAAAAACAGATTTTTTTCAAATTATGTAGTAACATACCTTAACTATTTTTATAAAAAGTCTCTTTTCCTTGATATATAGATCTTTTTCTCTAAAAATGTCAAACAGAAGGCTTTATTTAAAAATAATGTATATATATATATATATATATATATATATATATATATATATATATATATATATATATATATATATATATATATATTACGAGATCAATTATTCAAAATAAATAAATAGATACTAATACATCTAAAAGTATATAAAACAAAGATTTTCTAATAATAATCAATATTGGAAAAGCAAATTAGAATCATACATCAAATATAGAGCTCGAATCGACGTTATGATACTTAAAATTTTCAGTTTGAATCGTCGCCATTGAAAACAGCATTGAATTTCTTTCGTTAAAAATTATTATCGAGTTGTTATCGTTTTCACTTATAACTTGCGTTGAAAGGTTTTTTTAGATTGAATTTGGCGTCGCATTATTTCAGCGTTATAATTGGATGCATAAAGTCAGGTTTACATGATAACTGCCGTCATAACTTTTTAAGTTTATGCGAGCGTTCTTTTGTAAAAATGTAATTAATTTCTAAAGCAAAAGATAGAATGTTTTTAGAGCAATGAACAGACAGTTTGTATATGTGTAGGTGTACATATATTAAAAGAATCGAAACGTTACTGTTTAGATTAATAAACTTTTAATTTTTTCATTTGTATAGAAATGTTTTTGAAAAATGAATTTATTATCCGATGAAACAGTCGGTTTACTTATGTCGAAACATTATCGAATTACTTAAAAATGCAGTCGGCATATATCATACAGATAATGTGAGATAATATATAATAAATATATATGTATTATGTCAAAGAAAAAAGAGTATAATAACTCCCTTATCGTTCCGATACATTATAGGCTGAACGTGCTGCTGCATCCGACGCATCAGCACTGCGTGGCCATCGGGCACTCGCTGATGCAGATGCTCCCGCCCGAGGACCCGAAGAAGGCGGCGCTCTGCAAGCTGATGATCGAGGCGATCTCACTCGTCGATCCGCACGGGGCGCGGCTGCCCCTCTACCAGGCAATCGCCCTGCGCGAGCTGTCGCGCTGCCCCGGCCAGGACAGGAAGGATCTGTTGATGCGCGCGATGCGACTGCTGAGGCACGAGCCGGCCAACAGCGCCGGCGACAAGCTCTCGACCCTCATTCTGTCCGAGGCCTGACGATCAATTTGGAGGGATATAGGAGGAATGAAGGGGGGACTATACGTTACACCGATGCTTTTACGTGCATACGAAAATATAAATAGAAACGAACGTTTATATTACGATTTATTTACGATTTAGATACATTTTTCGATCTCGTATATATACGTACTTTGCTATTTATATTTTGAGCCGAACAATGAAAAAACAGTAATTTATTACGGAAAATAGCTTAATTGTTTTTCGAAGCATTCTGCATGATGATCAATACATTTTTGCATGCGCTCGAACCAATTTTCGTAACAGTTTTTTCACTCCGATTGAGGTACCTCTAAAACATGGTTTTTGAATGCGTCAACGGCTTCTTTAGGTGCCGAAAATCGTTGACCGCGCCATTTGTTTTTGCCACATGCTTTGGCTTGGCCAAAATTCGTTTGCTTGAACCCATGTGTGAGAGCTCGTATTGTCACGATGAAGAATCATCCTTCGTTGCCGGTTGTTTTTTCCGTTTTTCACAAAGCACTTCTGGCAAACAAATTGTTAAGTACCATTCAGAATTCACTGTTCTACCTTGCTCTAACGACACGACTGCCACATGTCCAAGTATTCCAAAGAAACTGGCGATCATTTACTTCAATGCGCTTCGAGCACGAACCACTTTTGTCGGGTTGGGCTCGTCTTGGAAGGCCCATACAGTGGATTGTTGTTTTGTTTCGTGCTCATACGCATAGATCCAAGATTCGTCACCTGTGTAGATGTTATACACAGCTTTTGATGCACCGCGATTGTATTTCTTGAGCATTTCTTTGCACCAATTGACACGAGCACCTTTTTGACCTTTAGTCAAATTATGCGGGATCCAACGTGAAGAAATCTTTTTAACACCTAAATGATCATGCAATATCTTATTGATGCTCGTCATACTAATGCCCGAAGATGCCTCAATATCAGGGTATGTCGCATGACGATCTTGCTTTATCAGTTCGCGCACAACATCAATGTTTTCTGGCACAACAACCGATTTTGAACGACCTTCATGGAACTCGTCCTAGAGCGAACTGCGGCCACGATTAAATTCCTTATACCAGTGTTTCGCAGTCACTAAGGATGAGGCTTCATTGCCAAAAGTCGAATTAAGTTGATCGATGCACTCTTGTATTGATAAATCACGTAGAAAGTTGTAAAAAATTATCGTACGAAAATTTGCACGAGTTAGTTCCATTTTTCGCTGAGATAAACTTTTCACGTCGCTGTGGATAATCTAAGTTACACTTAATCTTTGAAGGGCTGGGATGATGTCTACGGGCGTTATATATTTTTTCATTAATCAAGCACAACTATTATTTCCAGCATAAACAGTGAAACAAAATTAATTTTAGTTCAAGTTGGTCGCCATCTTGAATTCGAAATTTTGAATTTTGAATGTTTGATTGCAGAATCGTATTTAGCAACCTCAAAAACTCCTAGGGAAATCTTTTTGAGACTTAGGAAATCTTCTAAACGTTGTTTACGAAAAAGAAAGAAATTACTATGCGCATTACAAAATCGGGCCGGGATGACGCCTGGAGGCGTTATACTCCGATCTGCCAAGGTTTGATACTTACAAGGCTTGGCCATAATTTCATCTTTTGTGCATGGCGTAAACTCATTTTTTTTAGAAAAACGGAGCTTTTGAAATTTCTCAAATCACGACACTTTAAGGGTTAAATGACAAAACGTTTTAAAGAAGGTTATGATTAAAAAGGTCCAACATTCCATTGGAATTATCAAATGGCGCCTGCAAACACTTGGTACGCCATGGCTCAAAATATAGATAGCAATACTCCTAAATACTGATCGATCGAAAGGGTAACTGCAATTGTTAGTCTTACAAATGTGCTTCCTTCAACGTACAGCAATTACTGCTCAGTCAGAAGCAGATAGATATAGATATATGTAATTTAATTACGATTTTATAAGTTAAAATTAATAATATACAATATGTATCCTTAAAAAACAAGAAGTTGTCTATATTATATGTCCAGTTGATAAAATCAGACGAACGCTTCCACAATATATCTTTTTACATCCTCAAAATTTCGCTTTAATATATTTATAATAAACATGTGTTTAACATAAACTTACATAAAACCTAATTCTTTCGTATTTTTAACGATATTTTTATACGCCGTTAAAAATCATTAATTAAATCGATTTGGAAGCTGTATGTTGTTTGAACTTAACAAAACACGCATAAAATTAGTACGTTCTCATTTATTTTACAAAATTTTTGTTATAAGTTTATTTTAACGATTAAGTATTATTACTGCAGGTTAATTATGGAAATTTGTGTCTTTAAAATCTAGTTATTAAGAAAAAACGATATTTGAAATAAATTTTTAAATACCGATAAATTTTAATCGATTTTTTATTCATTTTTATATAGTTGAGTAAACTTTGAAATTTTTCTACGTCTGCATTAATCGTATAGCAATTCTGTATTACGTAAAAAATAGAACACGAAATAAATGGCTTGTGAAATAAAAACTTGACCTCGGATTGTTTAATCCTGCTCTAAATTTTATCTGTAACAATCAATATTCCCAAGTTAAATACACAAAGAAAATTTCATATTAGTCAAATATTCAATTTCATTTTGATATTATTGTTATTCAAAAAATTATGTACACTTATATGGCAAAAATTTTAATATAATCTTCTTTTTTAATATAATAGCTGATCTCCTTTTACTCGTGCTTTTACAAAAAAAAAAAAGAAAAAAACGGTAAGGCCCTCGTGGAACAATAGCAGGATTTCCGATAATGGTATTTTTCCCGCCTTTCGTTGCATGTAAAGTCGACTTTTTTCTTTTCAGCACGACACGCTCGTAAAAATTTTAACAATGACAAAGCTTCGCACAGAAAAGCGTAAAAGAAAGGGATCGAGAGCGGCAATATTGATGAATATCAATTCTGTGAATAAAATTTGCAAATGATGCTACAAGATTCTTTTTAATTGCTTGTATGCCGTTTCAACAAAAGGAACATCCATACTGGAAGTCGTCGAACAAGAAAAACGAATATTAAAACAAGTATAACGTTTACTGTTCTCTTTTTTCGGCGCATCCGATTTGACGTCATAGCCCCCCCGAAGTCCACCCCTTCGCGGTTGGACATTGCAGGCTGAAACTAAAATCGTATATTAAATTGTGCAATTGATGATTTCGTATAATTTAAGACGTATAAGATATTATCTTGGGTTGACTAATGGAAACAGGGATAAACCTATTGGTATAGCTTTTTTTTCAACAATTATTATATAATAATTAATGGACATGCACAAATTTATAGACATTTCAGAATTATATATACCCATTAAATTTTTAACATATAATATTAATATTAAATATTTATTATACTATACAGAAATAGTTTAGAGCATTGAATAAATTTGAAAGTATTCTAATTTATGAAATCGTTTTATGAAATATAAAGGAAGAGAGCGAATATTTTAGGTATATAAAAATTAGCGTAACCTTCACGACAATCGTGGAACTTAATGATTTAATAGATAATTTCATTCCATATTTTCATTAAAAACGGTCAGTTTATCGTATAAAAAATATTGCTCGATGTATTCTAGATTTTATCTGTCCAGTTCGGTTACTTCTACAGGGAGGATTAATAACGCTATATAACTAAAAGTGGCAAATATCGGCGATTGTCGTGAATATTATAAAGATATTATAACATACTCTAATTCCTTCTTTATTACTTCCGAAAATTATTACGAGAAATTAGTATTATTGATGTAACAACATTATTGTACCGTTTTAAAAATATTTTTTTTATATAAATGTCCTAAATTTTGAAATGCCAAGATTTTTATGGATAAAACAGAAAATTGATATATTTATAATATTAAACGAATAAATTGATATATCTGAAAAGCATTAATAATAAATCTAAATAAACCAGCAGTAGAATTTAGCAGAAAATTGTTTATGAACTCCAAATTTAACTGGTGCATATTAACAACTATGCATATAATTTCGATATACGTAGTGCATGGAAGTGTAGTGAATTCGAAATTGAATAAAATTTCTAAAATATTCAAATTACATTTGTAAGTATACAGCAAATTTAATGGCTTATAAGAAGTAACAATAATATATTTATAATTTTTAAGCACTGGAAAACGTTTACAATTTGCTTATTTCACTTGGATTTTCAAATTATATTAGATAATTTTCTATATTTATTAAATTAAATTAAATCATTTTCTATATTTGCTGTTTAAAATAAATATATTTAGACACACACACACACACACACACACACACACACACACACACACACACACACACACACACACACACACACACACACACACACACACACACACACACACACACACACACACACACACACACACACACACACACACACACACACACACAAAATATCGCATATATAATACGCGTATATATATGCGATATTTTAACGAGCGAATGAATTGTGAGGTGGATAATTAAAACGAACAATCAAATTAAACTCTTCGTTGCTTCTGAACAAGATTCTGCTTTTACAATTATGTTGGGTTCGATATCTAAATCAAATAAGAAGCCGGTTACCTCGGATGCATTGAATTTAATTCCGTGTACGCAATTTACAACAATGGATTCATTTAATTTATTAGATTACTTCAATATGATTGTATTATAATTACTTATAAATGCATCTAAGTTAAACCTGAAATTCTATAATTGACTACAATCTGTATATATTGTACGACGTATATAAATAAATTTCAGATAATTTGATTGCAAAAAACGTTAAAATATTTGAGACTCGTAATTTTATTACATACATTTTATTTACACATATTATTAGAAGAGTTATTACTCCTCGAGTCATATATTCTCTCGGCATTAAAAGAACAAGAAAAAGCATTGTTAATCAATATTTTACGTGCGGATATATGCATAAAAGGATGATTGGACTATCCTTGGATCATGAATAACTTTTTTATAAAGTAGCAAAAAAATAAATTAAGCGATACAAGCATAGGAAGCAAAACAAAGCAGCGCGCTGTCTTATACGTTTAAAAGCGCGTAATTTGTAAAAATAAAGAGGGTCGGGGGAAGGGCAAAGCGTAGCCGAAACAGCCACGAGTTTTAATAACACTCGCGTCAAGCACAATTATATAGACCTCTCGGTCCGACCTGTCGAATATTTGATGGATTTTGCGAATCGTTTTCGGAGAATATCCGACGCCGGGAGGCCTCGGCCGTGGCTCTGCTTTTATGGCACTGCCGAATAATTATTCAGCGCCAGAAGTACGTGCACCGTTATATACGAAAATCAGTATATGCGAGGGCAGCGAATACGATCGCGTGTGCAATGAACAGAGCGCCGCGTGTGCACGACCGAGCGCGCGCCTGGTCCGTTTTATACGCGGCACATGCGTACATACGCACACAGCCGTCCTCCGCGGGTTGTATATAAAATATGAGGAAAAGAAACATATACTTGCCCCCATCTCCAACCGCCCCCACAGGCCACTTTTTTGCAGCCGTTTCGTTTTAAAGATTTCTCGCGGTTTTCGTATTATTTTCAGACTCTTTGTTTGTTCGATCGAGCAGAGAGTTGAAAAAACATATAGTCGTGTGTGCAAATGAACAATACGGAATACGGAACGCAATGTCCACAGGTTGGTGAATACGTTAATAATTAATGTAACGTCGGTAAGACTAATATCAGAAGGATTTGGATTTTTAGTATTATAATGGGTTTATTGCTATGGACCATATACGTTACGAATAATAAACGAGGATATTATTTGGTTCTCTTTTATTACTACTAAAAAGAGCAATCTTAATCTCAAACTCAATTTTCTATTTTTCATATACTCTTTATTTTCAGTCATGTGAACATATATATGATTGAAATACAATTAAAATATATATATGTAAAATATATAAATTCTCAATAAATATTTAACAAAGTTCACAACAGCGATGTACTTGCGTATGCAAACTTTACAATATTTGTACTTCGTGAAAACTATACGAGAATTTTTTATTATTTTATGATAGATAAAAATTAGCAATACAGATAATTAAAACAAAACTGAAAAATAACTATTTTTTTGAATTGGCGTTAGAAAATCAGCAATAAAAGACGGGTTGATGATATTCGTAGAATGAATGAAAGAAATCATTGCTTTGACAGTAAAGTATAAAACTTTTTTTCTGTAATTTTGAGTCATTTAAAATTAAGTTGATTAACATTATATCGGTGGTTATTCTATATACAATGAATCACCACCGATTGATTTAACCCATTAGTTTCTCAAACTCTTTGTAAGAGTCTCTAATAAGGAACCGAGGTGGCTCGAAACGTTAAACGAAGCAGATACATAGATTCGATAAATTTAATGTCGACAGCAGACAGGTTATCCTTTGCTATCAATAATATATTTATTATTCTTACTTTTTATTATTATTTTTTAATAGTAGTTTTTATATTTCAGATTTTATGAGATTTATCATAAACAAGAACTGGCTATCATGATGATTATAATTATATTATTTGATAAAGACTGTAAGACCGATAAACATATTCGCTTTTTTTATTAAGCAAACTGAATCTCTATGCGAGAGTACATTACTATAATAATAATTACAAATAGTATTATATTTATATAAACTTACATCCTTACGCTTTTATCATTATTAACTGTTAGTAACTTAAATATAATATGCGATACTAGCGGTAGAGAGAAGAGTTTAAAAAATGACATCCACGGACGTTGCAAAAGTACGCAAAACTATTGCTTAGATTATTAAAATATTGGAGTTTTTTAAAAATTACTTTTAAAAAAATTGAAAATTACCGAAATAGGTCAAAGTGAAGCATAAGAAATGTTATAGCAGGGTTAAGACTTCAAATATGCATTCTTGAGTTCTTATCACATCATCGAAATGGTTTGACAAGGGCGAGAACAAGGGAAGATTACTGTAAAGAACTTCACTTTTTATAGACATGATAATACTATTTCAAGTTTTCATTGTAGGCCTGAATCTGAAGCTGCTGAAATTTATTTTGTGATAGTGTAATAATTAACAATCCTAAAGAGTGGATCAAAATAATAAAAATTAAATGCGATACGAAAACAGATCTGTCACAAAACTTTTAGAAGCTGAATATATTACACATGCGAATATTCGAAATTTTCTAGGCACTTAGGATATTTTTTAGACCAAGTATATCGTTAATAGCAACAGCATAGTTGCAGTGTTGGAGCTCTGATCTCCTTAGCAACTAAGCGTAATTCCTTGGTCTCGTTTTGGGTATAAGTTTTGTTGAGATATATTTAAATAGCTCTTACTGATTTCTGATTTCGCAGTATTTGTGAACACGTTGGACGATTGATTTTGTTTCACGATGCACTGGCATGGCTCTGAGTTAGAAGAGATAAGTTTAACCCTTAGAGTACCGGGATTTTAGATATTTTCACGATGAAAGGTGCCCAATTTTAACCCAAACTGAGACTAAATGTTTGCGAGTCGGAGCATGACGCAATTTTGCGTCATGCTGGTCCGGGACGATCAATGCCCATGTTAAATTTTTCATCTTTGAAAAAACTATTCTATACGCATGGGAAAGTATATATATAGATTTTTTGGGTCGCTGTTTACGATTCTGAAGTAAAAATTGAAAAATTATTATTATTTATTTTTAATTATTATTAACAGCTATCCATCATTCTTAATCATTATTCGGTACAAAATAGGTGTTTTACAATGGTTTATTTTCTGCCGCATATATGCGTCATACCAGCACTCTAAGGGTTAATGCATTTTTTACTTCGTGAATCTCAGACGGGAACATTCGACCCTTGGTGAAAAGGACCGTGTTGAAAATAAAAATATGATTTTATGTTTTTCACACCAGCTCTACTATCAAATTTTATAGTTACTTACGTTGTAATATAATTTATAATTTACAGCGACGTAGTGAGGCTGAAGTTACCAATACGGAATGTTTACTTTGTTTACCGACAGAGCAATCAACGCGTTTTCGTGCAATGAAAGCTTACTTAAGACTAAGAAAAAACATTTGTTAGTTTTATTTCTAATAATGATAAATTTAAATGTTAATCATATCTGTTGAAGTATAGCAACAACGCACATATACAAGCACGCACGAATAGAGTTTCGTAGTTTCTACCTGCGCTGAAAGGAAAGCTTATGATTTTCGTGAAGCTCCTCATTGCACTTTTATTGCCTTTTCGTTTCCGGCCTGACCAAGAAAAACAACGTTTTTAAGAATTTTTTTTTATTTCTCAACATAATCTCCTCCAAGACTGATACATTTCTCATAGCCAAGCCATTTTTTGAGGTTAGGAAACGGATAATAGTCACTCGGGGCTAGGTCTGGAGAGTAGGGAGGGTGTTAGAAGTGGATTTTAGCCATCGTAACGATTGACGTGTGCGCTGGTCCGTTATCGTGATGAAACAAGATTTTTTTCTTCGCCAGATGAGGTCGTTTAATTTTCACTTCGTGGCTCAAACGTTGCAATAAGTCTGCGTAGTATTGATCAGTGATAGTTTTACCCTTTTCAAGGTAATCAATGTATATAATACCTCTTGCACCCCAAAAAACAGTAGCCATAATCTTGTTCACCGAAAAAATTGTTTTTGCCTTTTTTGGAGTTGGTTCCTCTGGTCCAATCCACCGTTTAGACTGTTTTTTGGTTTCAGGAGTGTAGTGGTGGACCTAAGTTTCATTCACGGTTACAAATCGACGCAAAAATTCGCTTTGATTACGTTTATACAACGCCAAATTGGCGGTACAGCATGTACAAATGTTGGTGCAAAATAATTTGTACGCGTTCGTATGACATCTTACAGGTCTCAACTATCTCACGCACTTTTAATCTGCAATCTTTCAGCACTATTTGCTGGGTTTTTTCGATCATATCTGGAGTTGTGACCTCAATGGGACGTCCTGAGCGAGGCTCATCAGAGGTGCTCACACGACCCTTTTTAAACTCGTAAACCCACTGCTTAACGGTTGAATATGATGGGGAGGATGTCCCCAGTGTCGAGTCTATCTCTTCTTTAATTTTCTTCGACGTTGATCCCTTCAAATAAAAGTATTTGATGACAGCACGATTTTCCAGCTTTTCCATTTTTACGAAAAACACAGAGGCGTCTTGTTTAGCGTGCTCTCAAAGCTAAACTAACATGGCGATCGGACTGAAACTATAGCTACAAGCTATCTAAGGATGGTATTATAGAACGCCATCTCCAGGTAGGTCTAGTGGCGCCATCTCTTGGTCAGGCCGGAAACTTGCCGATCCACCCTCGTATAGTATTTATATTTAGTTAAATTCAGTGTTTTTTTTTAATAAAGACAATATAAAATTACTCCGTTACGTGTTATTTTTCTATGGTTTTGTTAGCTTCTGATTTTTAGTATTATTAATAAACTTTTGTCCAATGATACATAAGTTTATTTCTAACCCATAACAACAATATCTGGTACCAGTAATTTTAAGATATAAATATAAATTTAAAGAGATGCAACCGGCGTGTTGGGAGTGTCAGGACACTCCCTTCTTTGTTATGAACACCTTCTACTCTTTTATAGACACCCTTTACTGAGGATGTTAATTTATTTATGTCTGTAGAAAATGCATATACGATATTTCTGGTACGTACGAAGTTGTGAGAGTGTACGAGGAACTGCTCGTCGGTTGCGGTTCTCGGAAGTTCGGAGGAGGTATAAGCGAAGTTCAGGAGAGTACTTGCATGCCCTCTCCTTCCTTTTTCTGCATACAGCCCAATCGCTGTATCTAGCTCCAACGCAGTATCTATATATCATCCTTCTTTTCTTCTTAACATCAACAACAGCTTCATCATTGATTTTTCTAGTTTGTATATACTTATAACACGCATGTTAGATTTTGTTAGATTTATATTAGAGCGCGCGCGCGTGCACGATTGTTGTATCTACCTGGCAATTTATCTGTTATCATATTTCACTTTATTAGTGTTCATATTAAAAAGTATAATTTTATTGAAGCAGAAATCAAAGTACATTTATTTATGATTATTAATAATCACTACCTACATTTCAATACATATTTTTACTGAATTAGAACTGTTACGTAAAACATTCCAAGGACAATATGAAACTCTATAATTTCAAGTAGCACTTAAAGCAACAGAATTAACAATAAAAACTTTGGAAGATCATACAACTGCTTAAATTTTTAAAAATTCGTATATAATGATAACAAAAGTTTCATTCAAAAACTTCACGTAGGACCTATTTTAATGCCTATCTAAATGATAAAATATGCTTTGAGTTTTAATTATTCAAAAATAAATTTGAGTATAAATCTGTAACGCAAGCGGTTATTGCAGTAAAATTTGACTGTAGAACTCAATAGTTTATCATATGATAAATTATCTGAGATATAACATAATGGTAATATATTATTGATATTAGCCTTTATTTACAGATTAATAAAATATTTAGTTAAGTGATGTTACTACTCCAGTTAGTTGAGAGATGGCCTGCTTTGTCTTGTGACGTTAAGAGGAGTTTTAACCCTTTATGCCATATTAAAAATTTATTAAGAAGCATAATGTTGCAAGAACGCCCATATAATTTAACAGTGGACAAATTATTTTTAAATAAGTTAATCCAAAGAAGTTAATCTACAAATTTATTATTAAACATCTATATACAAAGACCATATTAATCATATTAGTAAAAAAGTGTACAATTGATGATATTTAATACCTCTATTTCATACATTCTTAATACTCGGTACGAAGCTGTAATTGTAAAGATTCACATCAGTGTAATATAAAGCATAAGTGTAGGAGTATTATATATATATATATATATATATATATATATATATATATATATATATATATATGTGTAGATCATTAGAAGTAATTTCTTTGACGCACGCGATGAATTTCATATACCGATCCTTGATAGCATTAATCAGCGTGTCAGTGACAATGAAAATTTGATGAGGCGCCTGTACTCTGGCTCCCAGTCTGCCGAGAATATAAAAACACTGGAACTGATCAGCAGCAATAACGTCAGATCCGAGGCGGCGAACGGCCGCGGCAAAACGGCTGTGGCGGCAGTGAGTTCTATGCCATTAAATTTATGCGGGCGCGAAAATCATCATAGATAGAAGAGCACGCGGTCAAATTTAGGTGACCACACAATTGCGAGATTGTGTGATGTATACTGAACTGACATCGGCAGGAGACGGTTTTCGTAGCTGTGTCCACTGACAATTTACAATAATTTGCAAATTATTAAATTATTTTTCGTTGGGTGCCAACATAAGTACATTGAATAATAATTGTACTACTATCCGTGTTAATTATTTATTACTGACGATATATTATACGATGATTAATTGATATTAGTATAAATCGCTATATTAAAAATCTAATGCTATAAACATTAAGAAAGATAAATACATATCATACAGATATGTGTAAAGAAAATGAAGAAACTACTGAACATAAAAACTTCGTTAGACTAAAAACTCGGTAGACATAAAATGTTGTTAACGTGAAGTTTCAACGAAATATAAAATTTTTTTAATCATATTAAATTACTTGCGTACACATTATTTAGAACAAGAAAATGTATAGGAACTAGAATTATATGTAAAAAGGAAAATCAAGGATGTGCATTAAAATATCAAATGCAAAGAGATAATTATTCATAAAGAATTGAAATTTATACAAAAGTGTTTTGACAAATTACAAATCATCTTAAAAACTATAACCTCAAATTATAACTTAATATGTGGGGAGTATATAAATACAAATATTTCTCTTAATTATCACTTGCAAGAATAAAATCATATAAAATAATTATCTACAACAATTCTTTTAAAAACAGTATATTCGATATTTTTTATAAAATTAATCATTTCAGATATTAAACTTTGTTGACAACTGAATTTAACTAATGAAGGAATTTTAAGGGTGCGAAACTTAAAGTTTCGATTTTTTTTTTGTTTTAGTAGACAGTTGGTGAAAAAGAAAAATAATCATTTCTTAAACAAAGTATAGTGAAATTGTTTTGTTTTTTTTTGTAACTTATTATTTAACGTAAATTCATAAGTTTAATTTTTGACAATTATATATACATACATACACACAATCTTTCAACCAAATAAATTTAAAGAATTAAAATTTTAAATCCAATCATATACTTAATACAGAAATGTTATACACTATAATTTAGAATTACGTAAAGTTAATATTTAATACTGTTTTATTTTATACACATAATTTTAACAGAATATATTTTTATATGTTAACCCTTCAAATTATGATAATTTATAGTCCCTATGAGTAACAAAAATTCTGCAACTATAAAGTAATTTTTTACGTAAGCAAGAGGTCAAAATATAGAATAGTCCCTTTTTCTTCGTTTATGCAAATGAGAAAGAAATCCATTTGTGTATTATATTGTGATTTATTAATGTATTAATAAAGCTTTTGCATTAAAAAGGAACAAGCTGTGAGCGTAATTTATTTGTTTTGATTTCGCTGTTTTTGCTATGATAAAAAAGTAAAGGCAGTTTGCATGCAATTTTTTTCAAGTACCACATGGTATATTCCATTCGTTCGTATTGAGCAGAACCAGTAGAATATTTGCACTATAAACATATGCGCATACACATACGCGTATAACATTCATATACTTGTATAGACTTATATTCCACAAATATAGTCTTTGCATCGCGTGTTTTACATATATGAGCACAGAACTCAGCGATGTCGCGAAGCTGCATTATACATCAAAATATACGAAGCATTTATTGAAGCTTATTATGGTTTTAACGATACATTGGTCCTATTAATATTAATATACGCTTGGGATAAGTAACATAATAATTTATGAAATTAAAATTAATGGTAAGTAATAATGGAGCATACAGATGTTTTTGAGTACATGAAAAATTATATCTAAATATTAATTATTCCTACAGTCTTTCGAGCTGTTTTGAATTGACTACGTAAATCGATATTGAGGGATGTCAGTTACTTGAACAAAGCACAATAAATATATAAATAATCTCATTGAATGAAACTAAAATTAAAAGACAAAACGGACAGTGTTAGGTTGCTTATTATATTATATAATTATAGTTTCATATTATTTATAAATATTTAAAATTGTTTTAAATATAATTAAAAAACAATAGATTTGAAATATATATATATGTAATATATTAAATTTTGTTATTTAACTACAGAAATAGAGTTCAGAACTCGATTTATATATATAAAAAATATATCCTTCGATCAAATTTTATTATATCAGATTTAATGTAATTTTTCTTAAACAAGTAATGATCACGTAAAATAAATGAATTAATTCACAGTAAATATAAAGTTAATTATGACAAATATTAAAGTAATGAGATAATTTATGGTCAATAGATTGAGTTTCAGTAAGAATCTAATAATAGTAATAAGTATAAAAATGAAATTGTATTCTTAATAAATTATCACCATTTAATTTTATAACTTGACCATCGTTACTTTTTTAAAATATGTTTTTAGTCCAAATAACTTTTGAACGTGTACAAACTTGATTTTTTACAGCCGACCTTAGAGTAGAAATGGTTCTTACAAAATTCCATTACGAATATATATATATATATATATATATATATATATATATATATATATATATATTTAACAAATTGTGTTATTTTATTGTGCGATAAAAAATATTATTTAAAATATTTTTTGAGCATTAACTATATTTGTAATTGCGCAATTCGATCGGAACGGGGCACCTTCGAAATGAGAGGCAACAAAATTCTGTCGTATCCTCTTATAAAGGAGCGCAAAAAATCACAACTACCTCTTTCGCCTCGATCTTGCGTTACATGCGGGTTATTAGCCTATTCATGCTGTGGAACTTTTTGTTCAGGCACTGGATGTATATATTCTATATACGGATATATGACACGAAAATATACGATGGCTGAAAAACATTCGGTTTAGCGTCTAAATTTACATATATAACTAAAAAATATAAAGGCCTATATAATTTAATTTAATAATAATTTAAATCAGCAAATACACTTGCGCAGAATAGTAAACATATAACTTTTTAATACAAGCAATAACTCTAATTGTTAAAGATCTTATAAAAATTGTTGCAAAACTATCGATCCTATATAAGTAAAGTTAAAACTTCCTCAGTCGACTCGACTGTTTTCGTGTCTATATATATATATATATATATATATATATATATATATATATATATATATATATATATATACTGCAAGAGTATAAACGCGATGCTCGGGCAAGACCGACCGATCGCGAGTCAATCGGTCGCTAAAAGAGGGCGGCCAAGGATATATTTCGATTCGAGTTGCCATTTTGAAAGTACAGCGCCCTCTCTTTCTCTCTCTCTCTCTCTCTCTCTCTCTCTCTCTCTCTCTCTCTCTCTCTGCCTCCCTCGTCCGCCCACTATTTATACATATATGTATATGAAGAGCGTGTCAATGCGCAATGCAGCGATGCAGCGCGGCGCCCGCGCCGTCCCATCAGGGGGAGGTGGAAGCAGGGCAGGGCCTGGCGAGCGAGTGGGTAGGGCCGCGCCTGCAGGGCCTGCTCGTCGAGGGGGACCCGACCGCGGTCGTCGTCGTCGCTATCCGCCGCGTCTTCGCCGCCGCCTGCAGGCACCAGGAGGCCGGCTTCGAGCGGCACTTGCGCAGCGTCCGGTTGTCCCAGGGCAGGACCTCGCCGCCGCCTGCTCCTCCGCCTGCTCCTCCTCCGCCGCCGCCGCCTCCTCGCGTCCCCGAGTTCTGTAACACGTACTGAAGGGATTTTCCTCGATTTTAAACCTGTTTTTTACCTTTTGGTTACGATTTACGTATATGGACTTGGCTCGAGCGCGTACCATTGTTACGATACCAAATTGTACAATATCGAGCAATGGGAAACGCGATCTTAGATTTTTAAGTTCGGTATAGGAATTCACAATGTTCCCTACATAATACTTTCCAATCGTAAGGTTAAGCGATTTTAGCTGCTTTAAAGTTGTCAATATATGCAATAAAGAGATTAGAGTATGGGAGGATTTTTAAGAATTTAAAGAGATTATTAAATTATCGGACAATTTAATCTTGTTTGATGTGATTTGTTTGATATCAATTGTTTGAAAAAATTATCATTTATATATAATAAATGAAATACAGGGGATAAAATGCTGAAAACTTACATCGGCGTAAGGTACACCGTCGTCGTCGATGGCTAAGATCTTCACTTTCGACATTTTTACCAGGTCCGACGGGGTAGCGGTTAACTGGATGCTAAATCTTCCACCCGCAGGCAAGGCTGGTGCTCGGAGCAAAAATTCTCCGCCAATTTGTTCTTCCTGTAGCGAAAGTATATAATTGAACAAACAAAAATCTTCAATGCAAACACTGCGCAACTGTTGCAGCTTTTTACGATAAGCATAAGATTATATAGATTATAGCTCCTCTCGCAATCTCCTTTCTACACGATCTTTTCTTTTTCGTTAATAATGAATGTAACGATTAATCGCTCGGATAAAAAGCAAATAAAGTATATGCCCTGTATCGTACCCGACAATAGCCAGGACCTCGAAATTTAGCTTTGACCGAGCACACGCCGCAGGCCAGGATGTTGAAGATCGTGGAGGTGTTGTCGCGGGGCCGATAGCGAAACACCGCGAACCCGTTGCTTTTTCGCAGATTGGTCGTTGCGTATCTGCCGCTCTGCAACACGATCGGCGGTTTCCTGCGCTGGAATCTGAAGGAGTCCATGGCTACTCGGTGCGATACGTTATTGTGAGTATTCATCTAAACAAAATTTAAAACAAACATCGTACGTCCTGTATTAGGATTGTTCTTTGGTGCTATTAGACAAACATTCAACAACAAGAGCTAAATATTTTTTCCTTTAAAACACCGACATAGTACTCAATAGGAGTAGATACTAAAAGTTAATAAAATAATATACCAAAGGAGGATTTTAGGAAAGGACGTTTTTTGGATACAAGGTCAAGCCTCATTTTTTTTTAATTCATTGCGGTTAAAAATATATAGTATTAAATAATGAAAATATCTAATGGTCTATTTGTGAAGCTGCATTTCTGTGAGCAGCTATTTCTAATATTTATATTTTGTATCTTTTGTAATAATCATAAACTCAGATATATACTTTTAAAAATAATCTATCGTAATTGGGGCCTAATCTGAGTCCGATATAAATTATTTAACATTATTTCTCAATAGTCTCAACCTAAATATTATCAAGTACGGCGAAAATAAAAATTTGAATTAACCGATGCTGTAAGTATGAAATACGAAAATCGTCTAACAATCTAATCCTGAATTTGAATCTCTGTTTCGTGCCATAGTAATACGTCAATGCACCACTGACAAGTTAAACAATATTAAATGTAATACCTCTATCCGCCTCTATTTAGTCGATATCACGATCGCAGGTATGTCAGGATTGTCAACTAGTCAATAGGAACTTGTATTTTTATTAGGTAATTATATTTTTCTCAATTTATTTTTATTGTTATATTTAATATATAATATACTATTATATTTACAATAGTAATTTAAAAAATATTCTCAATCTCAACTGGTATACTCTATTATGAAATGTTATTCTAAAAAGAAAATGACAGATACGAAACAGAGATGTTATTTTTTTGTCATTGTCACATTTTTAAAAACATATTTATATGTTTTTACAAAAGATATAGATACATCATTGAAGCTTAAAAAATCATATAGTACTTTGTATGCAACTATTATCTACTAAAATCCTTCTAAAACGATAGACTTTAAATTTCAGGTAATTTATTACACTATAAATTAGAGTTTGTAACTTTACTTTATTCGAACACTGGAGGCATTAAAAAATTAAAGTTCCGATTCTTAGCAAAAGCCGACCATTTCTAGTCAGAAATATATTTTTTAAGAAAACACGGGATTCTTTTGTGCATATAGTTACAAATTACGATTGCAATTTTGAGATAAATGATTAAATAGTTTAAGAATAAAGACCTTTCAACGAGTTACATGAAAAATTCGAAACGTCCAAACCGTTAAATATATTTTTCAAAATTTTATTTACTGAAATTCCTGCAACTGTAGAGTAAGTACAAATTATTAGATCGATTACAAAATTCTTTCAGTTTGTTCAATGTATGGATTAACATACAAGTGAAGCAACATTTTGTTATCGAATAATTATACACGACCGAATTTTTGAATTGCAATATTTTTAAAACATCATGCCTCGTTACGGACAGAATTATATTTATTGATTAATGCAATTTGTCTCGTTTTCAATTCCATTATTTTGAAATTCGAATCATTGAAAAAGTCTAGAAGTTCTTTAGCTGGAGATTGTTGCCAAGCCCCTTATTTTTCAGGATTTGTATATAAAAAGGTAGCTGGAACGCTGCCAACATTTTTATCTCTTAAGGACCAGGAGACCAGAGTTCCTTATTTTTCAAACGTAATTCCTGAAAATGACGTAATTGTTATTGCACCGCCAAGACTTTCCTCGCACTGGTATAACCGAGGCTCTATATATGCGCCATAGTTATATCACGTAAGGAGGGCATCTCATTCAATAGCCGAAATACATAATATTTGGACGGCCGCGGGTTTGCGGTTTCGGGAATACGGGAGAGAAGGGGGGGGGGGAGAGGGACGGGGCGTACATCGAGGCCTAGATTGGCTCGAAGAGATAGCTTATCTCTTATCATCGGGACGACTTACGATGTAGAGGGTGAAGTGGTAGGTGGTGTTGTACTGGACGCCGAAGAGCGTCAGCTTGGAGCGTCTGACGCAGTGGAGGCCCTCGGGCTCGGTCCTGTGCTGGGCCGCCTGCTGCTGGCGATGGCCGCCCGCCTCCGCCGGGGCCCGGCTCGGGCAGGGGTGCTTGCTCAGTATGTTCTCGGCCGCGCAGAGCGTCGGCGGGTGCAGATGCGCGCCCGAAGTCACGGCCAGCAGGTAGCTCGACAGGTCCGGATCGAAGTGGCTGAAACGTCGTGACGTCAAAGGACTCTATATGCACCGGTAAACCACTGAATCATCGCGTCCACTTTGTTTTGTAAATCGTCGGCAATTTGCGCCCACCCTCCGACGAGAGAGCGGGCGCGCGCGCGCGCGCGCCCAACCACGGGCCCCGGGAGGATTAATAACGAGCGCGGGGCGCTGCGATGTTTCGGATAATATGCACATTTATTAAATCGACGGAACTGGTACTTTATATGCCTCGCGAGTTCTTCGTCTTCCTCCTCCGCCCCCTCCTCTTGCGCCGGGGAAGCCAAGGTGGTTGGGAGGGAGCGGGGGAGGAGCGGGGGAGGGGGGGGGCGAGCGATTCGACGAGCAAAACGAATGCGCCGCCGTGTATTACGATCACTTACAGAAATGCCCCGTGCCCGTAATATTTTAATTCGTTCGGCGCGGCGATGCTGGCCCTCGAGATCGTTCAATATTTTAAAATTGATTAGCTTGTCTGCGGTTTTTTTAAACGCCGGGCCGCGTTTAACGAAATTAGGTTGCCCGGCGCGATGCATATATCCAGCCCGGCCAAGTTATGCTTCTCACATATTTCGCAGGCTAATTTAGATTCCGTTTTCATTTCATTTTTCATTATATACCTCTGTGTATGCGTGTGGGTATGCGTGTGGGTGTGCCTATGTGTGCGCCTGTGCCCGCGTGTATGCGAACATATTCAGGGTGTTCAAATTCATTTGTAGCGTTTTACAATGCACGATCGTCTACGTGACACCAGCGAGTAAGCAGTACTACTCTATTTCGATACAGCCTACGGTAGCTTATAATAATGCAGGCATAGTAAACAGGTATAGTCTAGCATAGGAAGTCATTTGCTGCGTGTAATCTTTTTTCAATGGAGCGAAAACTCCGCCTCATCTATCCAAAATTTTATTCGTTTTTGGGATCCTCCCTTCTTTTTGAATAATTATTTTTTTAAATTTATAAACAGTTTATCTTGCAATTCATTATAGTTATAAAAGCTGAATTTCAGTTAGTTAATGCCAGAATATTTAGGCTTAAAATTTATCAAAGCTTGTATATACTTCGAAAAATATCGGTTTGATATTAATTAAATTATCCTAATGCGAGAAAATATTTCGCTTATTGTATTGAGGCAATATTAATTATGCTGATATCAATATTTTATAGTCATTAGTTTTACGTAATGTTTAGAATAAATTCATCCGTTACTCACGCGATACCTGCACGGCGCGCATCAAGAATCGAATTCCGTTTTCTTATAAACAATTAGAAAACTTACCAAGAAATCTATAAAAATAGAGCTCGGGATGGTGTTTTTCTATTCTGGAACACCAAAGCACGTACACCAGCGAAAAAAAGCTTTCGTTCAATCAATAGAGATATGTTCAAAAAGAAACTTCAGCCCTTTTTCTAAGAGTAGATTCATATGCGAATAGATATTTGAATCTAAAATCTACAAAATAAGTAACGCTATAACTTCGTATTAAATTGTACGAATAACGTATTCAATTCGCAAAAAGGCTTTTTTTTACTTTTATCTATAAAGTTAAAACTCCAATCAAAAAATATTTTAGATAAATAGTGTAGATCATGAAATTTTTAATAAAACGAGATTAGTCCTATTAAAATCGTATTATTATTAAAGTTGCAAATTAAAAAAGGTATTCTTAAATAACTGTTTTTCCATGTATTAATAACATTTATAGAAATCAACTTTTGAAGTTCGAAAGCAGCAGTCTTGCTGCATTGCATAATATAGTTATTTAAAAACAATTTAATAATGAACGAAGCGCTCTATTTGGTTGACTTTTATGAATTAGAAACGAAGGGGATTATCGACATTTATTTTTTCATGTAAGAATTGTTGCTTCAGTGATAAAATAAAAACTTTTTTTTGCCATCGAATAGTTACCAATGATAAAATGTGACGTATAGTATCGAAAGAAACCTTCAGATGTTTAGTGGGATCAGATTAATACCATTTAGTACGAATTAGCAAAACCGAACGCGTTAAAATAATTTTGTTTTTATAAATCTCAAGTTAATGCTGTTAAACATAAATCTGAAAATATTTAAGATAGAATATTGTACCAAACCTTGGAGTAGATATGTATACTATCATACGAAGGTTGCAAAATTCTATCGAATTCTGTGTTTCATTTAAATAATAATGAAACGTCGAAACGTTTCGGAACTGATATGCATTCGCTGCTGACAAGAATGTGATGGACAATCTTTTAATCAAAATATTTTTTTATGTTGATGTGCAATAACAATGTGTGTGTGTGTGTGTGTGTGTGTGTATGTGTAAAGGGGCCGTGCCTAAATTACAAGGGATGCAAGTTACAAGGTACCTATGCAAGATACAATAAGTACGAATTGGACAAAAGAAAGAAGACGTACAACACGTGGGTACAAGTAACAATGCGCGGTATAACGCGATATAATATATATGTAGGTAGGTTTGCATGTATGCGTATGTATCCAAGCAAAAAAGCGAAGCGCGTCCACGTCACGGGCATTTATATCGCACGCCAGGTCAGGATCCGCGCGCAGGCGTATTAATATATATATATATAAATGGATTATGCGAATATACCTTTTGTTCCAGGACACGATGAGTCTGCGTCTACTCCACCTCTGCTGGAACTCAAGCAGCGGACGCTGTTGATTGGCTCCGGCGCGCTGCTGTAGTTGCCCCGGCGGCCGGCCCAGTGGGTCCGACGTGACATAGAGGAGGACGGTGTTGGGCGAACGCGGCCCACCAAGGCCGAGGCCCGGCGAGTCGAGGGGCCTCATCTCGATGCGGTAGAGGTTGTCCTGGGCCGCCGGTATCGTGAAGTTCTGGGTGTCGGCGCCCTCGTACCGGAAGAGCGGCGAGCCCGATATCATCTGCTTGACCCGCCAGCGAGTCTGCACCACTGCGCGGCATAAGCGCAATATGTATATATGTGTATTATTCGTATAGCGTAGCAGGAGGCGTTTTATCGCGCCGTATCACGCGCGATGTTGGAAGGAGCAAGCAGGCGTATGTGCAGTGCACGCAACGGCTAGTAGCAGAGCAGATAGTCTGCAGATAGTAAGTGCAGCCGCACAGCCAGTCGCTGACAAGCCGATCGAAGGAGTACGGACGGGGACGTTACACCAGATTACACGCGACAGCATCTACACGCTTTGCTTGTTCTATAATCCGAATGTATAGGTAACATTATATAGTACGAAACGCAGCGTCTTTTGTTTTTCTGTTCCGAAAGGACTCCAGTAAGTTGCCGATAAGTAGATATGGCAATGCTGGAATGCATTTCCTATACTCATCGTGTAAATGTCATGAACGGTTATGAAACTGCAAGTTTTCCGCTGTTCACGTAATCAGACGAAATAAACGGTCAGATACGGTATTTTGACTTACTGGTGACTTACTAAGTAGCAGCTAAGCAGCTGATCGCGTCCATTTTCATGAAACCCCGTCGAACAGCTGGTCGCGACCGTATACGTATATGCGTATAAGCAAGATTAGTATAAACTTTTGCATGTATATTACGCATTTGGATTTAAATAAAAGACTTTTTAAAGAAGGTTTCAAATCGAATTTTCATAGTATTTATAATGGACAATCGAGTATAATACCTATAAGTCACGAGGTGGAGCCCAAAATATATTTCGTCTGATTGCGTCAACGTAATTCAGATATCGTGCAAATAATAGCATTTTGGTAGTTCACCTACCTCCGATTTTTATAAAATTGTACGTAAAACATTTTTAACTGTGATAAGAGAGGCACTTTGAATTTGCGAACTGAAATAATCAACGGTCTGTTTCAATTAAATTAAAATTTTTTCGCTCCTCCACACATTATTTTTTGTAATCGAAAGTACTTTAATTGTTTACTGCAATGTTACATATTACCTTTTACACACAATATTACTGAATAAAGAAAAAGCTGTACAAACATTTGAAAGATATTTTTAAAAGTTTTCTCTTTTCAATATTTATTAATTACATTTCTTCTCAAATTGGCACATGCGATATCCCGTGAATCCCACTCTCTCTTTCTCTCTCTCTCTCTCTCTCTCTCTCTCTCTCTCTCTCTCTCTGCAAGTTATACTTATCTTCCTACCTGCAGCTGCCATTTATACCAGTTTACCACCCGATTCTACTAAAACAATCAATCCCTTCCAGGCATATAACAATTTTATTTGCGGCCTATACTTGAGTCCGATTTTCGATTAATCTTTCTAATAGAGATATAATCTGATGTACTTATATAAAGAAACATTGACTCGAACGTTTGATGTCTTACTATATATATATATATATATATATATATATATATATATATATATATATATATAGAGAGAGAGAGAGAGAGAGAGAGAGAGAGTTTGATTTATAGTTTGCATTATAACGCTGTTTTTCATTTACGGTTTATATTTTCTGCATTGACTACTTCGATTTGTTGCTATCAATTAATTTATTCGAACTATTGATAAAATTAGCGTTAAGAAGCTTCATGTATGTAAGTATGTATATATATATATATACATAATTACGTAGATAAACCTTATAAATAAACGTATAAATCTTGTTTCTTTATGCGATCAAGAACAAATATGGACCTAGAAATGTTTGCATTAGTTTTTCAAAAATATTCCTTCTCTTTTTAAATAATATTTTAAAGCTATTATTTTTCTAATTATAACCTTATTGTGTGCAATAAACGAGTAATTCAGTTTTACGTTTAATGATTCTTTGTAAAGAGCTCATAAAATTCACGAGCTGTAAGTGCAACACGAATGACTTACGACGATGTATGTTTTCTCAGGATAACAGAAATCTATTAATGCACAAAGCTAAAAATAGAAAAACCTTTTATCATTTCCTGTCCTGAGATGATTTTCATGTTGCTAGATTTTTTAAATATAATTTGTTCACTCTAAAAATAATGCAGTGAGCTTGAATTAAAAATTTTTATGAAACCGTATATTGTGTAAGAAATTTTTTAATTTCTTCTTAATTTAAATCTAAATCTAAATCTAAATTTAAATCCCTTCTAAATCTCTATATATTTAGAATTATATGTATATATAATAAGAATTTTGACTACATACAAGAATATTTACCTAATCAGTAATTAGATTTTTATGGAACGATTGGCACAGTTCATAAATTCCAAAGAGTAATAAAAAAATTAATAAATAAAATAACATTTATTTGAAATAATAAAAACTGGATGTTTTCGGATTGTCCGAGTATAGATATCTTTCAAATCTAAAGAAAAATCACTAAATATTAATTTGAAATTTCTCCCAATCCGTTATTTCCTGCCATAAATTAAATCTAGCGATTTTATCGCAATAACCATGTTAACATCTTCCGTAACGCCTATTTCATAAACTTAAGATTTGCTCCGTGAACATTCGAGCTGCACTGAGAAACTAGTTTGGAAAGTTCGCGCAATAATGTGTCCGCCTTCCATAACATTCCCCTGAGCATTTTGAAGTGACGACGCATATCCTCAAGGTTATAAACATATATAAATTTGTTCGCACTTAACAAATAGAAATTTGATAGCACTTTATATTAAATCGTTTTATATATAGGTGTAAGAGCACTTAATATTTCAAAAGTTATAATAATATATGTACTGAAATGTACTACAATTCTTTCAAATGGTTATTACTTCACGATATTAGAAGGAAAAATTGACTACTTTATTCGGCGAGAAAGTTTTATTATTTTAATTTACAATGTTTTAAATAAATTAAAATGATATATGCGTGTGATAATTATGAATCAAATTTGTCAACTTCGGTCTAAAGATAGTATGATATAGACATTTTAGAATTTGACACAGTTAGAGTGACAAAAAATAATTTTGACCGCGGTCTGAATTTTTGAGGCGCAAGGACATAATCAATTTGAAAAAAGTTTTAGAATTAGTATCGAACACTGCCGCAATTCCATGGCTTTCTGTATACACACAAAGTTTAGATTTAATTACAACTTTTATATAAAATAACCAAATGATTTACTTTTTTATATACTTATGTGTATATATATATATATAAGAAGTTTTTTCAGAAATTCATTCATCTTAATTCTTTTGAGATGATATTATATTTTATGAATTTTCAGGAGTGCGGTCTTATAGAATTATAAAATCAGCTAACGTAAAGTTTAAATGGCATAAAGAATAACTTTAAAGGAATTAAAACAGATTATCTTCAACCAGAATATAATAATTAGATTAGATATAAACGGCGTGCTTAAAAATAATGATTTTAATGTTAACCTAGTGGAAGACGTTCATTTTACAAATTAAATGTTTTATATTATAAATTGACATTTATCGATGATTACAAATATAAATTATTAATACAATTATTAATACAATTCCTTATTAAATGAGAACATTTTATAGTCTTTTATTTTATATATACATAAATACGTATCTATTGCGTTTCTGCCTTAGCTGAATGGGGTATACAAGAAAAAGCAAGTAAGTAAAGTAGACCGACTGGAATTTTATTTCATCATAATTATATAGAATTATCAAAGCCAGTCTAGCTACGATTTGTGAAAATAGCTAGATTATATGCATCGACGTAATTATTTTGAATGATTTATAAATTACTTACACGTATATATCATTTAAATTTTTTGTTAGCAATAAATTATTTCTGACCATATATAATACGTAACTGACGCTTGTCTAATAGCAAACTATAAAGCAACCATCTGGTGAATAAATTATTGCTAGATATATATACAGTGTAGACAAAAATTATAAATTAGCATAAAGCGTTATACCTACAATATATAGTGCCATACCTAAAGGGGTATCCAGAGTTAAAAGCACCTTGTTTAAAAAAAACTATATATGCATCAATTTTTTATTGTCCTTTATCTGGAATAATTTGAATGGTTCAAACATGGAAAGATTCATTCGCAGAGGGTCAAGTTAATTTTGTAAATAAGTTTATTTTGCAACGTTTAAATAGCTATACTGATACACTATCCTCTTCAGGTTTTAATAATAGTATAAAATTATAGAATTTACACATCAGAATAACAATTATTCTATATCTGAAATATTATTTTTTAATATAATCACCGAATAATAATATCACAACGGAGCTACAGGAGAACTTGTAACAGTATCAAATTCACAAACGAGGCTCAGATATGCTTTTTAGACTAAAATTTACGATCTACCTTTATCATTTTCCAATTTTTCTATAAGTTATTTATATTATGTATTAGACATTTGTATTTCGTGATCAAATAGAGGAAATATGAATTATCGAATTATTATTAGATGCTTTTTTATTTAACTCTGCTGACCAATATTCGCTTGATTTCACCAGATTTCACTAATATAGATCGCTGGTCAGTCTAAATAATTAATATTGTATAGAACTTTCAAAACATCTTCATTTTTGTTATATCTTTACTTTGTTTTATAATATTATTTCATTATTTATTGATGCGCGAAATAGGTCGTATGTTTTATTTAACCGTTTTATTCTTGACATTTTTAGTATATTGTGCGAAAAACTTTTTTATATACCAGATTAAAACTTTTTTTTATATCAGATCATCCCAGAGAAGTAAAACATAATTGATCTTTGTCTCGATAAAAATCTGCAAACTGAATCTTTCTTATTCGATGTTTTATTTATAAATAAAATTAATAGAATATTCTTTATATAAAATGGTGTCTTTAACAAGGTTTACGTTATCGTCATGAAAGTAAATGTCAGAAAATAACATCACCCTATCGGTCAGAAATGAAAATAATATTATTAGTAGCTTTTTTATAATCAATTTCTAATTATTTTTTGCCTATTGCACCGATATATTTATCACGTATGCATAATAAGCTTATTGACAATTAGAAAATCAAATAGCGGTATAACAGTTATATAAATTTTTCAAGGAATTATAACAGGCTTTTTCTAGATCGCCTATAACTAAGTCAGCAAAAAAGAGAGATAGGACCCATACAAGTGTGCGAAATTTCTGTCTTTAAAATTTATTTAATTTGTCTCCCTTTTTGTCTAATTTTTCATATAAGATCAGTAATTCATTCACAAAAATTTAGCGTTGATAATATTTTTGAAATTAAAATTAATTTTATTCGATGCATTTTTTTCTGAACATTATTAATCCAACGTATTTTTTAAAAATAAATATACCTTATATTAAGAGATTAAAGAAAATTGAAATATAAAATATAAAAATATTATTCAATTTTGAATTTTATACTGTGTATTTACATTGAGTGATAAAAACAAAGATTAAGGGGTAACGAAATTATTATGTTACAGAGGAATGCTTATACATTTACCGTTTCTTTTTGTAGATTTGAAAAATGTTAAAAGAATTTTGACGAGATGTAATGCATTTAAATAAATAAAATAAAAATTTAACTCTCAGAGCATCTTTTATTAAATAATGCAACAATCTAATACTTTATTTTCTACCAGATTTACAATTGTTAGTTGTAGAAATAAGAAAGTTTTTAATTTTCTTAATATATTTTTGAAGTTTATTCAAATTTTTGGCAACGCGATTCGTTTAAAGGGCGCTGCGATTATAACGTTGGGCCAGAGTCCTCCCACATTTCGACGATGACACTGACGGTTGTACTCTACACTTTTAGTCAAACTATACGAACTCATTCCAAGACCCCTGTTTATTCCGAGCTCCGCTGGAGTGCTTTGAAATTCACAAATGAAATTTACGATGACAAAACGGCTATTTTAAGATCAAAACTGGGGTTTTGTATAGAAGGTGGAAAAGCATAGACAGGGCTTGTGCTGCGCGCCGTTGCAGCGATTTGCGATCTGAAAATCGGTTCGGAGTTGTAATAGAGGGGCGCGCGCGCACGGTGAGCAAAAAAGGGCGCCGATAAGTATACTCGTGTATAAACACGCACGCACGTACACGCATACACACGCGCGCGCGCGCGCACATGTATATATACACAAACGAGCGTGTCTTCGCGCGCGTGTGTATGGGCGAGAGAGAGGGCAAAGAAGACAAGACGCACGACAAGGTGGGTGAGAATGTTGAGCCACGACGACTGAGCTCCGCGAGGATGCTAAATTCTAATTTCGTCACGGTCCTCGGAAACGTGGAGCGAGGGAGGGGGGAGAAGGGGGCGGGGAGAAAAACACGCTCAGCGACTACGCTCGCCGGCCGTAAGGGCTAAAGCGCGCGTCTATATACACGTCGCGAAATAGTTTAGAGCTGCCGATATATACTCGCTACTTTGACAAGCTATAAATGAGCCTCGACGCCGCGCCGCGCCGCCGCGAAAAGAGCGCGCGTAAAAGCGGGCGGCGCGGGACGCGGAGGCAGGCGGGCGCCGAGAGGCGGGGGGGGGCGGGAGCAGCCGCGAGGAAGAGGAGGGGCGGGGGGGGGGCGAGCGGGCGAGCGAGCGAGAGCGCGAGATGAGAGACCCGAGAGGCCGACAACGAGCCGCTGCACCCCGCCGCGGGCATCGCGGACTGCGCAGCTCTCCGGGCCGCGCGTCTCTCGCGTGCGCGCGTATTAGGGGCCGCGGGGGGGGGGGGGCGCCACAGGGAGCGACGAACGCGGTGTATAATCAGAGGGAGAGGAAAAAAGAGGAGAGAAGCGAGAGTATTTTAACAATGGGAGGGGCGTACGGGGGACGGAGGAGGGGTGGCGAGGCTCTCGCCAAGATGCAAAAGAGCGGCGGGCCAGAAGAGAGAAAACGCGTGTATGTACATATTGGTTATACAGCGGGGCCGGCGAAATTTGTTTTTCGCGGAATCACGTGCCCGCGCGGGCGCGCGCCCGCCGTTTTGCCATCGCCTGGATAAGAATTACGCGTCGCAGCTGCGCGCTCCTGCGGACCTCGCGGTCGTATTTTTGCTCCTTCCGTGATTATGGGAGATCCGAGGTGTACCGTACACGCGGTGTTGGTCGAGGTAAACGATTGGGGAGGGCTCGGCTTTGCCCAAGGTGGGACGGGGAGCGTTAAATTTACTCCTTCGAAATTGCTTAATAAACGGTAAAGAATTACTCTAAGACCTACAAGACGGTTGGGGCACTTTTTTCTTCTTCCTTCTTTTCTACGCGCACGCACACACACACACACACACACACACACACACATGAATTTTTGCATACGAGCTGAGCGTTTAGCTTTCTTTTTGTAAGTTTCGCAAATTTAGAAATTAATTTTTTTCCGGATTCTCGAGCTTGACTTTGACTGTATTAACTCCAAATATAAAGAACTATAATATCTTTTCAGTTTAAGCGAATTAAAAAATTTACAGGTATAAAAAAAAGAAAGGGAAATAATAATAATAATAATAATCGAGTGCTTTGCGAACGATACGTCGGCGTTTCTTTCGGACAGTCTTTGCCAAGAAGACAATCGACAACTTAATACTCCCGGATTGCTTGTTCCGTCCGTGAGATAAATTCGGAGATCAAAAAAAAATCAACGAATAAATAAAAATGGAAAAGCTCTCGGGGCCAAGCTTGAAGAATAATTAAGGTAGTGAGCGAGCTTGGAGCTTTACTTTTTAACGCGTTGCCGTTGAAGTTTAAGAAAACAGTAACCACGGAGAGCAATAATAAACTTAGCCGAACTGTAGTAGTTTATAGTAACGTTAGCCAGGCAGAGAAGACAGACAGAGAGAGAGAGAGAGAGAGAGAGAGAGAGCGAAGAACGCGAATGCTGGGCGAGCTTGGACTACGCGAGTTGCGACGACGGCGACGGCGACTTATGTTGGTATGTGCATGTATATTAGACTCACGCATGGTGTCTTCCGCGTGCTGATCGGTTTCGGGCGGCCCCAAGTAGCTGACGCTCCAAGTAATCGGGCCGCTGCACGGGCTGACCAGTAGCGTCGAGGGCGGTCCGCTCTTCGGGCTCAGGTAATAGAACCTATAATGAATTCATCTGCATCCAGTATGATATTACTATTCAGCCGAGGTCAGGGACGAATAGAAATATGTTGGTCCTTTTTTCTTTTTTCTTTTGTTTTGTTTTTTGTTTTGTTTTTGTTTTTTTTTTTTTTTTTTCAATGTATATATTGGCTTTCGTTCCCGACGAGATACCTTCCAGGCTAGAATCCATCGACCGTTCGTTTTTTTTTCTTTTTCGTCGTTTCGCTCCTTTTTTCTTTTCGACACTTAAATCATTCGTTAACAGCGCTTGCGAATTCTACCGGGCGAGCAAATTGGTTTGACTGGGTTGCGGCACGCCGCGCCGCCCGCTGAGAAATCTAGTTATACTACAAAGTGCTCGTCCGAAATGCGTCAAATTAATTAAAATGGATTTTCTAGCCAAAAAGATATCTCTTATACAGTCCCGGCCTTTCACCGATCTCTTTTCTCTATATTGTTATTTCGATTGCTTCAACAATTTTCTGTTTATATAGTAACACGAAGCTTCGATATATTTAAAATTCATATTTAAATCTTTCATTTATTATTTTGAGCTTATAACAACTAATATAGCAGTCGTAACTAACGGTAAGCAATGATAATGTAAAACATAGTTTTTCTCAAGAAACTAATAATAATCGATGATTGAGACAATTAAATCCAGAAATATAAAAAATTCCCTTATTTCTTCAATTAAAAATATGAATTTTGAATGTTATACTACCTGTCATATAATTTATAATATCGATTAAAATAATATTAAGTTAGTCAAATTTTTATCAATACAATATTTTAATCTTATATCATATGAGACCGCATTATATAATAAAGATAAGTTGCAATTTATTGTATTGCAAATAAACGTATAATAAAAGTAATTAAGGTATAAATCTAAATAAATATACAAGCTCAATGGCCCTCAACGTTCCGTAACGAGTATATGTGAAATTCTAATGTAAACTGATGGAATTTTGGCAAGCAGTCGGTATTCCAAGATCAAATAAAGTTCTTAACTTCTTACTAAGTTGCATGTTTTCAAGGCTGATCGCATTACTTTTATATATACTGGTATCGTTCATTTGTCAAACCAACTACCTCTATAGATAATGTATTTTCTTGATTTCTCTAGAGTGTCAATATACATTATTAGAACATTAATTCTTTATAATGATATGAAATAAATTAATTTCATTATAAGGATTATTAACAATATATGTGTGCATTGTTCTGACATAATTTATAACACTACTAATGACAATGTTTTTTGCCGTAGAAGAAAATTTGCTTTTTATTCTATATTAGTAACTTCTAATTCCTTAGTATAAATGGTTACTAATAACAAGAAAAATATTGGAGTACAAAACTGTATTGTTTTATAGCAATTATTGGCTGTTATAATCGGAATAAAACTTCTCCAAAACAATAAGATAGTACAGAAATAGAAAGTAAAAAGTACGTATTAAATATATATATATATATATATATATGTATGTATATCTATATATATATGTATATATATGTATATATATGTATATATATATCTATATGTATATATATATATGTATATATATATGTATATATATCATATATATATATATATATATATATATATATATATAAGGTGTTTAGCAAGTATTCTTTTCTAAATGTCAGAAATAATAATTTCTATTTTTTTATCTCTACCACAGTTTCAGATTATTTTAAAATGTTTTCACTCTATTTTGAAGTCATGCTTTGGATCTCTACCCGCTTAAGTACCTCAATAAGCTTAATTGTGATAAATATGATGTTTCAAAGTATACACAGAATTATTATTTTAAACAAATATACATCGAATGTATTTGTTAGGATACACTACTTACAGTAATAGTGCTAATAACAATGAATATAGAACAAATATCAACAATGAAGAAATTTACGTTCCTATGTAAAACAATAGCATTAGAAGGTAATAGATATTTAAAGATCATTGACGACTATTCAAGTTTTCTATAGTTAATTTTTTGAAGATAAAGGAAAAAGTAGGTCCAAATTTTGTACAGATGTTGCCAATGCAATTCGGAAAATCTTCAAAATTTATAAAATCTGATCAAGGAAAGGAGTACCTGAAGAAGAGTTTACAGGACCTTCAGCCGAAAAAAAAACTCAACATACTGCTGGATTCCTTACAGAGCATGATGGAGTCACCTAACCGAACAATATGTCACTTATGGAAATGGCGATTGACGACATGTAGGTTGCTAAATACAAAAATGGAAAAGAAATATTGGGGTGAAGCCGTAAGCATAATAATTTTTTTTTCAAAATCGATTCTCTATCAGAGCGGCAGAGAGAATTACGCACGATTTATTGTTTAAGGAGAAGCCTCGTGTGCCAAATTTGCATGTTTTCGAATGCTACAACTGAGGATCATATTTTCATTGGTTATACAAAGTCGGATTGGTCCTGGTAAATAAACACTCGTGTCTTTTACATCAAACAGCTATGCAACGATTCGTCCATTACGGACGTGATCGAGTGACAAGTATTTCGTTGTTTGCGTGGGTCATTAAGAACGACACGCAATACTAGAAAGGAAATTTGATGAAAATATCGTTTATGCTTTAATTTTAATTTTATGAAATGCTACATTGTGAGTCTGAATGCTTTATTGTAAGATCGTACTCACGTAGTTAAAAATTTATACTAGAGGTAACTAAACGACAGGTCAGTCGTGAAAAGATGCTAGAAACATTTGGTATAATTAATGCTAGAGTCATTTATGATGCTATTTTGAATCTGAAAATATTAGGCATCGCACTATGGTGTACCTGTTTACGGAATCCTGACGTTTTGAATGACACTTCATATTTCTTAGTTTTTTCGTGCCCTTTGTGTGCGGCTTATTTATTTTCGGTATATTTCCAAGAATCCAGCGTATTTCGATCCTTTAATACAGTAATGGGAATACTAAAGGTTAGTCACGGTACATGATTTTAAATGAAAATTAGGCCAGTCTAAGGGTGTACTCAATAAATATTATACGTCATCTCTACGTATAATATCGAAGAAGAATTAATAATCTACATAATCGGTACATCTTAGTCTCAAATATTATCAGAACGATGGGAGAAGAAACAAAAAAGAAGTGTTACTAAGGCCGGATAAAGGCGAATGAGAAAGAGCGATGAATGAACACTGTAACCCACTGCTTTAAAAGTAACACACGGGACATTATACCTGCGCCAAAGTATTAAAAGTTATTTTTGTCACAAGGCCGTACAAGTGAATTTCACGGATTAAATGTGAACGCAGCGTACAAGGACCAGTTTATTCGATCCGATCATCGCTATTGTATTCAGGCAAGACTCATGGATGATTATGGTTGTCAACACAATTTTTTTTATTATTTATCTATCAATATAATTTTTTCAACTGTTTGCCATATTAATTTTTCATTGTTTTTCGGGTGCAGATCGTTGAAATGAACTTTTAAAACTGGAAAAGCAAACAAACCTTGACAAAAAAAATTTTCTGACTATAACCATATAAATATAAAGTTGCTATTAAATGCGTTTTTAAGAAAAATAAGAAAAAATGAGGTAAAGAGAAGTTTTCCACAAACAAGTTTTTCGTTGTAGTAAAAAATTCTATCATTGAAGGTTTTTGATGTGAAAACCGTTTTTATTAGGAGTCACCTGGAAGAAACCATCTACAAAAAACAACAAAAATGGGATGAAGTAATTTACAAAATTGGAAAGGCCATGCTCTGCAAACTAAAGAACAGATTATAAGGATTCAAGTTGGTTACCAATATATGGAAAAATAATTAGGTTCAATTCATAAAATCAAAAATTTTCTAAAGAGTATCGCAGATTTACATTTCTACATAAAAAGAGACAAAGATAGCGTAATTCATAACTATGTTGGTTAGTAATATTTTAGTAGCCGCTAAAGAGCCTATATAATTCATTATATTAATTAATTGATTGATCTATGCTTTTTAAAAGTTCCTTCGAAATAGAAGTCAGAAAGGATAGTAATTGATTTACTGCATTAAGTTAACTAAGTAACATTGTAAATGGGTAGTTGGAAAGCTTTTGTTTCGATTTGAATTTTTAACTTAGCAATGCTTGATAGAAAAGGCTTTGATCCGAGTCTGAAACCGTTATTTCAGAGATCGGCTATAATTAAATGCGAATCGAACAATACCGATTACATTTCATTATATTGAACTTTTATTTGTATTGTATTACATGATTTATCCATGTACTAATATCTCATTGTATTACACTAGTTGAATAATGTTGTTCTAGATACATTAACAGTTTGTTTCAAGTTACTTTGACAACTTGATTTGTGTTGTCCACTACTTTGTATAGCATGGTTTTGAAACTGGTTAGTAATTGATTGTTAATATAGAGAGGTACGTCGATCACGGAAGTTACGAGTCAATCTATTCAAAAAGCACTGGGTTTAATTAGAAAGTTAGAATTTTGTTTCATAAAATTCAAGTATTATTTTAAAATAGATTTCGAATTTTTTAAAATGATATTAGTAAATCAGTATTATATATGTAGACTAGTGTATCGGAAGAATAAAAAGATAGAGCAAACTTTATTGCATGTAGGAGGAATAAATATGATCATGAAGCAGGCAATATGCGATGGATGTGACTTTCAGTTCATTTCTTACTTTAATCATCATTCCTACTAAAAAAACAAGCAGAAATAAATACAGCAGACGTGAAAACATAATTTTGATTATGATTAATTTTATAGTTGATAAATTATATGTAAAAATATAATAATATTAATAATTATTGTAAAAATAACATAATATATAGTTATTCTTTATGTTTGAACGTTTGAAAAAAAATTCTTTGAAGTATTTTTTATTCTCACTAAATATTCTACGATGTTTACTTATATAAACTGTATGATTAAATTTTTAGATCTTTTCTTCTGGTTTTAGATGTTTTCACGCTTAAATCGTTTTTAAAAGAAACGTTTTTAACTAATGTTCTTCTTCATAAGGATTGTTACGGCAATTCGTGTATGAACCTTACCTGTGCATAAAATTGTAATTTACAGGTAGATTAATACAAAACCGTAAAGAAGAATGCTCAAATATCAATCAGTGCGTAAGGTAATTCAAGTGAAAAATACGTGCAGTGAAATTGCGCATTAACATTTTCATATTGGATAATTAGCTTGTGGGTAAGCGAGTTATTTCGAGTCGATGCTTGAGCCAAAATTGTAATGCGCGTATGTACTCCAAAGAAGAGTTTTGGATAGCTCAGATGGTAGAATTGTCATGGGACCAGAATCGTATAAATTCTACATGCGAGTTGGAATTGTCTATTAACGGTAGACCAATAAATATATAGTACCAATTATTTCGTCCAGATTGTCTTAATCTATAGTGGCATAGATAGTAGCATAGTTACAGTAGCTTTATTTATTGAAAAATTTTATGTTTTAGAATACATTACTTATACGCTCGGTGTGATGTTACGAGCGAAAGATTTGCAAAATGACTTGCAGCTGTAGCGAAGTTTTTCTCTCGAAAGATGCTTTCCCGCAGAAGAGATAAAATATAAGGAGAAGGTATATGGCGTATAGTGTTACATAAATACAGGCTCTCGTTACTTTATTCGTTATTCTAATTGACAAGACCCTCCCATCCCAGGTATCGGCCTCTCCGCGTCAAGGATGTACGCGGTATATAGGCATACCCCACGTATATATATATATATATATATATATATATATATATATATATATATATATATATAATAGCTGCATAAATAGTCGCCAAAAAGAAACCGGTATATATAATAACCAAGAATCAATCATTGTGCCCTTTCGCGTTCGATCGATTATTATTCATTACCTTCGCTTCTCGGGAGCCCCGGCATAATAAAGTATAAAGCTTTATAAACGTTACGCGCGTTGAGTTCTCGCGAGACAGCGCGCGCGCATGGGACTGCGTATACCGATGGAGCGGATTCCGCACGTTTGACGGGTAAATAAAAACGAAGAGCGAGCCGATGCGCGCGCTGTGAAAATTTTTCCTCCCGACGCGGAGGCAGTCGAGCGCGCGTCTCGTGCTTGCGCTCCGTGGAGAAAGTTCGTGTAAATAATATATATATATATAAGTGCCGAAACTAAAGGAGAAATTCGTCTGCGGTTTTTTCACCATTTCTTTCACCTATACCTCCCGCTTTTCGTCTTCTTTCTTCTGTTTTTTTTTATATTTCATCAGCTCAAATGATTGCAATTCGAATGAAAGTTCAACGGTTATATATATATAATGTTCCATTAGTATATAGAGAAATAGAATTATTGTTAGAGACGTTGAGTGCGGGCTAGCTCAAAGTGGTTGTATTTACCGATGCAGGCGAATTTACAGGTTTTAAACTATAAATTATAATTTGTAAATCTGTTATTTATTTATTCATTGTTTTTGTCTATATATTATGTAATTTAAAATAATGAGATTTAAGATAAGATATGTTAATAATTATATAAAGTACCGAAAACTTTTTCTCGAGCATCGATTGTCAAACTTTTCAAATTCTAGGTTATTACGAAGACGTATTGTACTATATTTGCTTAATGTATGAACGAACTCAAAAAATTCGCAAAAATTCGCTCGATATCTTATTTTGCGATAAGTTTTTAATACTCTCTAAATTTCAATTAGTGAATGAGGTCACTGCTAAAAAACCGGTTAATTTTCGCTGCTATAAATGAATAAATATTTGTTATTTTTTAGAACGCAACTTGATGCTACATATTATCGAAATTACATAGACCTGTAATTTTTTAGGTCATTTAGAAGAATTTTATTATTACGCACAGTTAGAATAAATTATCAAAACTCATTAATTCTTTCAACATATATTTTATATTTTTACTATATTATATTTTTTTGTGTATTGAAATTGCGACATTGAACTTTGGAATTTTTCTATTAGATATCGGGTAACAGTGATTAAAGATTTATATTATTTGAATCAGAAAAACGCAAATTTTTTTAAAGAAAATAATGTTAGCAAGTGCATTATAAGAATAACATTATATAAGGTGACTAGTATAGATCGAATAAATGAATTTTTGGAGAAACATACTTAAGCATATTGTTTTCCACCTGGATGTATGCATAAAGAACATTTTAAATAAGAGCTTGAACGAAAGTATCAGTTACGTATACTAATGAGCACGTTGGGATTCCGCAGAGTGTAAACAACCCAGAAAGAAAGAGGGAGAGAGAGAGAGAGAGAGAGAGAGAGAGAGAGAGAGAGAAGGAGGGAGGGAGAGGAGGGGGGCGAGCGAGGGAGATGCATCACGGTACGACCTTCACTCTTAAATATGCATGAGATTTTTTCCTTTAAATACCAATCGTTTAAAAACGGGAGCGTTTTAATAATTTTCTTGTGCCGAGTGCAACAAAAGAAAAATTGCACAACTTATACATCGGGAGGATCGAATCCCCGGGAAGAGCAGAAAAATAATTTCGTGCTCGGAACGAGTTTATTTCTCAAAGTTAATAATACAAGCGAGTACTATTAAGTTTTGGAACGTTACGGTTTCTTCAATACCGGTATAATACAGAAAGCTTCTCTCTTTTTTTTAAATGGTCCGCACGCGAGTAAAAGTCTTGCGCGGCATTACGAGATATATGCGAAAGCATACTCATATAAAATAAAAGAGAAAAAATGAGCTCCACATAAATTATATCGTCGATCCGATGCTAGTGCCCGGTGATCCGTGTGCGCTGCAAGAGTACATCGGCGGGTCAAAGTGCCGATCCCGATTTCGAAGCCTGCCCGATCCCTCGGTCCAAATATAGTCGCGCGACAGATGTGCCTTTTTGCGCCCTCGCCACGAATTCCTCATTTGCTTCGATCGGATTGCTCCCCGGTGCAGCCGAGGCAGCGGCGGCGGCGGTGGCGACGGCGGTGGCGACGGCGGTGGCAGCGTGCGAAAGGTCCGTCGCGGGAGCCTCTTTTCCACGATCCGCGCGCCTCTTTTTGCTGGGCTCCGACAACGCAGCGCACCCTATGGCCGCGACTCACCGGTCGTCCGCGTCCCCATAAATGTCGACACGGTCGCGGTCGGCGTGACGAGAGAGAGCGACACTTATTCCGCGAGCACCGTCTGTCTCTTATGGCTATTTTCCCCAGGTTCTTTACCGCGTGTAAAGAGGGAAAGAGACAGACAGACCGTCACACAGACAGAGAGAGAGAGAGAGAGAGAGAGAGAGAGAGAGAGAGAGAGAGAGAGAGAGATGGAGAGAGAGTAAGAGAACTCGTCGTCGCCGGCTCGGAACTGCACCCGCAGTGTCCGATCGACCGCCGCAATTTTTACCGTGTTGTTTCAGCTTTTTAACCGCAGGCTTCTGATATGTCAAACGATATAAATTGAGTCGCTCGGAAAGTATACACAAGTTTGTATAGGAATACGCGTATTTTCGTTGGGGTGCAAAAATTAAGGCTTGCTAGTGAGTCAAGACTAGAGCATATCGCATAGGGATTATTCCAGAAAAGAAATATTGTAATAAGGAAAATATTTTCTAACTATATTCTATTGATATCTCGTCGATCAATTTTTCAAGATTATAGATAATAAAATATCAACTTTCAGTAAATCAAATGAGATTATATATATATATATATATATATATATATATATATATATATATATTTACATTTTGAAAAAATTATTCAAATGAGAACTATCAAAAATTATGATTACCATTAGAAAAAGTTACAAACCAATGCAAGATATAAAATCTAATAAATATAATTTTAAACATTATATAATTTTAAACATATTGAAATATCAATAAAATATCTATTGCGTTTTTACAACTTTTCAGATCAAGTCAATAATTTTCTAAGAAAGTCAGGCTCATCACCATATCGGGAAAAATTACAGAGCTCTACAAAAAGTTGATATGTTTTTTGATAAGGATCCAAATTCCGAGGTTCATTAAACCATACAACAAAGGAATTTTTCTTAATTTCAAAAATAGGTTCAACACTTTATCATAGATCTACTTATTAGCCATTCAATTTCAATAGCCAAATATTTCGATAATTTTTTTGAAGCTCTGAAAGATTGCATATCAAAGTTATGTATGCCTTTGAGCCTGAAACTCATAGTTTTTAATCATAAAATTTATTTCATTATTTTGTCATTAACCAGTATACAGGTTATTTGCTTGATCACGAAACACCTGAGTTATTTATCGGTAACTGTGTGGTAGTGCTCTGGATTGAATTGCACACAAATATGTCTGAATATTTGATTCATATAAGTTTTGTATACAAGGTTCTTCTTTACTGAGTTACAACGTTATAAAATTATTCAAAAACCGCCATTAAGGGCTGAATGGTCACGATAAGATAAGGAAATGTAAGCGGACAAAATAAGAAGATTTACTTTGTGAGTATAATCCTTTCCTAGTTCGATCCGCAATACATAGATCGAATGGGGCGGAACTCTATCAATGAGGTCTTGGACAAACATTTGACGGAAAGATTTCTATAAATGAGCACTTTTATCTTTGGCAAAAGCAAGTTCCCGTTAATATAGTACCGGAGAGAATAGACAATCCAAAGGGAAGAGAAAGTAAGGTTCCAGGGCTAATTAATAAGCAACATACGGCTAAGCGACTGGTTACTTTCAGTCTCCCGAGTATCTCCAAATCTTAGATAAGATACTGATGTGGGAAGTGTTAGAGATTGACTGTGTCCCAAACGGTTTTTTGGAAGAACTAGGTCAAATTTCGTCATAGATGTTAACCTGTACTGATACATACCAGGGTTATGAATATATATGTTGTAATACTATAAGAGAACAATTAAGATTTTTAATTCAAAATCGAAACTAAAAAATTAGTGAAATAAAGGAATGTCTGATCTTGCTATGGACCTAATCTATCTCGAAGGAATTAAGATCAGTTCAAACAACAGCACTGGTGGGGAGAAACACACGCTATGGTATGGACGAAAGCCAACAAATTAGTGCCTCGTAAAAGAGGAAACTCCTAAAAACCGGTGATTCACGAGGAAAAACGAGTTTCCATGTTTCGCGCTGAGGAGAAACAGAGGCAAACGGTGAAGGAACAGTAATTAATCGACTCGACTTCATCTGCCTCGGAAATTCCTACCGTTCTTGTGGAAAAGTGGAATCCTTCAAAAAAGCTTCGATTTACTGAACACAGGTAATTGAAGCATTTCAAAAAACATCATAGTAGTAGAGATGCGATATTCAATCTGTTCAGGGTCGCACCTACATGTGGTTAGGTTGAAGTTAAAAAGTCCATTGAAAATAGAATCTGCAGGATCACGTATGAAGGCTTTATGTTTAGGTTCAGGAAATCTTTCTCAATAAGAGCGCTATGGTTTTTTATGAAGACTAATAATACATTTGAAAAGTGGCTAGGAAAGAAATCTAATAACTTGAATTTCGCAGAATGAGAACTCAATATTAGAGTAGTATTTACGGAACTGCTAGTAGCTTGTGTACTGAATTCTAGTGGTATACACTATACAAGTCACAATTTAATACCAGAGATTTTTATAAGTCGATAACTTATTCTTTGAACTGTTAAGGGTACTGGTTAATCAGATTATGAAAAGTTGATGCAGTCGGGTTTGTTTTTATTGAGTAGCTATTATTCAGAGCGAGACAGTAGCATCTTATAGTAAAATGTAATTTGAGTTACTACTTTGTTGAAAGTGTACAAAATTTGTGTGCATATGCGAAGGATGGGAAAAAACCTGCGCAAGGCATTTTATGGATATATAAAACTATGTTCAAACCAAAACTGATGTACGTTGTTTTAGTATAGTCGAAAGTAACCGAGGTTAAAACTTTAACGATAATACCGGATAACCTTCAGACTGTCTTTCTGATGGGAATTTGGAATTGAAGTAAAATTCTTCACTACTGTGATCAGTAAGAGGCTGGATCTGGACAGTCTAGATCATGACATTTTAAGGGTTGTCGCTCTAACGTACAGGGTCTTTTTTCTAGTTTTTGAGCTTTTTTAGGATCATATTTTTAAGGTCATTTGTTTTGAGTCACAATATAACATCAGGGTACCAAGCAGAAACTAATAGAAAAAGAATTTAAAATTATTAGAAGAATTTTGATACGCAGAGAGATTTACGACAGATATTTATGTTAAATTTAGTATCTGTTAACCATCATGCTGGATTTAAAAAGAAAAACAGATTTTTTAGTTTGCTTTTCAAACATTAAACGCGTTTTTCATAAATTTATTTATTTTAAACTGCCAACAACTTGTTGGGGTTGTTTTGAAATTTTGATGATATCTTTGAGATATTGAGAAATTTCAACGAGTCACGGAAAAACAGAGTTGATTTTTAATCGAAAGTACATATTCATAGAATAGTTTATAGCTTTTTTCTAAAGTGCACCATTTCTATAAAAATTGAAATGATAATAGATACATTCATATTCTTTTTTATTTTTCATTCGAAATCTTATACTTTTTGAGAAGTACGTCCTTCTGTTTACGTATTAGAAAATAAAAAAGAATGATAAAGAAGAATGATAATCGATAAATTGTACAAAAATGTTTTAATAAGTTGTTCCATATTTCATTAATTACGCAATAAATATCCTAAAATCCAATTCGATAATTTTCTTTATACTCGCACAAAGAAATAAAATCTATCTATATTCATATAGAAATATAAATAGTATATATAGTTTCTAAAATTAATACAGAGTCGAGTTTTCACATTAGATTAAAAAAAGAGCTGATTGGGGCTTTTAATTGGGAATTCGAATTGAAAATGAAATCTTAAGACACACGAGAATGTAAATAGGGGTGAGTCAAGGATAGATAGATAGATAGTGAGAGAGGAGGGAGAGAGGAGGGAGAGAGGAGGGAGAGAGGAGGGAGGGGGGAAGAGAAAGATAAAACGATCTGAAATTGTCGAGAGGAACTGCAAAGTATTCTATAAATTTTACTGCAAATCGGTTAGTTTAACGAGGAGAGTATAAGCATCTCACGGCTTCTACGCATTTTTGCTACCGGCCCAGGAGGGCGTGCTAACTTAACGGTGTGCACAGGCTCGCGCCGGCATTAGCATAAGAGTAAAGTTACAGAAATACAGCCTATGAAAATAAATGGCCGAACGGATAGAAAAGCACCGGCGCATATTAGCAATGGGCACGAAATGGATTTACGACGAGTCGGCCGCTCCGCACGAGAGACCTCGCGCTCAGAATAAAAGAAGCTGCGAGCGAGCGAGCGCGCAAGCAGTCCGCGAGCTACTCCCTCGAGGATTGGCAGTATTAAGCTCGCCCACAGCGAACGTCCTCCTCGCTTCCCTCCTCCCTCCGATCTCGAAATCTCGAGCTTACGAGCCTCAACGGCCCGGCCGCGGCCCTGGAAGAGCTTCCATCGCGAGGATCGCGATTTTCGCGCTCCGCGCGTCGATACGTGGCGTCGGGGCGACAAGTCCCGCAGCGGCGACCGAGCCCCACCGACGGTCAGCCCGAGGCGGCGTCTACGGCCCCACGCGGCAACGCGAGATTTACAGCTCCCGCTCAGGCGCGCGCTCTGAACCGACCGTGGCGCACAGCAGCGGCCGCCGGCAGTCGGCTTCTCGGGAGCAGCCGCTTGGGTCGCCCCTATCCCTCCCGAAACAGAGAGAGTGAGAGAGAGAGAGAGAGAGAGAGAGAGAGAGAGAGAGAGAAGGAGAGATGTTTTCGCCCGCCCGCACGAGCTTCGACATCTCCGCGCGCTGACGGAGCTGCGCCTGTGCCGGTTTATATGGGGACCATTGTAAAATTAGCGACGGGACACAATGCGGGCGTCGCGGCGTCTGGGTTCGCGAGTCGCGCGACCCCCGTGCTAAATTCGGACGCGTCCTCGCTCGCGTGCGACGAATGAATCAGTACATTGATAAAAAAAAAAACAAAAAAAAAAAAAAAAAAACAAGCGAGCTGCCGCCGGCTGCAACTCTTCGACCCGAGCGCTGCGAATATACCGAGGAGTCTGTGTCGTTCCGGGATAGCCTTTTCGAGTGAGAGAGAGAGAGAGAGAGAGAGAGAGAGAGATAGAAGGATGGAGAGAAGAGGAAGGGAGGTACGATTTAATTTGCTCTTATAGAATTCAACGCTGAAATCGATGTTTCTACGACAGCTTCTAAGTATTTGTGTTTGGAGTAATTTTTTTTCTCTTTCCTTTCACAATTTGTTAAATAAAAATCAATATTAGAGTAATATATTTACTATGTTTATACGATGCTATTATTTACTAAACATTTTAGATTATTAGTTTTATAAGCAGAATTATTCAAATATTATATGGATATATAAAATGATATGTGCATTTATGTATTGTATAACATATAATATATGAAGTTATATTTTATTCTAAAAATTTTATTTTAAATCTATTTGGAGAGCATATAAATATTACATAATCGGTTATTGTTTTAATTTTGTTGAAGAAGTAATACTAATCAACCCGCTAAATATTGGGATAAATAAAAGTTTATGAAATGAAGAATTTATCTTTCTTAGCATAATTAATTTTGATAGCGTAAAATAGTTGTACAGATTCATATTTTTTAACTAAATAAGCTTCGATTAGTTAATTGCCGTTTACCAAAAGAAACCAAAAGAAATATTTTAAATTTACATTTAAAATATACGTTATAATATAATTAAATACTTTTTGCTGCTGTAAGAAATTCTTTATATAAACGAGACAAAATAACTATATGATTTTTGAAAATAATAATTACAGTTATTTTATATAAACTTTTAAAGATTTTCTATAAAATTACTTAAATAAAAAATTTATTTCTGTTGATTACGTTGATAAATGCACTTCTAAAACGAGTTATTAAAAATTTAAATCTTGTTAATATTTAACTAAAAATTCAATTTTCTTTATTGATTTTTGATTCTTGCTTTGTTTTGTTTTTGTATATCAAAAACAAACTAATGAAAATAACTGTTCTGTTAACAGTGTTCACGATGAAAATTAATAATGAAAGTTATTAATTTTATAGTACTACGGTTATTTTACAGTTCTGTAATCTCACTCTTGTAAGCATTTCTCATAAGTCTAAAAATATATATGATATCTTTGTATTTGGAAAATTGAGCAAAAATTTACAAACATTTATCATACGTTTCTGTAAGTAATTTCAATATTTCTTAAAAGCTATTTAGGAACGCGATGGAATTCTACTGTTAATTTATTGAAATAATAAGCTGCATATTGAGTACACATGCGGTAAAAGATGTACTTTTAGTTTTCTAAGTAGCAAGTGTTTCAAATAAATCACCTTTTAATTTTTGACAAGCAAATACATTTATTAAAGAATCGTATCGGAAAAGATTTAAAAAGTTTTATAACAAGTATTAATTTGATTGTTATTTATTATACTTGAATTTATAGAAAAATTTGTGGTCGCGTGTGTACGTAATAGTATGCGCGTACTTAAGAAAGGAAGAACCTAGAATTTCTATATATAATTAACTGCGCGCCAAGCGCAGTACTTGTCTATTCATGGCTGGTTTTGGCTATCTCGCAACGAGATCGTCGGACTCCGTGTTACAGCTCAAACACTCGCCCACGCAGGCGCGCGCGCACACACGCACATATCCGAACTTGCGAGGGCTGTAAAGGTCTCTTTTCCTTGCCTCCCCCGTCCGTCCTCTCTTTCGTTTCCCCCGACATCTCTGTTTCTCTCGATATCTCCTGGTTTTATGAGGCGTAACGTCGCGACGCAGCGCTTCGTTTGGCGCACGCGAGGCGCGCTGGGCCCCTCTCGCTCTCTCTCTCTCTTTCTCTCTCTCCTTCCTTCTCGCGCTCCCTCGCTCTCTCGCCCCGGCCCAGCTCCCCCCGGGCAATCGTTCCCATCCTTCGCACAGACGAGAGAGTTTGCATACGGCGCGGCGACGATGACGGACAGGTGACAGATCCAGACGTTCGCGCGCGGGCCGGTGGGGAATTAGGTGGGGGAGAGGGGGGGGTAGGAAGAGGACGCGGCGCGCGCGTAAGATGTCGCCCGGGGAGAAGCGAGTCGGGCCATCGGCTAAAGAGGCCGACGAAACGCTCGCGGGGCGCGCGCTGAAAAATCGACGCGCGTCTGTCGTTGCCCCGCGCGCAGCGATACCCGCTCATCGGCCTTCAGTAGGGCGTGGGGGAGCGTTCGCGCGTCGCGAGTTTGCTTTAGTCGGACGGGGTGTGCGACTTTTTGGTCTTTTTCCTCCTGTTTTTATACACGTATGCCGAATTTTCTTTTAATTTTTTTTCCATTCGAAGCTGATCAGTGGAAACATTTAAATCGATAATTTATCGCTTTACGATCGACGGATAGCCTAAGATTATTTATTTATGTGAAAAAATGTCTCTTTGCTTACTCAAGGCGTACTTGTAGAAGCAAAGGAGCAGAGAAAAAAATCTCTCGATTAAAAATTGAGAAGCGGGCGATTAAAAAAATTCGACGTGCCTGCAAAGTGCAAACAACGGAGAGCTTCTTTACGGCCTGTGGCGAGAGTATAGATTATAAGGCATCTCTATACGTACGAGACCGGCAATTACGATCTGTCTTACAGGACTACAAAGTATAACGCTCCATTGAGCACAAGACACGGCGATAATTGGTAAATGCGCCAGTTTGATCGTTCTTCGATCAATTGCTGTTGCTTCGGCAATTGGGAAAATTTCTATTTCTTTTCATGTATTTTTCTTTCGAATAATTCTTTGAGTAATGCATAATATTTACACATATACATATATATTTCAATGATAAAGTGCAGAAATAAATCAACGCAATATGTGCAGAGAAATCGAAGGAGATCATCGTGACTTTTTAAGCATATATATAAATATATATTGTGAACTTATAGATTTAATCGATATTTAAACGTATGCTCAAGATGGCATGCTGGGACAGTAATAGCTGTATTTTGGTAAAGTCGTTTGCCGTTATACGTTAAATAACTAAATAAAAAAGATCGTCAGATTATATTTTTTAACCTTATCGACTTTTATAAAGTGATCGATTTATTTAATATAGAATTAGTAAAGTTTTATTTTTCAATGTGTATATATTAAAATTAATTCAACGCTAAATGTCATTATTGACACGAGATAAAAACTATAAACTATGACCTTAATAATCAATTACTAGCTAAAGAAATAATTTAATAGTGTAATATATATTTATTTTATATGGTTTCTATTTTTTATATTATTATATTTTAACATTAATGCACAAGTAACGAAATTCAGTGTAAATGTTCTTGATGAAAATGTTATAATCTGCTTTAGTGTGCGGTGTATACGTCCCACCGGAGAACCATTTCCGCATAGACGGGGACGAATACAGTAATTGTATATAAAAATTTAGCACTGTACTATTATTTTAGTCCATGGAGCATTCGTTTTTAATAAAGTTTTAAATCAAATATAATAATGATTTTATAATATAAATGAAATTCAAAGAATGTAATGCTCGTTACTGACCTATTGAAGGAAAAAAGTATTTTTTATGTATCAGAAGCAGTTCTAGAAATCCAAAACCTCAAATTAGTGACGGAGCAGTGGAATTTAAAAACTAAAATTAATTCGCTCCCGATGAATATAAAATTATGGAACGAAGGTCCAATAAACTGAAAAAACGACGCATTACTTCATTTGAACTTACAATTAATGCATTTTTCATCGACTAGTAAGAATGGGGTTTTTAAAAATTTTCCGGCAGATCCGTAGTCCCATTAAATAAGCTTATTTTTGAAAGCGCAGTGGTACTCAATTAAACGAGAACGACCCTTACATCGTTCGCTTGCGTTACGGTGGGTGGAGCGCTCCCCGGACTCGACTGGGTCGAAATTTCTCGCCGCGATATTAACTTCAGACGCTCCGACATTTTACAATCGGTATGCGCAATGACATTTTCTAAAAGTATTTCGAGGCTACAGAGCCGGTAAATTCTACGGTAGACTAAAACTACGCAGCCCGAAGGCCGCGAGGCCGAGCTGCAACTTTTTAACGAAAGGGTCCGCGCGACCCCCCGGCGTCGTATTCGCGAATAAACAGGCGCGTTGTCCCGTGGCGCGCGCGTGCGAGCGCCCGGGCCGATCGCCGGCAGCGGCAGCCGCTCCCTCGGCGTAATTACGCACGCGGAGGGGCGACTCGGCCCGCGCCTCGTTTGAAGTTCCGGCCGGCCGCGCGGGTCCCGGACTTCAAAGCGCGCGCGGACTTCGCGCCGGCCGGGCAATTATTCGCCCGCGGTTCCGTGGCTCGTCGAACCCACGGGCGGCGTCGCGTCGATCGCCGCCGTCTCGCGCTAGGAGGGGGTGGGAGGCGTCGCCGGGCCGCTTACGCAAGCCCTGCGCCGGGCGGGTTGAACGACCGCGATTTCGGGGGGGGGGGGCGCGGCGGTGGGGTGCGAAGCGCAGCGGAGCCCGGCTGGCTCCGGCGTTCCGTTGCTTGCGTAAGAGCGCGCCGAGATTGTGGGAAGGAGGAGGAAGCCGGCGGGATCGCGAGCCAGGTGCGGGAAGGGCCGTCGCGAGGAGCTCTGGGGAAGCTCCGGGGGTTGCTTTTTTTCCACGGTGCGGACGCCGCGCGCGTCGTCGGACGACCGAACTTGGAGATTTGGTTAACTTTAAAACTTTTGTTGGTAAAGAGATGGCGGGGAAAAGGAGAGAAATTCTCGAGCCGGGCACAGCTTCGCCTCGAGAATTCGAACGTTATACTCGTTACTTTATACTCATCGCGTCGCGCTTATCGGGTTCCATTGCCTCTCTCATTTCCTTTACATGACAATCATAAGAGAACGCTCTACTCCTGATACTTCTGGTCGTCGTGTAAACTTCGACCCAATTATAACATTCGACTAATTCTCCAAATTTTTCATAGAATTAACTTCAACTCTTTGCTCGGGATTAGTTATTTAAAATTTACAGCGATGCATTCGTGATTACTTCGCGGTACGATAAGTCTTGTTTATTTACCGATTACCGATTACCGATCGACGAATAACGAATAACGAATGAATCGAAATCGTTGAGCTCGATAGTCTGAATGGTATTTCGAGAAGATCGAGGCACCGGCCTCGATCTTCTATAAACGTATGTTTATCAAATGCGCGAACAATCTTTGCACGCGGAAAGTTTTGTAAGGAGAAGGCGCGCTAGATCGCTGCCAGAACTCGCGAGGGCGCACGCTCGATAAAATCGCGACAAAGTGGAGAGCCCGGCGGTCGCGAGCCAGAGATCGTGAGAGAACCAGGCGCGCTCGCGCTCGCGCGGGAACGGCAGCCAGCCGATATACACGGGATAACGCGCGCGGGCGGTTGACCAAGGGGACCTCGGTGAGTGCAGGGGTATAAAGCAAAAGGGCGCTCACTCAGAGACGTTGTTGGGATCGAGGCTCGCCCGGATCTGGTACTCGGGCTGCAGGACCCGGGTGATGTTGAACTCCTCGGCCCTCGAGTACTTCTCGGAGCCGAAGCCCCGGGGGCTGCCGTGGCTGGCCAGGCTGGCCATCCTCCACTGGAGCAGGCCTTCCTCGGAGCTGGCGCGGCAGCAGCAGCGTCGGCGCCCCGTCGTCCCCATCAGGAGCAGCAGGAGCGCGAGCACGCGGCCCGCCGGCGGCACCGATCGCGGTCCTCCCATGTCGGCCTCGCGTACGCGCGCGCGCGCGCTCAGAGGCAAGAAGGAAGCACCGCACGTGCGCGCGCTCGCGACACCGCGCTGCGATCTCGTCGTCGGGGTCGGCCTCGTCGTCGACGTGGGGCGGCGTGCGGAGCCGGAGGCAGGTACGAGCGTGCGCGCGCGCGCGTTTGCAGCGAGGAGAATTGATTGACGAACGGTCCGCCTCACGAAGAGGAAGGAGTTCGACTGTGGCCCGGAGCTGTTACGCGCCCGAGACAAACCCCCGACCTCGCCTCGCCCCCTTCCCCGCCTCTCACGCTTGCTCCCTCTAGCTGCTCTTTCCGTCTCTCTCCCCATCTCTCTACCTCCCTCCCTCCCTCCCTCTCTCTCTCTCTCCCCTCTCTCTCTCTCTCTCCGCGTCGTTCTCGTCGTCGTCGTCTTCTGCTGCGGCTGCTGCTGCTGCTGCTGCTGCCGCTGCTGCTGCCGCTGCCGCTGCCGCGTGTTTCTATATACGCAAGCGGCGCCGCCACTCGCGCGTATATCCATCCATGTGCCGAGAGTGGGAAGGGGCGGGGGAGGAGGAGGAAGGGGGCAACCCCGTCCCTCTCGCGCCGATCATCTCTCGAGATTCCTCCCAGCTTTCTCCGTCTAATCGCACGCGCGCGCGGATTTCCGCGCTGCTCTTTTCTGCGAAGAGTTCGCAGGTAGTATCGACACGGGTCGCGGTGGATATGAGAGATAGAGAGGGGGCCGAGAGGGTGAGGAAGAGAGACGTGGGGAGGGTGGGAGGGAGGGGGTGAAACGAAAGAAAGAGAGTGCACGAGAAGAGGAGTTGCGCGATGACGGCGATTTTCTTTATTGCTCGGACGCGGGCGATTGATTCGAATTGTGATATCGTATGGCGTCGCTCGCCAACCTGCCTGCACATTATATATACGTTAATTCGAGGGGATTCCCGTTGCGACGGCCAGCAGATGATGAGATACGCAATTTATCTCGACTTTTCGACAACGTCATATCGACTTGTCGCATTCAGGAATGAAAAATGCATTTGCTGTAACGAGGTTCGTTGGTCTATTGTTCTTCGATAGACCGATTCTCACATTCCATTTCGAATAAGATTAATCGCGTTATTTTCGTATTGAATCAGCGCAATGTACATTTGCGAATCAAAGACTCTAAATTCTGATAGATCAATATTGTATAAATACAATATTATAAACGTATTAATATAAATTCATACTCTTCTCTCATAATTTTCTGTTAAAACTACCAAATATGCATAAATGCTATATGTGTCGTAAATTTAAAATCAAAATTTGCCTGCCTTGTCACGGCCTAATTTGTGAAATGCACCAAGCGAATTCAAAGCTTGTGACGTACAGAAATTATTTATAATATTTAAAAATTCCGCCTTTTTCTTCTTCCGCCCTCTTAAGGGATAAATGACAAAAATTATAAACTTTGAAAAATCGTATAAAGAATTGTAAAACACTCTTTTTAAAAGAAACTTTAACTTGTTCAAAAAAAAAAAACGAATGATCGTCAATAATAATTGTCATAATAAAAACAGGCCACAAGTCCTGTTTCTAAACATAGTCACGCTGGTTGGCGTTCTATATATGCGTTTGTATATATATATATTGTTCGTCCAGGTAAGCGAGTGACTATTGTTAATATATTTTTCAATCAATGTATTTTTTACGTTCTGCAATTTGGATGTCTACATTTGTGATTTTATTTTACTAAATTTTCGAAATTTGTAAAAATTTTGAACCAAAAAAGAATTGGTCAAAAGTTTAGATTTTAAAAAATATTCTATAGATAAATACAGATATTACTAAAAACTGAATAAAATCGATTTGGTAGTATTATAATTTTACAGACACAGAGAAGCAACGTTTCATTTTTTACACATGTATTTATACATACAAACATATTTATATATAATAAGAATTGGATTCTAACGTGGTTTCGTTCTTTTTGATAGAAAACTTTGAAGTCGTAAAATTTTATGGCATTTTTGCCAGGGAGACTGCGGTATTGTAATCTTCTGGTATTATTATTAAAATTTCAAAAGCAGAACTCACGAATATCCGGAGTTTTTGGCTCGGGGCACAAGCTATCCGAACTAGCTTTGTGGAGTGTTAACATTCTCGAAATAGGCTATACTTAACATAATGACAGTTCGGCTTTATTATGAAGCCTCGACTTCTTAATTGTTTTACCGAGTCCGCGTTTTTTTAGCGAATTTCGGTTCGCCACACGTGGGAACGGGAACTAGAAAAGACCGATTGATCGGTAAAACTGCATAATGTCAGACCACGGCTGGCGATTGCAAATATTACCGAATCGCGAAACGAAGAACATTGGCGAACAATTGGCGCAAGCTGAATATTCGTCGCGATAAAAGTTCTTCGAAGCCGTTAAGCCTCCGACGATTATTCCAGTCCGGTTCGATGTCGCTCGTGCCCTCGAAAAACAGCCGACGCTAATAACGCCTTGAGCCGCGCGCCGGCGGGGCGGCCAGCCGTTTAACGAGAGCTGCGGAGCGTCACTGAACGGCGGCGGCGCCTCCCTCGGCGCCCGCGTCCGCGCCCGCGACGAGCGCGGCGGCCGAAACCTGGCCGAAGCGAAATTGGACTTGACACGCGGGCGCGAGCGTGTTACTTTGTCGGGCGCGCGCCCGCGCGTCCACGCGAGCACGATAGCCGCGGCGTTCTGCATATACGCGCGCGCATATAATGGCGCGGTAGCACGCGAACGCGCGGCGAGCGGCTCCGGGCCGTTTTTCTGCGAATGCGCGCCGCCCCGGCGCGCGTATAACGGCGAGCGCGCAGTCGCCGCCCGGCGGGGTGTTAATGGGGACTCCGCGGAGAGGAGAGACCTTGCTCCCGAGTGCGGGAGGGGCGACGGGGGGGGGCGGGCGGGCGGGTCGAGGCTGAGTCTCCGTTTCGTGCGCTCCGGCCTTGAAATCGGCTGGCGGTGGGCCGAGAACGGCGCGGAGTCCTGCCGCCGCAGCGACTCTGCGTTCCGTTTTTGGCCTCTCGGCAGGTGGAGGGGCCCGGCCGCAGCCTGCCTCCAGTTTCCCAATCGAACAGTATGCATATATATATATATATATATATATATATATATATATATATATATATATAGGGTATGCAAAATATGTTGAAATTATACCGAACGACTCTGATTAGGATGGATTTTTTTAAAAACCTTGTCCGACAGGCGTTCTTCGGTTAAAAACAATTATACAAAACTTGACGCAAAGAATGCCATCAATTGGAATTAATAGTAAACGAATAAATAGCGAATAAAGATGAAAGAAACATAAAAAGCAGGTAAAATAAATTTTCATTGTTCAAAGTAAAGGAATAATGTATGCTTATCAAAGAAAGCAAATGCTTTTTACAAATCCAGTGTTCTTTTTATATATTATGATAAAAATCTTCGAAACATTTGATACGTAAAGTTACTAGCAAGTATATACGAAACTGTTGCTTCCACGATCGTTTAATTTTCCAATATCCCCCGTACAAACGTTGTCTTTGCACTTTGTTCCATTTTTCCACTTTTCTACTACCGAACCAGGGCGCGCGCACTCAATTTTCTTTCTGGTGTCGACAGTCGGTCGTTCTCTTTCTCTCTCTCTCTCTCTCTCTCTCTCTCTCTCTCTCCATCTCCGTTCACGCGCCTTTTCTCTCTTAAATCCGCGAGACGCGCTGGAGCGCACGACGGTCGTCGGAAATGCAACGGCATCTCGCTTATTTCGGAGAACCAATCCTCCCTCCTTTTCGCACTTCCGCGCTGTGGCGAGCGTTGCTCGAGGAGGCGGAGGTGGCCAATAGACCCAGACTGGCGCTATTTCCGTCGGTACGCCTTCGATCTCTCTCTTACTCTTTCTTCGGCTGCTCTTTCTCTCTATCTCTTTCTCCGTTCGTCCGTCTAACTCTCTGCCCTTCCGTTCATCGAACCAATACTTTGGACACGTGCATATACAAGTATAGAAGCAGTGCGCACTTGTACGCAAGGTGCCGCGCCTCATCCCCCGTTGTCTGTTTCGAGAGAGCCGATACGGGGCCAGAAAGTGGGTTGGGCGTGGGTCTTGCGCGAGCGTGGTCGCGTGCGGTACGAAACGACTGCCTAAGTAGTTAGGCTGCGATGTGGTCAGACGAGATCATTACCCGCGATTTTCTCGGGGCGACCCTTTCGATTCGGAACCCCTCGGGAGGTGATGGGATTTTCTCGCCTACGGGTCGACCGGAAGAGGAAACTTGCGTAGATGAATTGCGGCGCAGTAAGCGTATATTGGCGCATAGGCAACGGTTTAAAATCGAATGCCCGTGAACGCATACTGTGCGCGTCATAGCAATCGATTTCTAAATATTTCTCGCCTTAAACGAGAATCACTTTTCGTCCAGTATTTAAGGCGAGTCTCAATTAGCAGTTTTCTGAGAAAGGCAGCATTAAGCTATCTGGCGAGGCGGTATTGAAATAAATCAAGTATAACCTATTGATTTTTATTAGATTTCCCAGTAAATTTTCTAAATGGCATCGTGAGCAAGGTTAAAATTTCTTTCTTTCGAATTGTTACATGTTTATCGATAAAAATTAGGAGTTATCGATTTTTGTCTTATTTATTTTTACAAACGTGAAAGTGAGGAAAACTTGACTATCGTTGGTCACGATAAAGTGAACATTATACACATAGAAATGCTGTTGATTGAATATAAATCACTTAAAATAAAAATTAATGTTTACTACATATCGATAAATCGCGATTACTCTATACTGTTAAATGAATTATTGACTGATATTTGTACTTCTGATGTTGGATTCGAGGAAAGAATAACAATTTAATTAAATGATTCTGGAATAAAATAATAAAATATAATATTGTAATCATCATTTAGGTGCTTTAGAGTTCCTTCAAGATAAAAAATTTTTATTTAAAAAACTTCGAAGTAAAGCTTTTAATTCGTATAAAAATAAATTACACCTACGATTAAGACATTTATCATTAAATTAATCGATAAGACCAGTGAGTATGTTTGCGTGAAGCGAACTTAATAATATTTTTGAAATAATATTATTCTTTCATTCAATATTTTATTCCTAATGTTAAAGAGAAATAATCCTAATGTTAAATAAAAATGTACTAATTTTAATGCGAATTCAGAATTATCTTAACGTTAATCATATTTACCTCGGTACATCTTGGACATCACCGTCATACGTACAACGTAGTTCTATTACGACAATCGCAATATTATCCTTCTAAATATAAATTTGTAGAATTCTGAAATAATGTTACTTTGAATCAGACTTGGTGAAGTTTTATTGTAATTTCATATATTAAGATTGTCGTGCATATCCCCAGTCTTAAGAGTACGGTCAAGTAAGTTAGGTGTAAATGCGAGATTTAAATGCGTGGGCTAGTATTAGTCGATACTTTGTTACACCATTGTTTGGGCTAGATATAAAAATAAGTTGTGATATATAGTTGTAGTTTAATTAACACAAAATTCGCTCGGTGTCCAGACAGCACCTTGTTTTCCGCAGTATTGACTTTACCGAACTTTATTTCATTCCGCAATCGGTGACTATGACTAATATAACACGCAAAGTCTATCTATCTAGTCGTCTATATCGATCGCCCCATCTTTCTCTCACATCACCCATTTAACGCGTCCGGGGGCCACGGGAGGATGGCGATGCCGTGGCGTACGCGCCCCGATTGCGATCCGGCGCGGTGCTGCGCGAAAGACGACGACAGCGGGTCCGTGGCTTGGCAGTCCGATAAATCATTGGGGAGGAGGGGGGGGGGCGGTGTGGGAACCGTGGCTCCGCATCTGTGCGTCTCCGCGAGGGCAGTGCCGGCGTACCGTCCCCTTCTCTTCCCTTCGACCAGAGCAGAAGAGAGCCCCCTCCCCCTTTAGGGCATAATATCGCCCGCGGCTCTGGACCCCCTTTCGCAATATGCGCGAGTGATTTGTGAGGTGGGCCTCCCGCTCCCCCCTCCCTTATGCTCCTCGCCGACGCGCAAAGGTTAGGCGACGGGTATATATAGATTTTGGCTGGGGCGCGCGCACGCGGAAACCGCTGTCAAAGCAGTGCGGAATTCGTTCCCGGTTGCGGTTGCGCTCCACCAGTCGTATCAACCAGGTACCGCGCGGCAAGCAAGGGTCCAAGAAGTATTTTCCTACTGTATGCTCCCTATATATATCTATGCATGTATATATGAGGCATGTATCGCGGACCGGGGCAAGCGTTACGGTATAACGAGCGGTCAATATTCAAATTTAGTGGTACTTAAAAGCTTGTGGTAGCCAAAGCACGGGAAGAATATACTTTGATAGTAACCTCTATAATTCATTGATTACTGCTAAATATAAAAGGAATATATGAGAATAAAAGACGAATTATAAAAAAAGTCATGAGAATCCCATTTCATTAGACATGTAAATTACATTTTTGAAAATACATTTCATGTCAATTACTCACACGTTTTCAATTAAAAGCTTGGAGATTAAATTCTATAACTTTATATTCTTAGTTACCTTCGAAAAATAATCTATAATAAGTCATATTAAACCATAGATCAATTAATGAAATGTCTGAATATGTGTTTGCAGACATTTCTGGTTTCTTCCTCTAAATTTATATATATACATATATATATCGTAAAAATAACATACAGCAATGTAAACAATAAAGTTGTTAACTATGATTTCTTAAAATTGTTACTAATGTAAATATAATATTTTACGTACTTGTAAAAATACATATGTAAAAAAATAAAAATGAAAATTCTACTTGACATATTTTATACATTTTTGTAATTTACACCAGCATTAAATGAAATTCATTTTCATAATCATGAATTTAATAATGTTCATTAATTTAATTCAACTTCACATTTTTTAACCAATTACGATAAATGAATTTTTTAATACAGAAAAATACAGCGGTATTAATGAAGTTGTGAATAAACTCAATCAAGGACGCCGACTTTGTCTCTTATTTCGTATAAATATATCTTAAGCTTAGGCAACACGTGCTTTTAATATACATCACTTAATTTATAGTTCTTCTGGATTATTCGTAAATATGTATTTGATTCAGTTAAACTATAAATCTTCGTCGCCGTTATATTTTGACGTGAAACACTGTCTATGCACATATCATGAATTAATAATTACGTAAGCCTATAATTAAGTTTTTTTACAGTAAGAATCTCGATAAATTGTTATATAAATAAGTAATAAATTAAATTAATAGAAATTAATATTTTATGTATAGATAAATATAAATAGCTGATATAAAAATTGATTCTTATAATATAAGTATATTTTATATAATATAAGTATTTTTTACTATAAAGTGTTCAGGAGGTGTGATATTAGCGTTTGCTATTCATTTGGAAATTTGTATTTTACTCATATTTTAAATATTTAATTAAGAAAATAACGCATGGTTAAAAATATCATATTCATTATTAGACAGAAAAATTATTTTAGTGGAATAGAATATTTATAGGATAAATTATGATTTTCCAAAAATTGATTGGCCAGAAATCTGTTGTATTTATTATAAAAATATGAGCAGATCCTTTAAGAGAGTTCGAATTGAGCTGCAAATCGAAATATTGATGGAATATAAATTTAGTTCATTATGATTTTACAATTTAGAACTCAGGTAAGAAATATCGGGTAAGCTTAAAATTATGTTGCTCCGCGAAACCTCCGCAGCGAGAGATAAATAAATGAGTAGAAAAAGCTATAAAGGCAAACCTAGCCAAATCAATATGTAAAAGACAAACCCTTTCAATGCTACATTATGTATTTTACCGACCTGAAAGTAATTGCTGTGGTTTTATTCGCAATAATTTTTATTGCCGACCTCGAAGCTCAGGCTATTTTCATATTCAGACTGTCTCTGGAGGTAACTGAACATAAATTTGTCGATAACTTTTATACAGCAGATGCTTTTATGTCACTGTTGCCTGCCTTAATGGAAAGACACATGAGGGGACATTCGAAGAGGGAACGCTGGCGCACTTTGAGATTTGCTCAACTATAGCAGGAACTTTGTTTTTTACAACTGAATAGTAGTAGACTAACCTACTACTTTCTGCCAGTGATATACGAATAGGTTCATTTAAGGATCTACTTTAAAATGTATAATTTCCTCTTTTTGATAAAATAACTTGTGACATAGTTGAAAATATGTGCCAAAATCGACAAGTATAAGCCAGTAACTTTTTAATTAAATTAAGCAAGACTGTTTTGGTAAAATTGAACTATCTAAATCATAGCTGAATAAAAATAAGTTGTTACTTCCTAAACAGATTTCTTCCATTTCCACGGTATTAAAATTTACAACAACAAAAAACGACAAAAACGAATGCGTAGTTTTAACCTCAAAAATTCAAAAATACTTATACATTGTCGTATAAATATCACGTGCATTTTTATTCACTTCTTGCCTTTCTTCCAAAAGACATTCATTTGATTTTTTCTATACGTAGGTACGATTATCAGCTGACTGCATATACTCCGGCTTACATATCGCTATTTGCAGAACATTCGGTTAGACAAAAGTTCATTTATTTTAATGACGTTATTTTTAGATTTTGCATGTAATGCAATAATTTGAAAATTATTATCTAAGCGAAGAAGGTTAGACGTTTCCAAAGATAGTTTTTTTTTGTATTCGTCCATAAGAGCCCATGAATAAGTTATGGAAATGAGTCATACTTTTAAACTCAATATCTTTTTAATTAGAATAATCAAACACAAAAGAGGAGTTTCAATAGAAATTGCAGGAAGACAATTGATGAAGATAAAAAACAGAATGGAACTAAGATATCTTCTCCAAGATATATCGGTTACCAAACTGATGGATTTCTATTCGTGTCTATCATCGTCTGTTTTAGACGTAAAAGATAAGGGCAGGAGTAGTACGAAGGTCTCAGAATAATTATTGACGTGCACCTCAAATAAACGTTTGAAGTGCCGAATATTTTCAAATGCTTTCGAGCTGTCGCAATATAGGAGAAAGGTGTCTTTGCAAAAAATTTCAATAGTCCCTCTTTTTACAACTAGTTATAAACTAATGAACTTGTTGAAGTATTAAGAATCTGAGCATCAATCTGATTATACTTTCAATTGAAATTCCTAAAAACAATATTTAACATGAAACAGTTTCATAATTTTTAGAAATGCACGTTTTTACGCATATAGAAAGTATTTTCTACTTTTGTAGAAAGTAATCACCAAATCAGTAACAATAACTTTCTTATATATAAACTATACTTTTTACTTAATTCTAGCAAATGAATTATTTAGGCGGTCTAAAGAAATAGTGCATTATGGTCAGTAAGAGTCGCACTACTACTACTGGATATCAGAAACTATTACTATCTATAGTTCAACTTATACCGATCATACGCTATTTCTTTAGACAGTCTAAATAATTTATTTTTAATTTATGATTACATCTGCATTATTTTTACCATTCTACAATATTTTAAACTAAATAAGCGTGCAGTTTCTATATATATAAGCAAGTTATTCTTGTTGCCTTAATGAGGACTTACTACGGAGGTTCAAAACTTGGTAAATTTTAAACTAAAAATCTTAACGTGCATCGAAAAATTTTAGTAGATTATGAATTCATTATTATGAGGAATATGACTTCTACTGTCGATACTTCCCAAGCAAAAAGACTTATTTTCAATAAATTTCTGCCAGCTTTATTATTTTAGTTTTTAATTATTTAGCAAAGTACAATGAGAATCTTTTGATCAATATTCGCAATTCATCCCATTTTACTCTCGTAAAAGCCAAAGCCAGTATTAAGTTTATTCTAAAAAGTTTTAATTGTTTGTAATAAGTAATTTGAAGAATTGAATTTTCTCTATAAATATTTTCCAATATGAATTAATTTTCAATAATGATATCGTGATAAATAATACGGAACACAACTGTTTGATAATTGTTAATGGACCCTATTATATCTCTCAGATATAATGTCATTAGACAGGGCTTATCGAAGATCTTATTCAAATTGCAGCTCACGATTTGCGATAAATTTACATCAAGTTCCCGCCAAAGTTAGTTTCAGAATATAGTTATGTTTAGTCAATAGTAATAGTTAATATTCAAACGAAAAAATGTAAAAGAGTAACAGTTTTGAAATATTTCTTGTTTTTTGTTTTTTATTTTTCTTAAGATTAGCTCACGAGAGAATTTTGAAGGATGAACTTTTATACGCTATCAACTGTCGATGCAGCGTCGAAAAATTGACATTACGACGTTGCAGGATAGAAGGTTGTTAGATATAAATTTTTTTATTTCGTCTTATACTAGGGTTGATGTTGAAGTAAAAAAAATTTATACGATATCATAAAATCTTATTGTCGTGAACTTATTATTATTTCAGTAATTTTTTTAACAGGCACAGCGGCCGTATAATCGATAAAATTTTTGCACGAAGTCAGTTAACAACTTCAGATGGAGATGAAACCCGAAATTTAGTACAAAAGCTTTACAAGCTCGATTACTCGTTCTGTAAGAAATCAAGGTCATTATTACTTGAATCAATGGAATGGAACGATGAAACATTTGTTGAATGAGTAAAATAATTTAAATCAATCGGGCGGCGAGGTACGTGAAAGCACAACTCAGAATGTGCATCATTCGAGCTTCAATTAAGTAATTGATTTAATGTGTAAAATCAGTCCGCGATTTTTCTAGAAGAAATAATTGCAGCTCTGGAGGAGAGTCGAAAAAGAGAGGGAGGGGCGAGCAGAATAGGGTTGCTCCGTAAATACCGATGAATCCGCGGCTCGCGCGGCCTCCCCGAATAAGTGAATCTCGAATCGTGCTCTAGTACTTAGGGCGATAATCAACGATACCGGGCCCATTCGGTTAATGCGGCCCTCCCCCTTTTTATTCCCGAACTCGGCCCACCGGCGTAATGGCCCCGGCACGGATCGGGCGATCCCGCTAATTAATTTTTATAGCCGCGCAATATCATAATCCACGAGCATCTGCGGATACCCGGCAAATGACATAATTATAGGCGAGCCTCCAGTGTATCCTCCCCCCCTCCCTCGGCCCGTTCCCTCCCCAGCACACGTACGCGCACGCACGCGCGCGTTCCCGCGGTCCGACCATCAAATTAACCGCGATGCGATCGACGTATAGGCCGGGTTGCCTCCTGCACACCCTCCCCGTCCCTCGCCCCTCTCCTCCGGCCCGCCGCCTTCCTGCGGCTCCGTCGCTCTTTCGACGATACATCGACGAGCGCGCGCGCGCCGGCTCCTTAGCCGCTCGCGCGCGCCGTGCCCTCCAAACCCGTTAACGGTATATAAGCGCGCAGGCAAATAAGTATATAAAAACGAGCGAACGCGAACGCGCGCGACGCTGCGGTCGCGCTGCTCTTTTTCCCTCCCCACCCTCCTTCTCATCGTCGTCGTCGTCGTCGTCGCCGCCGCCGCGCGTGGAGGAGGAGGAGGAGGAGGAGGAGGGATCGGACTCCGGCGCAGTAAACACGCGGGCGCGAGCGGGCGCGTGTTTACAACCGAGCGCGGTCTCGCATTTCAAGAGCCGAAGGTTCCTTTTAACAAAAGGGTGGAACGAACGCTCGGCAGCCCTGAGGTTATGCGCCCGAGAGGACTTGGAAGGCGAAATCTCTTCTTTCTTTTTAGCGCCTATCCCGCTCCCGAGAAGCGCAGCGCGCCGCGCGCATAGGTGCCGCGTGCATAAGCAGAGGGTCTTAGTCCTCCGCGTCGCGGGAACGTCGCCGCCGCCGCCGCCATCGCAGCCGACTTCTTTGTTAACGGAGAACGAGAGCGGGAGGGAAGGAGGTGCCGAGCAGGGAGATGGAAGAAGGAGGGCTCGGCATAGTAGCTAATTCGAGGATTGCAAAGGGCCGAGCGCACTGCCCGGGGCGACTGCTCGTGCACGCTTATAACATGCGGGCATATGTATCGGGGAATCACTTTCTCTCTCTCTCTCTCTCTCTCTCTCTCTCTCTCTCTAACTAATAAACGATCTATCTATCTCACATTTTATATATATATATATATATATATATATATATATATATATATATATAATGTATGTATGTGCGCGCGTATGTATGCGTGTGTGTGTGTGTATACACACACACACACACAGATGTATAATACATGGGATCGCATCGCTCCGTCTTACTCGCTCCCGAACATAAACTTCCATCAGGGGCCACGCATCGAGCGCCGGACGATTTAGTGCGAAATAAAGGGCGGATTTCCCATTGAACTTATATACGCCCGAGGAGGAGGAAGACGAGAGGCAGGACGAGGGTCGGGTGGCAGCGGCGCGGCGGCGCAAAGCGCACGGGAGGAGGGACTGCTGGAATTTCGGCCTCGGCTCGTTACGATTCCAGGTTGATCTCTCCCGGCCACTGCGTGTATATACACACACACACACACACACACACACACACACAATACAGGGCCGCGCAGCGCCGGAAGGAAAACGTTTAATTAAGAAAGCGGTTAAAAAAGGAGGCAGCGCCATACCAGCGCGCTTTGCCGCCCTGTATGTGTGTGTGCCTATGTGGGGAGGGGGGGGGGGTTGGATGTGCCCGCACGCCTGTGCGTGTATCTGTATAGATAGATATACACGCGAGAGCGCGCAGGCGCGAGCTATACTTACCCTGAAAAATGCAAATTAGCCTTTTATCTCTGCCCTCTGATATTTCGCAAAACACCATAATGGAGTGTCGTGCGCTCCTTTACAGCTTCGGGGAAATTATGCGGAGCGCGCGCGGATTGTTTGTATTTTCGACTTTTTGCATTGCTGGCTTTTATTGGGACGTTAAACTCGGAACTGACCCTGGAAACAAGATTTTCGAATAATTTTAAGAGCCCCCGAGGAGAGAAGGTTAGCGACTGCGCGCTCCGCTGTATCTGCAGATTGATTTTCCGCGCTGTTTTTATACCGCGCTCGACTAATTCTAATTGATTGGAAAGTGCCCGACGGCTTTCCTGCGCGGATGTTGATTGCGAAAATATTCCTGCTTCCTGCTCCGCGCGTCGAAAATTCTTCATTATAATGTAAGTTTGTTATCTTTATTAGGTGTTACAAATTGCTCTTCTGGGCCTTTTAACATGCCCTGCGATAATAAACTATATTCCATAAATTATAATAATCAGAGAAATGCTCCCGTTGCAACCGTACTTTTAATTAATAGTCCATACAATTATCGATGCATACTTTACTCTGAACGTTCGGAGTTCCCGTACTTGCCTACCTAGGAAAGCATCATTTTTGTGGCGAACAATAAATCAGTAACAGATACGTGTGCTGGACATTTGAAAATCGTAATACTTATTCATATGATTATAAAACGTCAAAATGAATGCTTATCGTTGCTTAAGCGAATATAAGAAAATGAAAAATTTCAATTAGTTTGAATGTTCAAACTTTCAATTCAAAGTTCAAACTTTCTCTTTTTAGAAATTCATGCTATATTTTGAAGGTAACATAAAGTCGCTTTCAAGGTCAAGCCGATAATTAAATATCAACCAAACTGTCAACTATCGAATATTCATTTATTGACATCCTATTTATTTATAATAATAGCATTAAGAAATCAATTTATAAAAAAAAAATTATCTTATCGAACTAGTTACTAATAATATAACCAAATTATACAATGACTTAATAATATAAACAAATTCCACAAAATACTTGTGAAAATTAACATAATTTAAATAAATCATATCGAATAGTACTGTAAAAATGATAAATAATTATATTAATGTTTTAGTATATTGATCATAATTACCTAGTTACTATTATAATTTCTATTTAATTAAAATTATATTCATTTTTTCATGCTTTTATCCCTATAATTTTTTTTCATATGTTTCCTTTTAATATTTTCTTTCTAACGCAAAATTAAAATTTATAAATATCTACAAAATGCTAAAGGAATTTCCTCTCTCTCTCTTGATAGAAACACTTTTCTTTTAAAAGGTGCACCTGTTATGCCGATAAGCAATTTCAGGAAATAGATCTAATGTCTTCCCATTCCTTCTTATACGTTACACGTGGATACAACAGCAATCGAGCCAAAGTAAAATGCGAATCTTACTATAGCATTCTTTCCGCTTACTCTGGAACATGTCTGATAAACAGATACAGTACTTATTTAGAAGCACGACACGAACTCACTCTCTATCTTTCTCCCTTCCGACAAGAGTAGAGCCAACGGATAAACTCGTTTATTCTTCCATCTCTCGTGGGACAACTTTTGAACAAATTGCCCTTGAATCAGGAAAACTTATGGCGACAACTCCTCGCATAAGTCCTTCACTTGCCCGCTTGAGTTTTATGGAGAAGTTGCGTTATTTCCTTCTCTCTCTCTCTCTCTCTCTCTCTCTCTCTCTCTCTCCATCCTCTCTCTCTCTCTCTCTTTCTCTCTGTATTAGCGCGTACTTGTATCGTAATAAAATTAGTTCAATGTTCTTAATAATGAAAATCAACTATAATAAGTTATTCAGTTTTTTGATACTTTAGAAGTTTACACTATTTTATACAATTGATCAGTATTTCTGTTTAATAATACTGCTAGTTAACATTTGCAATTCATGACACTATTTAATCTCCGTATTTGTGCTTTCTCAATCAAATTCATAATTTTATGAAATTAATCAGTTTTGATCAGAATAATACTATGAATTAATGTGTAAAAGGGAATATAAAATTAAAGCATAACTCCATAACAGTAATTAAGCATGTCATATAAGTGACGTCAATATCATTACTCAAGAATCCTTACTTAAATTCTTTCATGCGATATACTTCTACGGTTTAATTATTGAACAGCAGATTTCATTTGAAACGATGCATATATTTAAGAAGAATAAAAGAAATCTTTAAATGAAGAATATCAAGAATATTTTCTGGAATTCATTAATTATAGTGTGGGAGTAATTTTATTACTTTGTTTTTTCTTCTTGTATTATTACTAATAATGTGATTCAATTCCATATTGTTTATTATTTACATTATTGTTAATTCTATATGTATAAATATACTTATATTTTATATCTTTGAGAATTGAATTGTTTTTCAAAAAATTTCAAAGAAAGATCAAATAAAGCATTTTTTTCGCTGAGAAAAAAATATCTGTTATCAAGTAAATATTTACTTGTTTTGTACCAAGTAAATAATTTTCTTAAATTGATAAAGTATCTTCTTAAATCAAGGAAGTATTTATTCGGTGCAAGAAGAATTCACTTGAATCAAACCACGTACTCTTAAATCTAGTAAATACTTTCTTAATTTAAGAAAATGATTTACTTGGTACAAAACAAGTAAATATTTACGTGATATTGGAAAATATTTTTTTCAGTGTTCATGTGGTTAAATTGAAAAATTCTTCTTTATTGGTTTTCTCTCTGTTTCCGTGATGTTGGTCTCGGGACGGAATGACGAGCTCCATGGATACATGTAGCTATCAGAACGCAGTTATAATATACATATATATACCTATACAGTTTGTTGGAAACAAACCACTGAGGATTCATGCAAGTATCTTACTTAACCACTGATATTTCGATGTCTTTAATATTGTTTCATTGCAACGGATTCCTCCCAGAAAATTGGAAGCAGATTACAGATATTATTACTTATTAAATATTTGTTATGCTTTCTATGGATTGAGTGGATGAGTCGATATGAATGTCTATTTATTTTTATCAGCTGACAAATGTATGAATGTACTCGTATATTTATTATAACGTTTCTAAATATCTAAGATCTAGAATTAAGACTGAGCTAATGCAATACTGTAAATACTTCGAAAAGGAGGACCTTTGCTGTTTTTATATTCATTCAGTGATCATGATCAATTTTTCTTTAATGACAAAGAACCATTCCAAGCTCCTGGCAATTTAACAGCCTTCATATTTTTATATAAAAATAGTACATTATGACACAAGGAAACAAAATAGGCTGCGTAAAATGTCTCCGGCAAACATACCCTCGACCGAAAACACCTGTGCTTCCGTGTGCAACATACTATGTTTCCTACGAGGGCGTTTTCTCTTCTTCAAATGTGTATGCAAAAAATTGGAAATCACCGAATAAAAACATGTTAAATTTTTTTCCCCGTGTTAGTTATGCTTGTATAGAGCGGCAGGTATATATTTAAAGGTTCCGACCACGTTCGCTCCGAAATCAGTTGCCCTATCATAAAATGTAATCCGTAGGACTTGAAAAAGTATCATATTGTCGGTTTTCTCTTAAGATTATTTCTGCAATTTATTTGAACCTTGTAACATTAAATTGAATGATTAGCTCATAATTTAAAATTTATAGAGTATCTGAAGAAGACATGTAGCACCGGGAGGTAGAAGTGTAAGGGGCGAAGCCTCTGCCGGGGGTTAAGAAGCGGAACCCCCTTTTTACAAAAATAAATAAGAATAATCAACCGAAGATTATAAGTTTATTGATAATGCAATTTTCAAATAAAAGTTAAAAATTGTTTAATAGTATAAACAATCGAATAAAAAATTTAAACTAATTTTTAATACTTAAAAAACATTATAATAATTTTTATACAAAATTTAAAATAGAATATAAATTTTATTTTAATTTAAATTCTGGGGTACCTAACTGAAGGTGCAAAAAAGGTCAAGCCCGCGGTCTAGTAGTGCATGTAAGCCCAAACATCGTGAGTACCAAATGTTGAGCAGGCACGGAAAACTGAGGCTCCATAAGTTTCGTTCGTTCATTGTATTCCCGAGGAGGAAAAGTAAAATTCCGCTTTTTGATTGGTCTAAAAGTGTCTTGAACACTTTTACTGCCTAGAAAGCAAAAGCAGTATTTTGCTCTCTCCAAATAACTATAGAAAATCATATTTTGCGCCCTAAGTGCGGAAAAAATATTTGTCTACTTACGCACGCACGTGCGAAATGATAGAAAATTACAACGACGAAAAAAAACATCGAGTTCAAAAATTATAGAATAAAAGGTATAAAAATAAAAAAAACGTAATGCCCCGTTTTCAATAAATATTTTCTACGTATTCAATTTCGAAATGTTTCTAAATATGCAATAAATATTTTGGAAGCATGAATAGAGCGACGTTAAATAACATAAAAATATATACATATATTTTTTATTAATTATTTTACCATTGGCAATTTATATGGAATTTATATACGAGAAACAAGGGCTTATTTGTTATCATTCGTTCGTGTTATCATCGTCTAATTTGGCAAATATCCTTGCACGAAAACTTTCAATCGGCATTAGTTTTGCATATATGATAAAAAAAGTAAATGTTAAGAAGTTAAGAAGCAACTGAAACTGATTTGCGATATCTGTAGTGGCGAAGGAAGGCTTTATAATCGAGAGACGGGCGACGGATAGGGCAAAAAAATCTCAACTTATACATCAAGCAGCCCTCCTTGTCATCGCTTAGGTCGGTGGCCCGAGCACTGCGCCTTCCGTTCAAAAGACATACACGGCGAAGAATGCGCAGCGGCAGTCTGGAGTCTGAAGGAAATCTCGGGCGCACTTTCAGGCGCGTTTCGGGGTAGGATTTTTAGCCCGTCACGCATTTTTAACTGACTTTCGTCGCGCTTACATCCGATCGTAAAATACAATTTTGTCTCTTATACCAGTCGATCGTATTTTACTCTTGTTTAAATCGGGGGAGGGCGTAAGGGGCAAGGAGGAGGGGTCCTCGGTAGGTTATAAATACTTGCCTGTTGGAAATAATAAATAATGCGGAGCGCGGCGTATGAAAATGTCAACTTGATCGTTGAAAATAATAGTCGGTCTTGTTTCGGGCTGAAAAGGAGGTTAGGTAAATATTATTCAAATCTATTGTAAAGCTTACAAAATGCTTTAAAAATTCTTATTTCGGTAAAATGCGTTTCCGTAGAGTATTTCGAATTTTTTTTTACTATTTAACAATATTAAATACGTAAGAATAAAAATGTTATTTTTGTTAAATTACAATAATATAGGTATAAATACTGAGATTTTAATGGACAATTCAGTTATCCTTTTAGACAGTGATCTTAACTATTAATCTAACAATTAATATTTCGGTTTTTACTCAAGAAATTCTATTCGATATATGTATAAAAAAAAATTATTTCCGCCAAGTATTAGTAAACATCAGTACCCATAATTGAAAGGTTTTAAGAGCTTTTAATCGATACGGCGTAGATAGTTACCGTAGGAAGTACTTAGAAACTCCGAATTCATTGGAAGTATATGTTATAACTTCAATACTATAAATAGACTAAATGACTTCAAGCTTTAGTATATTGCTGATTTTTTAATTAATCATTCCATAATATAGTCAGATATTGCTATTTGTATTATTTTCCCTTTAGTTCAATTTTAATTTTGCTATCCTTGTACTACAGAACATATATTCAGAAGAAGTTTCGAATGCTTGAGCTTAATGAGTCAAATTCTATGCATGAAACTCCGTCTTAATACACGACTCTTGTAAATAGTACATTTTTTAATCCACTTTACTACATCGGTACACTTTTACAATTCTATAAAAGATTTCTGCCTGTATCACAAAGATGTATCCAGATTTAATCCAGATGCATTAAAATAGTGAGACAAATTTTTAAATAATAGGTTTCTTTATGAGCATAACCTTCAAGAAAGATTCAATGTGATCGTGTAAAGGAATTCCAAAAACAAAATGTAAGATTTTGAACTGAAAAAATTATTTATATAAAGCAAAATTCCCTTTTCATTTATGTAATTCGTTGTACACATGCACGACAGTTCAGGCATACATTATTACTCTTGCGTTTTATTATCGCTGAAGAGTTAAATAGTTTGACGAACGCTGCTTTGATGCAATATAGCAATTATCCTATTTTATTGCATGCGACATGATCTATAAAATATCATCCGTAAGCCTTAGCTATTTTCTTCCTGTTTTATGAAAATTCAAATACTGTTACTGAAATTAAAATGATAAAACGTTTGTCTTGGTTCCTGGATATAAGCCAGCATTAATTTTCGATTTTTCGCAAATTAGAAGTCATTAGTTCCATACTTCTGCTTTTGAATTAAAACTCTAATCCACATCCTCGTTCCATTAGTTTCATAATAAATTAAGCACAGAGTATCAAGGTCGATACTGAATTTCTCGCATTTTTAGGATACGCTATAAAAGTCAGGCTACAAAGTCTCTCCTCGCTCGATCAGTCGTTAGCCTAAGTAGAAACATTTTAATCCTTTATGAATGATGGCACACGAGTCGAAAAAATGTTTCTGTGCGATATACGCGCCGCATAGGCATATACGATAGCCTGAGAAGGCTTTAGCGTTCTTTCCTCCTTAGTATGGATACACGTTTGAGAAAACCCATGCGAACAGCCAGAGCATTTTAATATCGACCTCTAACTCTCACCCTTCCTCTCTCTCTCTCTCATCCTTCCTCTCCGTATCTATCTACCTATATCTCTTCTTCGCTTCTTTTGTCTTTGTTTTCTGGCAGTTCGTTCAGGCAGGCCGACACCTTCTAAGTGTTACTCGTTCCGTGTTTGCCGCGCTGGTATCACGACATAACAGCTACACCCAGGCTGAATCTCGCTTGCTCGAACACGTCGGATCTCCTTTGGCTACTCGGATGTCGAACTCTTTCAAACTCTTTCGGTCTCCCTCGCTCTCTCTCTCTCTCTCTCTCTCTCTCTCTCTCTCTCTCTATCTCTCTTCCTCTCTTCCTCTCTTTCTCTCTTTCTCTCTTTCAATTTTCTTTCTGTTTCTTTGCTACGAGGCAACCCGAGATTTCTTGCGTGACCAACTCAGCCCACGAGCGTGCACATACACGTAAGCCCGTCCTAGGCTCGAGCTTTATAATTTTGGTACAAGCTTGATAAATTTATTTAGAAATAATTTATTCCGCCCCGAAGTGGAGCCCTGACTGTCAAACTTTGTTAACAAGATTACTCAACCTTGTATTAAATACCGATGTTACTAAAATCTTTTTTACGATTGAAACGATCTATTTCTTTCTTTTAAGTATACTTTTATACTTATTACATAACTATAGACTGCGACATATTACTTAATACACTAATTGTTCAGCAAGTAAGTCAAATTCGGGAAAATTATTCAGACAAAATTATTTAGATTCTGAAGATGCAGTTATCTCTTTAAGTTAATGACATTTACCTTAATGGTAGTTTTTATAATGCTTGAAGAACACAGTGATTTTTTAAATATAAAATCCTAATTTTTCTAATCCGGTAAAAACAGAAAATTTTACGTTCAAATTCGATTTTGATATAATGTTTAAGCAAAGCTAGTTAATACTTTTTTAAGTGTATAAAATATCAACTGACGGTGATCTTTATTTGGATTCTCAAAAAAAATAGCTCCAACTTTTAAACGACCTGGCTAATTAATTACTAACTTTAGGTCGATAACTTAGATAAATGAATCTCATATTTATCTGAAACATTCTTGTATATGTCCTATTCACCGCCGACTACAGTCTTCAATTTATAATGGTTCAATATATAATAATGAATATTGATAATCCATTATATCGTAGCTTTCTTGCTTGACTTCTCCTCCTATTCCCCAGTTCTCCAGTTCCTGTGTCCCTTTCATTTATATTTCTAATTTTTATATTAACTAATATTCTGTTCATTTCCACGTTTAAACAGATCATAGTAACTTATACCAAATTCAAGCAATTCAAACGACATGTATAGAAGTTTTTTGAATAGCATTTATCACCAAATTCTTGAACGACCTTACTTCGAAATACGTCAATTGATTTATACGAAATTGGATATGAACAGTTACAAAGATATAATAAACGTTTTCAGAAAACTTAATTAGAATCGAACTAGCGATAATCAACGTCGGTTTTGCTGAATCTAAAAAGCGATCACAAATAAAATTAAAGGTATAATTATACTTGGTAAATCTTTTTAATCGTAAGACATTTTAATTGGATCACCAGGTAAACAAAAGATGAAAGCAGCTCTAAAGGTGACATTTTGTAACCTTTTCAGAGATGGTGACAAGTAGGAACGAGGGACAACTTACTACCTCTATTTTTTTAATTATTTCATCATAACTCATGTTCCCAGCATCGAACGAATATGAAAAACTTATTCGTGTCATGTCGAACTAAATTATATTAATTTAATTTTAATTACTCATTTTGTAATTGCTATTATATACTATCGAAAATATCTCTTTTTTGAAAAATGAAATAAAAAAGAAAGCCAAGCCGGATAAAAATTACAATATTATTCATATTATTATCAATTTGTTCAAGCAAAGTAGAATTAAAACACGTGATTTTTTTGACTCTAAATTGATATTCGCTCCTACATTACACGATTTCCGTATAAAATTGTAATTCTAATAATAGTTTATTATTGTTCTAAAAATATACAATTAAAATTTGACAGATTTTCTGTCAAATGTGCGGATGTTGAAAAAATTCTCATCCGTCTCTATCGTTCATTTGGAATTTATGAATTTTGATTTCATCTTTATAAGCAGCGATCCTAAAACCATTTGAGATGCAGATATGATAACCGAAGATAAATTATGCCCGCAAAGGATTCACACTACTTTTATCGAGAATATGAAAATAAAATTGCTTTAATTATTGTTTCACTTATTGCTCACAATACTTAAAGAAAAAGTACTATGAAGAAAAAAACGTATAGATAAAAGTTCATAAACCTTCAATTTTAATAAAATTTAAAATTATACAACTTATAAGTGAAATATGAAAGAAAAGTTATACATGGCAGACGAAATTCATAATTTTTTATTTTGTAAAAAACAGAGTTATTATACTTAAACAATTAACATTTTACTTTTTATAATTGACAATAAAAAGATCAATTCTATTTTGTCTAATAAATATTTAAACAATGCTATTGCAATGAGGAGTTGACAATTATTCAATTCTTAAATAAGATAACAATATTATACAGATAAGTAATTTATTTCAAGTAGATGGAATATTTGTCAGGCGATTAAATCATTGGTAAACCAACTACGTCGATGACATATCGATCTATTATCCCATCAGGATATTAGTAATTTATTTGCTTCTTATTCAATGTAAACGACTACTTGAATCTATTTGAACCTATTCTAGCTTTGCAATTTGACAAAAAAGGCGCGTGGTTATAATTGGAATAAAGTATGGGCAGATTTTTTTTTATAAATAAGAACCGGGAGCTCACGGATCGGGTTCGAGATAGCATCTCTTAAGTCTTCAAAAGAAACGCGAACTTCAGCTTTGGGCGGGCTGAGTGAAGTTAAAATGCTTGTGTCTGAAAACGGCTACCAGTTCTGACTCTGCGATCCGACAAACGTGCAGTTAGGCCTAACAATTGACACCCCGCTGAGCCGCTCTCGGTCTTCCTTTTAGGTCTGGGAGGTTTTTGGCTTTTCTTTCGGCGATGTCTATTTCGCTCACGATCTTTACTCTCTGTCGCTGCTGCGCTTGTTCATTCGCTCGTTCGCCCTCTCGTTCGTTCGCTCGCTTCCTCTCTCTCTCTCTCTCTCTCTCTCCCTCTCGTGTCTTCTTTTGCCCAGCTGTAATTAATAGAACTCCCGGCGATGATTAAGCACTAAATTAATCATCCAATTCCATCAGGCTCTGGAGCTTTGACCTCAATATAGATATATAATCGAGCGATTTATATTATTCACGCGTGAAGTTGTTTCGCGCGAAGACGTGTGAAGATTAACTTTCTTCGTGTAAACATGGCGCTTCACGGCTGATTAAGCGTTTCAAGAACCCGACAGACTACTAGATATGCTTTTTTCATTTCTATTTTTTACATCAAACTAATGCGTACATAAATTTTTGACATGCGACACTTTGTAATCTTGCTTGTTACGTTAAAACAGTTATGGACTTAATTTATAAGAAACATTATTCTTCACAATTATTCTTTTTGAGGTATACAGGTATGAAATATTTAGAGTAACACATTCCGAAATCTCTTGAATATTATTTTTATATATGTAGATAGTAATATTCTAATATTTAATATTTATAAGAAAGTTATTGTTACTGAATATCAATGTTTGATTTTAAATTTATCCCAATTTTTTCTGCATTCAAAAAAGCGCGAAGTATTAACAAACATAAAAGTTCTTGTGAACACGTGCCCATGGAATATATTTATATAGGCTTGCAAGTGTGCAAGTTATTCTCAATTGAAGTTCGATCGAATTTCACCGAGTCACTATAGGCAGATCATTATTCGCTAACACGTGTTATGATAATTTACCCGAATTTTAATTGGCTATAACTTAGAGCCTTCACGGTATCTAAAAGGTAGATCTCAGATCATTTCGCATTAAGAACACACCTGCGAAACTTATTTAATTATTATTATGCTAAATTTATATTTAATTAAACTAATAAGTATCTGTCGAGGAGTTTTTTTAAGTTACGTTTCATTATGAATCGCTGTGAGTACTTAGTTATAATTGGAGTGGCGCTCCTGTGAAATAAGCTTTCGGAATCGTGTCAAACCTTTTATTAAATCGATAGAAGTGCGTATAATTACATTTTTATTTTCTATCTTCTTTATTTGAAATTAATTTGTTTTTATTAGATTACTATTCTTGATTATCTAATGACAGTATATTATTCATCTAAATTTTTCATTTATATTTTGTTTAATTATTAATAATTCTTTAAATTGAATCTAATATTGTGATAAATGTTCATTCAAATTAGCTTTATATCACCGCAAAGACCAAGAGTTTATTTCTCATTACAGTCATTGGCTAAGATTTATTAGAACTTATTTTGTTTGAAATTTTATTTTCTCTTCGAGTATGTTGGCAAAAGTAGGGGTTGGAATAAAAAAGATTTCTCTAGCTGCACAATATATCTAATTTAATTCGAGAAATATAGCAATTGTAAGTAAGAAAGCTCCATATTGTCGAAATGGGATAGCATTGGATCCTAAATCTTTACAAAGCTTATTTTGCAGGAAATCGAATCTTCCTCGTTCAATCTGGACAAAATCTGTAAGCCATATGCTCGAGCTTCTCGCTAGAAGATTTGGCTGTTCTGAAGTTTTAGTATAATTGGTTCCAAATCTCCATCTATATATCAAACGGATAATAATCTAAATAGTCTCTGAAGAACGTTAATTAAATCTTCAGTTTTCTGACGATGTTATTCTTTCAGAAAGGAACTTAATTTATGGGTATTTCCAATTATACCAATTATTTGTGTAAATATGGAATCCGTTCTTACCTTGTACATTTATATGCTTATATATCTGTTTTCATATAACATGCAAACAATGTGAAATAAAAAATCCTATGTGTATATTATTTTTATTATATAATATATTATGATATTAATTTCCTAATTTGAATTATAGTAATTTTGATATTTTTAACATCCCACTTTCATATCACTCACAATGTTGGTCTCGCTCATTTTTCTCCCCCTTAATGTCGACATTGTATCCAATTTTTATGTAATTATAGCCTACTAAGTCCATCGCACCTGCTTTAATATTTTTACCATGGAAATGAATACAGATTCTTTTTTTAGAACCAGTTTGAAATTTAACTTCGAAGTTCATTCGCATTAACCAGAATTTCTCTGCATACTTTGTAAGCAAACTTCACCCGGCATTTCATATAACACGATAGTTGCTGTTTATCAAATTAATAGTTTTTGTTCATAAAACTCTGATAAATGTGAAATTTAAAAAAAGCATTATCAGAATATTGAATTTGTGAAACATTGTATATTTAATATCTAACAGCTAATATGAAAAATATGATGTTACTTGTATTTATTTATATATACATACTCTATACAATTATCGGAGAATCTTGGAAGTTTGGCATGCTTATATATTATTGGATACATGTATGTATGTATCTATATGTATGTATGTATGTATGCATATATATATATATATATATATATATATATATATATATATATATATAATATTTACAAAATTGAGAGAAAAAGATTTATCATTTTGAATTGGAATTGATTTCCCTGGAGAATATTAATGCATTCGATCAAAAAATTAATAAATACTCTCGCAGATATTCAGACATCTTCAATAAAAGAAAGGAAGGATACCTTTATTGATTTCCACATTCTTACATTCTTCTCATTACCAAAAGATGAAAAACGTCGTTCATGAAAGATCACCGCCTAAGGAGGCAGGCAATACCGTGTGCGAGAGAGACTTATAAGAGCGAAGCTTGCGCCGCAGGGAAAATATGTTTCTTGCCGAAACGGCTCTGTTTCCATAACTCACATTCGTATTTACAGAAAAGCCGCTCCATCAAAGGCTCTCTTTTGCGTCATCGCGCCTACTGCGCGGAGTGCAGCCTCACGGCGGCGAGGTTCGATTCGCGCGCTCGAATCTTTTGAAAAATCGACGACCCCCTCCCCCGCCGGCGTCCCGCAGCGCGATGGCGACAGTTCCAGCAACGATTTCATTATTCCCACGTCGCAACTTATGGCTGAACACGGAGAGAAGAGAATATCCCCGTTCCTCCGCTAACCCCGTACCGTCCCTTCCATCTCTCTCTCTCTCTCTCTCTCTCTCTCTCTTGTGTTCACTCTCTGTTGCTGGTACGGTAGCCCTTTTAAAGGCGCACTCTCTATTCCTCCCCCTCCTCATCCACCTCCGCGCTCCCGGTGCATCCGCAAGCGAAGATGTAGCCTATGCATATGTACATCTCTCTCTCTCTTTTTCTCTCCAGCTCCCCTACTTCTCTCTCTTTCTCTTTCCTTCCTTCTCTCTCTCTCTCTCTCTCTCTCTCTCTCTCTCTCTCTCTTTATCTCTCTCTCGCTTTCTCTCATTCTCTCGCGAGCTCTTTCTTTCAAAGGGACGTTCCTTGCAACCAACGTATTACTTATTTATTAGGTCCATACGGGTGGTCCCGCGACATGACGGAATCGATTACGCGGATTCGCAGAACTCGAGCGAGTCTTCTCTCCTTCTTTCTTCTGCCAGCACACTCGCGCGCTACTCTCTCTCTCTCTCTCTCTCTCTTTCTCTCGCTCTCTCTCTCTTCCTTCTTTTTTCTCTCTCCCTCGTGCTTGCTCGTTCCTATGCCGTGTGATGCGTACGTTTGCTTTAGTCTGTCGAGTTTTGGGGGACGAGAGGAGAGAGAAAGAGAGAGAGAGAGAGAATTCTCTGGTTGTCTTTTTCTCTTTCTCTCCTTTCTCCGCTTGCCATATCCCTTTTTCTCCATCAACTCACGGCCTATATACGCATAATGTATGTATAAAAAAAGACGGGGGGCAAAAAGTATGCGCGCGTGTTGTGAGATACGGAGATAAATGTTATTGTAGGTGAATTTCGGTGAATATTGGCTCGTTCTTCATGGCGCAACAGCAGGGACGACCTAACTTAATGCACACTTCACAGTTAACAATCTATCGTCGGATGAGGGCTTGATTTTCGATAATTGTCTGATCGCTATATAAGAAAGTAAATACAACATAATTATAGTTACAGGATTAAATGCATTTTTTATATCAGCAGAAATTTCTAATCTAAAGGAAAGAAATACTTACTGCTTAAATATTCATACGTACTTTCAAAGTAGTTTTAAGGCTGATGTAAAATTTAAACCATGTTTCATATGCCAAACGAAAACCTTTGTAGCTGCTTGTACTAAAGTGTTTCCTTACATAGATGGCCAACGTTCATTTCAAAATTCCGTCAAAATTAATTTTGAGTTCCAAAATTTCTACACTGATATTAAAATTATACGTTCCTATTTATTAAATCCTTTTAAAAAACGTCTATTTAATGAGAATTAATTTTGTTTTACATAAATTACATTGGCAGTAATTTTATATTAATTATTCAACATGATAAGTACATTCATATATTTTTACAAAGACCATAAATTAGCTGAGCACTAAATGCTTTATAATAAACTATGCTTATAATTATTTAATCAACTGGAATAACTTTTAATTAATAATTGAATTTTTGGAAAATTGTATTTTTCATAAAATATTATTTGTATAAAAGGGCGCGTAATGTCTAAATTAAGACATATTGTAGAACTCAAGATTCGACGAAACAAGGAATTTCTCTTTTTCGTTTCTGAAATGCAAAAAATCCCCGAAAAATTTCAGGTCATAATTCACGTTGGGCAAAAACGATTTAAATCTCATGCTCAGCCTTCAAACAATACACAAATACCCTGCGTATCCTTAAGAGAGACGAAACTTTTTCTTCCAATGACATCGCAGATCTAACTCGAAAAAAGGAAGAAAAAATGTATAAGATGTTTAAAGAATAAATCGCATAATTCTTTTATTTGTTTCGCGCATAAATAGTCAGAAAAGAGATATTGGAAAATAGATTCTATAACAGCTTGTAATTATGTATCAAGTATAGCGATGTTCCTTCCAATTGGATAGACAGGTACGTAATCGTTCTTAGGCGTGGGTAAAATCTATTGAACTTTAATTAACAGTACTTGAGAACCTATGTATTCGTAGACATATTTTATTTGAAATTATATTTTTTTGGAATCCAGTGCCAAATAGGGGTTTTCGTTAAAAATTTCTCTTGTTATGCAACATATCGATTTGAAACTACTATACTTAGAGGATGGTACTAATAATTTTAAATAATAAAGTATATCTTGAAAATGAGATAGCATAATGAGACCCTAAAACATTACAGGGCTTATTTTGCAGATAATCAGTTACCACTCTCAATCTGGAGCCAATCCATCACCCATATCTGATAGACTCTCCAGGTATAACGTACATTGCGATAACATGATGTGATCAATATAATACATATGTTACGAACTTGTTTTGTTTCAACTTTGAGAAAAAGAAAATTAATTATATTTACGATCGGATGCATTTTCATTTAAACTTTAAAAAAACGTTAAAATGTACTTGAATAAGACTCTAGTACGCTAAAAACGATTATCGAGAAAAAATTGTATTTAATGTTTTTAAAAAAATTTTTGTTTTCACGCAGCTTTCTACAGTCTATTATTATTATTATTATTATTATTATTATTATTATTATTATTATTATTATTATTATTATTGTTATTATTATTATTTTAAGGAGACTGTGAATATATATATACTATATGTGCATCTCCAATGTCCGTTCAGCAAGAATAATTCTGGAGAATGGCCACTAGAATATGTGCAACTTGGTACAAAACCTATGTCACTACGCACGAAACAAATATCTCCATGTTGTTGCACCGACACCAGCCCGGAACTGTTATTCACATTACTTTAGCCTGGGTGGCAGTTCTTGCGTGGTTCATTCACGGTCATTCCTTTCGTCCTAGAATCTCATGCATACTCGAAATTACATTCACTCTTCATAGACTTTCAATCGTCCACACATCCATCTGCTCTTTTCCACCGAAGCACATGCGCAACGTATTTTGCGATCCACCGCCAGCTGTCCGCGTCGCTGGCGCGATCGGGTCTATCCTCGTCCGTACCCCTAGTCGTAACTCGGTCCAATGGTCGCATACGAAGAACGTGTGCTCCGCATCGTCCCAAGCCCATCCGTAATACTTGTATTCCGGAGAGGTAATCCTCTTCATCCTGCAGAGATACTTGGGGAAGTATTCATGTCCAGAAGGAAACTGGGTAAGGTAGAAGTTTACCTCCCCATCTACTTCTCCTTTCACGAACCGATTTCGAATATTAGTCTGTTCGTCCACTATCTCTGCCAGTTCTCGATCGTCTTTTCCGTTCTTCAGTCGCAGCATCTTCCCTTCCAACATTCGAGCCCGGCACGTGAATACGATTCCGGTCAGCCGCGAGCAGATCGATGGGAATGACCCCAGTGATCACGAAAACCGCGCTCTCAGACACAGTCTGATACTCGCACGCGATTCTTAATGCACCCATCCTTTGTACACCTTTCATGGCGTTCGCGCGTTTTCTTACATTTATCGAGTGGGTTACGCTCATCAGCAGTCTACGTACGTTTTGTCTAGGTCCATTCGTGTTGGCCATCATTCTACTTAGAGCCTTGGTCTATTCTGCTGTCTTATTCGTCATATTTCGTAGGTGCGACCAGAAGCCTAGTTTCGTATCCGAGATGACCCCCAAGATACTTAACTTCAATCTTGGACTCCAATCTTTCTGTCCATACCGCCATCGAGACCACCGTCTCTATACGTCTACGAGTAAGCAGCAATAACTCAGTCTTTTGCAGTGCGAGCTGCAGTCCGTGGTCTTTAATCCATTCAGTCACCCGTCTCATGCCTTCATTCGGTTTTAAGTGAATCAAGTGATAGTCACGCGCGACTATCACGGCTGACACATCGTTAGCATAGGCGACGAGGCGAAAAACTTTATAGCGCTAGTCTCTTAAAATATATAGAACTATATTATGGATTTCAATAAAGCATTTGTATTTACAAGTATACCAGTCCAGAATTTTTGAAAAAAAAGATCAGTTGTGTTTTTTTTAACTTATACTTTATAATTATAAAGATTAGATAACATAATTCCATGTACCTAGTAACTCCATCCTATCCACTGCTTCTCTTTTTTCCCTTTCTTTGAAAAAATTGCTCTTTTGTCTGTTTTTCTGATGTCTCGTAGCACATCATATACTTTGTAGAAAAATAAAATAATAATTATTGAAAAAAAATTAAAAATAACATATGGAATATATTTTTACAATAAATAAAATACTTATAGTCATACATATATAAATAAGTATAATGATTAAGAAGAAACTTAATTATTAATTAAGTGTTCAGAGCTCTTCAATGGTTCGCCAAGCTCTTGATGAGTCTCTAATACATGCTAGCTGAAAAATATAAAGAAATGATTAAACATTTAACATATATAATGAAAGGAAATATAATGAGGAACAAATACATACATAGTATCTATATATATATATATATATATATATATATATATATATATATATATATATTCATGAAATTCCGTCGTTTCCTTGTTCATGTCAACAAAATCTTATATATATCGTTCTACCTTCTTCTTTATATTTTCTTGTGTACGAGTGTGATAATATTTCCTTTTTCTTATCAAATGTTTTATGTTAATTTTGTGTCTTTATTTTACATATATATATATATATATATATATATATATATATATATATATATATATAAAGAATATTAATATAAGAAATGATAAAAGGAAATATTATTATATTCGCATAAAAGAAACTTGCCAATACAATTGACTATAATCTTGAGAAAAATGAAGACAAATATCCATTTTTGATACCTACTACATCTGTAAATGTTAAGTATAATTTATATTTGAAGCTAATATTAATAATTAGTTTAACTTTCAAGAAAAAAGTATTTATGAGTCTTGATCTGTAACTCACAGAATCTTTTCTAACGTATCCAAATACAACATTTGTACAGGAAAATTTTCCATTGCTTCCCTGGTCTAAAGAAATTTTTAATTAAAATTTTAATTTTCTTAAATCTTAGCATCATCTCATACAAAACTCGGTGCCACTATATGAATTTTGTTTGTTAATTAGAGAATATGAAAATAAAGTAAAATATAGTATTCGTTTAATTCCATGCATTATTTGAAAATTTTTAAATCCAATATTTAATAAGAATTAACGCTCTTATCGATGAATGAAAATATTATAAATAATAAAGGCATATGAAAATAAATCTGACATCTTTATTAGATTTCGACTATGAAGTCAAATTTGATTTTTATGTTTTAAAATTACAAATAAAGCTCGAAATATAATTTATATTATGTTTTAGAATTATTTTAATGTTATAAAAAAAATTTAGTGTCATTATGTTCTATATAGAATGAAGAATATGTTTGAAAAATTTTTTAGTTATTTATTAGAGTATTTTTCGCTCAAAATTTTAATTCTAAATTTCTTTGGACAAGTGAGGCATTGGAATGAATAACTGCACATATGTTCGATTTGGCTCTATTAGAAAATATTCTGTGAGTTCCAACCAAACTCACGATCCAAAAATACGACTCTTTTTTTATTATTTCTTTTAGAAATTAATTGAATCATTTATAGTTTACATTAAACACCAAACTCAGAGATGTTTCAACATTTGAGTGTATATTAAATAAATAAAAAAAAATAAATAAGAAACGATGAGTCAATAAGCAAACATTTTATTTTAATGTAAATAATTAATGTTATATACAAAATAGTATTGAAAGTCATATAGGATCTAATGTAAAAATGATCAAGTACCCAGAATTTTTGGATGAACTTACAACGTCTTTCCAGATGTTCTGATGAAAAATGCAGTATATTATTTTCATAAGAATTAAAAAATGATATATAAAAATTATGTAAAATATAATTAATTAAACAATGCAAACAAAAAATCCTTACTTAGGCGGACGTGAAAATCGTGTGAATTCCGCTTATAAAAGAGAACCCATTTACGTGAAAACCTCACTGACTCTGCGTGAGACGGTATTAATTTTATTGGAAGGGCCGATTTTTGTGGTAACTTGTACGTATCACATTGGATCTACAATCAGACACGTTTTGATTATAATAAACGGTTTGATATATAGTATATGCTGATGAGAAGATTTTTTAAAACCTCCCCCTGTACTCTTTTTAGAGGGACTTTTTATGTTACTTGTTTCAAAAGGGACTAAGGGACACGTCAATAATCTCAAATTTTACCTTGGCTACTTTTCGAGGTCATTAGAAATTTTACTTATGTTTTTAAAGAAGAAAATATTTAATTTTAAAATCTGAAAGAGCGGAAAGTTTTCCATTCAAATATGTATCGTAATTATTAATCAAGGTCAGCGACATATCTTTCGTCCGACCAAGGCAACAAATGCGCCGTTCTTCGCGATACATTTTGCCATGTAATTTAAACTGGGGTATTATGTACAATGTATTTTGTGATGTTTACCGCGATCGAGTGTTAATTCCAACGTTCTGTATATATCACAGGGTAAATCGAAAAGCTTATCCTTTATTTTGAATATCAATTCGTGCATTTATAAAGGATTGTATAAATCGATCCTCTTGTATATAATCGAGCTTGTTTGTGTTATAAGGCTATGATTCTAAGAATATGATTTCTAAATTAAAGCCATACATGTGCTTTTATAAATAAGCATCAACTTGTATCATTGTCTTTAGGCAAACGATCTTTTGATAATTCTTGTTCTAAATGATCATTCTTTTAAAAAGCAGATATCTATTCTGTAAGTTCATTTTCTCAAAGTTTCTAAATCAACAAATACAATATTGAATATAAATATATTTATAGAAGTCTTATACATTAGTATATATAATGTATATAAATGTATGCATGTACTGAATATTTGTACAATTGTACAAGAAGTGATACTTTTTAATTTATTATATTTAATAAACGGTCTAAATTACGTAATATGATAAAAACAAATATAATCGTCTGCAGAATAATTTAGTATAAATAGTTAAAACTAGGTGCAGTATGGTATTCTATGTTAAAATATAATAGTAATATTAATAAGTAAGATTAAAAACAACAATACGAGATTAATTTTTCTTTAAAAAGAAATAATTCTGTTGAATCGTAACTTATATTTTATTTAAACGAAAAAATTGCCCGTATATTTTGAAAATTATACATCGCATTGTAAAATATTAATGGAGTTCTTCCCTACATGGCAAATTCTTATTCGATTGAGTTAAAATTTTTATAATATATTCAAAACTACGTTCTTCTTGATAATATGAAAGATTATTTAGATATATTGCAGAGTTGCAATTTTAATAAATATTTTCGAGGGGTTTTTGTATTTAATTTATTGCCTTTAATTTCGTGTAAGTTTTATTGAAATCAACTTTAATAAAAGTGCTAGGTAGTGTCGAATACATCATCATGTTTCGAAATATTTTGAATTCGTAATTATTTCTTTGAAATGGAAAGTCTTAGTACAGTAGATATGAATTATATATATATATATATATATATATATATATATATATATATATATATCATAGTTCTAATTACACATTATACTTCTATATATAATTATAGTATACAAATTATCAAAAAGAAGTGTTTCTCAGAGTTCCCTCAATTAATGCAACATTTAACGCCGACGCCTCTTCAATTAGTACATTAAATTTAAAAATGTAAGGATCTGAATCTCGATATATTTAGTTTAATATATATTTTGCTTTTAATATTAATTTTTATCGACGATTTTCTAGTACTCTACAGGAAATCTCCTCTTGACTTTATATTTAATAAATCTATCTCGCGAATAATATTCCTTAAATCTTGAAAAAATTATATATCTAATTATAATCTATTTCTTCATTTTAGAGAAAAAGTTAATAGAATTAATTAAAATAAAATTTACTGTAAAACGAACTTTCTCTATTTCTTCGCAATGATTTAGCTTATTAATGAGAAGTGAAATATTATAGCTTACTGAAATATTTGCTAACTATTCAGAAGATACGTACTATACTTACGTCTATGCTCTCTCTCTCTCTCTCTCTCTCTCTCTCTCTCTCTCTCTCGCTGACTGTTGCCTAGAAATTTATTGGGTGCGTGCACGACTTTCGAAGACGGTTTTGGGCGCTTCGAAAGAGTTAAGAAGCCAAATGGAGCGCCACTAGAGCTCTCTCTCTCTCTCTCTCTCTCTCTCTCTCTCTCTCTCTCTCTCTCAGCCTTCCGTTTCGGCCGGGCTCCACGGGAGCGATTTTCAACCGGGATAAGAGAGGATTCGGGCGTCTCGGGCCGCATTATATATGGCAAGCCTATCCTCTTGATTAAACAGGCTCATTATATAATCAGAATGGGAATAATTGGCGAAAACGACTACACATCAATCCGGCGGACGGGAGCCTGCGGCCACGAGGGGCGCGAGGACTCCTTCGGATGCGCGCGCGTCGGCGGCTCGGGGTCCCTTCGCCTGCGGCGCGGCGGCGCGGCGGCGCTCGGGCCCAGCGTCTCTTTCGGGCGCCGCGCCGGGCCGGACCGGGCCGGACCGGGCCGGGGCTCGAGAGGCCTCGAGAGGACGTCGAGCAGCCGGGGCGTCCGTACCAAGTCGGCGTCCCGCTCGCTTAGTCATTATCCGCCTCCTCTTCCTCTCTGCTCTGCTATGCAGCCCTCTCTCGGTCCCCCGCTCGCCCGCTCGCCCGATCCTTCGATCAATCGGCCGATCGATCGTTATGCGGCCGGCTCCCAACTCAAGTCTCCCGGAATCTTATCTCTCGGAATTGCGGATAACCCCTCGATTATTATACTCCGAGCTCCGAGATAAACTCTTCGATATTTTCATTCTTGTTTACACTTTCCTCTCCTCATCTCCTTCACCATCTGCTTTCCTTGGCTATTCTTGACTTATTCATGAGAGCGTGCAAGCGATTGATTAATTATCATAATTAACGTATAATTTTTAGTCTTCAGTTATAATTGCCAAGTCGAGATTGCTCGATCGCGCGAGTTTCATTCCGATCGTACTGAATTTTTCGCAGGCTTGACCAAACGTCCTGGGGCGCATTTTTTCGCCTCGAAAAAACCTGGTTAAATATCTATTCTGTAAATAAAAGGACGGACTGTCTAATCTATATAATACGTAAATAAATACCTAAATCTTTAGTCAGTTCAATATTCATTTCGTAATCCTTTCTTTTTTTTATATTATTATATTATTATAAATATCAATCTTATATTTGTTAAAAATATTTTATTCGCTTTTACCAAGATTAATAATAGATTAGAAACTTTATAGTAATGAGAATCCGAAAACATATAGCGTAATAGAATGGCAGCAGAAAATGTTTTAAAAATGTTCAATAGAGATAAAATTTTACTAATATTTAAGACGAATTCTAGTACAACTTGCCAATACGGAAACAAATTTGTATAAAAATATTATATGGTATGCAATCTAATTATTTAAAATCATCTCTCATGATATTTATTTATGTAAACTTTGTATTTAGACACTAAAAATACTTTTCTAGGTACTTTCATATAATAATCTAATAAATATATCTGGCTATGTGACTGTAAAAAGGATTCTTGTAATTTGAGAAAAAATATAAAAACAGAAAATATCCTATAATGTATGCGATAAAGAATATTAGCGTGTCCTGCCTACGTCGAATAGGTTATAATAAATATATTTTTATATATTATTTTATAATTTTTTAAATGTTTTTTTTATAAACATTTTTATTGGTGTTAGTTTGCTCTATAACCTAATATAAATATAATGATAATGAGACTGCCATTATTTATACCAATCCCCGTAGAATTGGGAATACAATATCGGAAATAAAAAATAAAAATGAATTTTGTCAGCGTAGGACCACCGACTGATTCGTTCAACAATATTTTTCGCATCTGCAAATTTCGACGTTGTGAGTCGTCGCGGTTTTTCTTCGCGGACTTTCCGTTGGAACCGCGTTAGAAATTGAACAGGTGAAATCTAAACAATTACGTATCGGAATTTTCATAGGTAAACTTGGAAGCGACGAATGAATCCATATCGCGGCATTGCATCGAATTGTAAGTAAGTATATTAAGAAAAATTTTTTTATAGAAATTGCAAGAAATATCAGAAAAGAATAAATAAATTATATATTAATGCTAAGTTAATATATATTACAGGTAATTTTAATTATTATAATCAAGTTTTATTTAGTTCCTCATTTAAAATATTAAAAATAAATTTACGTTGATAAAAGGATTTTTGCAAATAATATTACTAATTTTGAATTATAATTGTGACTTGTCACCTAGATGTAATAATAAAAGGTTTGAATAGTGTTCGATAATTTGTGCAATTATTAAATATGAAAACTGCCTAAATATCAAACTCTATTAATATATAAAATAGATAAAAATTTCATGCAGAATCTCTATCGTATAAGATACGAAAATTGCTAACTCTGATACAATTTAGAGGGAGAAAAAAATCCGATAGAACTCCAGTTTCTTTTTTTTATCGCAATCTCAATCATTGTTAATTTATGTTATCCTCGTCAACAGTCGCTGTTGCCAACCCGACGATTTAATCGGTTTATTCTAATTGCCGAAATTCGATTAACTTTCGTTACAGCGACAAATATGCGCTTTGCGTCTCAGGCACATAGTCATAAGTAAGAGCTCCGATACTTGGGGATTCGGCGTGTATATAGCACACGTCAGTTCCTTGTAAATTCACATTTTACTGCCGACGAAACCGCAGCTCCATCGCCGAGGAATGGCTCTTTATGATCTTGTTAAGCCGGCCTCGATTAATTATAGGATGCAAATTGTGCGCGGCGCTCGGGCGCGCCTCGGCCCGGGCGCTTCTGAATTCCGCGGAACGCTGCTTAGCCTAGCTCTTTTTTCTTTTCTTTTTTTATTTATTTAGTTTCTTTCTTTTCTTCCTCTTGCCTTAACGCTAAAAGAACGGATGGTCTTCGACGGATGCAGGGGGGGGGGGCGATTTTTGCTGAAAATAGTTCTACGGAGGGATAAAAATTCGTTGTTGCATTTCTAATTTTTAAACGTGTCATTTGGATTGAACTATATATATTTTCTACTGACGACTTTATAACACTGTAGAATACAATACAAAACTAAAATACAAATAAAACAGCGTAGCTCATAGTTATGCATCGTGTTAAATTTTTATCGATGGATATTCTATTCTTTTTTCTTTTAAGATTATATCGAACGTTATTAAGATCTGCATGCAGTAAGCATCAAATTGTTGTATTCTGCAATAATATTCGACGAGCAAGACGAATATTTATCTTTCTTACTTAATTGAAAAACATAACGGCAATTGTCGATTTCTATGCTTTTATGTATATCTAGTTCATAAGATTAGTAAGTAGATATATTCCGAGTACAAGCGGGCATTAATATACTCGTATATGTACATACACGTGGGCATATATAGCTACTGTTCATGCCAATTCCGATTTATTCATATTCAATAGTATTCAGTTTTAAAAGGAATTTTATTTTAAAATTTCTTGTGCTGTCCTTATCGTTTATACTTATAAAATATTAACATCTAAACAGAAAGTTATAATAGTCTTACGATAATTTACTATAAGTAATTATTTGTTAATTTATCATAAATATGTATTTAAAAATCATAATATTCTTATTAACTTGATTCATGCTTTGTAAATTTATAGTTAATATACGAGAATCTTTATTTTTAAAATCGATCGAAATTATTTCAAAATTCGTAGATATTTAAAATATACAAATAAATCTCGTAGCATTCTCTACGAGCTATCAGATCGCTCTCTTTACTTTTGCCTTGATAATATATTTAAGATTATTTAAAGAACAATTTTTAATTTATAAATGAGACTTTTTAAATGTGATTGCTTTTTTAGCATACCTCCTGTTACATACTACTCGTATAGATTATTTACTATTTATATAGACGCGCTAATTAATATAACGAATAAAAATTCTTGGTAATTACGACTCTAAATTTTTCTAAATTTTATTTATTATACAATACATAATTATACAGTTAATCGCTCGTTTCTGAAATGTAGAATACGTGTTATTGCGTATTATAAAAAATAGAATTGGCGATTCTGCGATTCTTATTAGGTTGTACACTAAATGACTCGGTGTCTTGCTTTCAAGGACAAAGTATACACGAGGTCGGAAAGAACTAAAATATTGTTGGTGCGTTATGTATCCATGATTCAAAGAGTACTTTGATCGGTATGTAGATATCTACAAAAAATCGGTCGATTGAGAAATGTGAATATTTCTTGTCGGTATTTCTTGAAAAAGTAACTCGGTTAAGACAATCGCGCATTGCTTATCCCCGGCGGGCAGGTGAGTTTTTATATTAAATAAATTTTTATTATTATATTAACGCTTGCATTGTTTTCAGTTGCACGACAAGGAAATCTATTAATCGAATTACAATCGGTACATTAACAGCGGTGAAGTAAAATAGCAAATCCATGTAGTCGTATTTGACACTAACCTCGTGTCAGAGTATTGGATATTAGCGCACAAAATTATTCTTGTTTTCGGCCCTGCCGTTAGAATTTCGCACGTTTATTGGATCGAACGATCAGTTGAAAACTGAGCTAAAAATATTCGAATTATTATTTTTGAAATATTTATTCGGTTAAAATAACACGCGATTATCAATAGGAAATAGAAGCTTCGCTAATGATGATCATGATAAAGCGAAACGCAAACGGATACAAATATAGCAGGTCTATTATACAATGTATAGCAGCGGGTCAGAATGGGCAAAGTTCAACATCTAATAAACGGTTTGTACAAATAACCTCCATATTGCAATATTATTAAAGGAATGAGATTTTTTATGCTTCCACGGTAATTCTAAAAATCAAATTGCTATATAATAACATATCGCCAACTAATAACATATTGCCGAAATGTTCGCTTTGATTTTCTAGTTCAACGGCTAACTTATCTTTATGTATAATTCCATAAAACACTAGAGTATCAATGTAAGACTACTTGATTACGTCTCTATATTAGCAGAAAAAAATATTCAAAATTTATTATGTTTCTGAGAACGCTTATGGACCCTGCAGGTCATCGTGATGTCCGAGAGATTACAGTTGAATACAGGTGCTGATTTAACCTTTGGAAATTATTGTCTTTAGCTTGCGTCTAACCTCATCTTGTGCTCTTACAAATTTTTGATCAACGTAAACGTATATGTGATAAGGTTACTAATACTCGTTATCATCTTGAAAACAAACATATTGCATTGTATCTAAACATCCATTTAACGAGACATCGTACATTTCATTCGATAAGTGACTTCTTTAATAAGTTGCCGAAGTATTTGAATTAATAACAATGGCTTCTTGAACAGAGTTTTGTGAACAGCCAATTTTTCGATCGAATCTTTTGTTTATCCATAATCATCTTTGCAATAGCTCCCTAAAATCCAAAGGATCAATATGAAAGCTGTCTTGAATTTAATTACAATCAATTTTGTCTCTTTCACACACGCACACGTATTCACGCACGCGCGCATACGTACACGTACACGTACACGCATGCACAGGCACTATAACTTCAATCTATATACTCGATGCATTACGATGACGTCTGCCATACTTTGCAAAGAAAATAACAGGTCACCACATAGAGCCATAACGCAACGGGACCTCATAATAATGAGCTCTCTCTCTCGCTCTCTCTCTCTCTCTCTCTCTCTCTCTCTTTCTCTCTCTCTCTCTCTTTCACCTACCCACCCTTTCCAATATTAATAAACTCAACCAGCACGAGTACGTCCCTCCTCGTGTAATTGAATTTCAGCGCTAAATATCCCAACGAGCCCGTATAGCGAACGTGAGCATTACGAGCCTCGTTGCGGGCGATACGTGCGGGGGTAAAACGAGCTTTGTGTCCCTCTATACGCGGTCTTTCTCTCTCTCCTCTCTTGTTCGAAGAATAAAATTGACGATTATTACGCGAAACGAGGTGGCCCCGGAGCCGAGCAGCTACACCGCCCTCTCACGCGTATACACACGTCTATACACGTGTGTGTGTGTGTGTGTGTGTGTGTGTGTGTGTGTGTATACGTAAAGAGGCGAAGAAATTGTCTGTGCGTTGCGTTGTCGGTGCGTTCAGAGAGAAGGAGGGAGGGCGGGAGAGAGATAGAGAGAGAGAGCGAGAGAGAGAGAGAGAGAGAGAGAGAGAGAGAGAGAGAGAGTGAGTGAGAGGACATAAGAGAAGAGTCCAGCAACGAGCACGATATACAAAAGAAGACAGATATAGCGCGAACGAAGACACGGGTTGCGATATATAAGAGGGGCTGCGAGGGGGAGGGAAGGCGAGGGGACAGGGGGCAGCGAAGAAGGCGACTCGCGCGTCAGCACGAGCGATCGCACCACCATGATTCGCGGATATATCTGGGGCTCTCGGAGCTCGCGCGTGCGATCGCTCGCAAGTCATTGGTGTATAGTTTTAAAAGAGGATTCTTATTTTATTGCGCATGATGATAGGGAAGGAGATATTTATCGCGGGACCAATCATGCTTTGACTCTCTTTCTCTTACTCCTTCCCTCCGTCGTCTCGCTCTCTCGCCTCTCTCCCTCCCCCCCTCTCTCTCTCTCCCTCCCTCCATAATATTGCATATATATGAGTGTGTGTGTATACATATTATATATATGTATGTATATATATATATATATATATATATATATATATATACATATACACATATACATATATATATATATACATACATATATATATATATATATATATGTATACATGCATATATGTATGTATATACATACATGCTATACACGTATGGATATATATAGATCGGTTGCGAGGCGCACATTGTTGTATTATAACAGGATATTTAATCAGTGGTCCATTCGGTCCCTCCCTTGAATCAGCGATCAGCACCAGACGGTATCTGGGCCCCGGCTCGGGCGAGTATTATATACTTTTGTTTTAAATGGGTTTCGTTCGTCTATGCTTCTCCATTCCTTGTTCTCTCACTCCGACCCACTCGCGCCTACCGTCTCTCTCCTTCTCTCTCTCTCTCTCTCTCTCTCTCTCTCTCTCTCTCTCTATGCACCTTTAGCCTGTCCTCCCTTTTGGTTTCACTCGCTCGCCCGCCCGCCGGCCCTCGTTTTTTTTTCCCTCGTTTTATCAATCCCCCGTTCGGAGGGGAATTGGGTCTCCTCGACGACGTCCCACATGACGAATGAGATGAACTTTCAGTTTTCTCTCTGTTGCGAAGGCGAGCTTTCGTAAAAATAGAATGTTTGCACAATCGGCACAAATCGATACAAGCTTCGTATCCCGAGGGGCTTTTGTGGCGCATAATGCGCTGAATAAAATGGCAATTTACTCTCGTGACGATTTCCGATGCAAATCTTTTTTTAGGCTATAAAGCTTATTTGATGAGAAATATGCGTTATGATAAACCATTAATAATTTTTTTATCAAAGCTAATCTGTCCATTTTGTTCTGGTTCAGTGCTTAACTCAAAAAAAATGTTGTTTTAGGCCAATGAATATATGCAAAATTCAAATATGCCTTTTTTTATCAAAAGCATATAATTATTATTTTGTTAAATAAGCATACCAATAAATTTGTTTTATGAAAAGCGATAATAAATAAATGGAGAAATAAACTTTGTTTTTAAATATAGTATAACTGATTCAGTTAGGTTCGCTACTCTTTTATAATTTCATTCGCTATAATAACTGAATTAATAGAGTATCTTCATATTTTAAAGATGCAGTGTTTTTTCCACTTTGAGAAAAATTTTCATTATGCTACAAATTTCTGATACTAATTAGCTCTTATTATACTTTTAGATTATATCAAAATATTTATAAGATTAATGAGGTAACTAATTTGCGTAATATACAGTGTTTAATAAAAAAAACTTCTATTGATAATAAATACATATTCCATTTTATAGCTGTATAAGTCTTTTTATAGGCTTGGGTAAGCTCAATAAAAAAAAAAAAAAAAAACATATTCCATTTCGAATACCTTTACAAATTGACTTGCATAGTGTTCATTATTAGTTTCAAACTGAAATATTCCGAATTCATATAAAGATGACCATTGAAGTAATTTCGTCTTTACTTCAAATAAATTAATTGTGGTAGTGCAATTAATAAGCTGCTGAATTAAAGCTATAAATAATGAAACAATTATCGCCAGAAGTACGAAAACTAAATAAAACGTGGGTATTCGTAATAAATTGCTTATAAATATAATGGAAATCAAGGATTTAGCGAATTAAAAATTTATTTAATTATTTCACAATAAAAAAAGGAATTTCGTAGCAGTGAATCATATTTTGAAAAGTATGAGGAATATCTTTTTTCAACAAAACATTGTAAACGTTTAAAAGAAAAAAACAGATTTATTTTTGAATTGTTACAAAACTGTCCGTGAAATTTACGCTGACTTTAAGTACCACCTGTCGTTTACAGCTGTTTATATGCGTTTGCCTTGGATATTTTCGTCGGACCTCTTACAAAAAAGGCATTAAGAAAATATAGCTGAAGAAATGATTATTTGAACCCGTAAATGTTCCCACGTTCATAGATCGCATTGTTTACAAGAGTATCAAAAGTGATTCTCTATTTGTTAGATAGTTATACGATATTAATAGATATAATGACTATAGTAATTAATATAATATATATATATATATATATATATATATATATATATATAATATTGATAATTAAAAAATATTAATAGCAGAGTAAAAAGCTTCCAATCGTAGCTTGTAATTTTGCCAACTTAATAAGGAATTAGATAAATAAGTAAAGCAACGCGTTCGGCTACCGGAGGACGGCAAAAATTCTCGGTCAAAATTCATTCAACTGGAAATGAATACGAAAAAAACGCTGTAGGATTTTTTAGTGTAATATTTTGTTTCACCAGATTTGAAGAATCGCGGAGAAATTTGATCTGTATTATATGAAAGTTTGAAGAACATGCTGAAGGTCACATACCTTCAGAAGCCTATGAAAAGTTCTATTAAGAGAAAACCCGAAGAATTTATTATAAATTTCGATTTTTGTTATTCTAAAATGTTTATTGAAGATCGTCTTTAAAATTTTAAGAAAGAAAATTATAACTTTAAATTCGAGTGATCAATAACTTTAAAACGAATAAAATAAGATTTTCCATCTACCGTTTGGTATAGCCTAGATATTTATATCCGGGTATTTTGACTCCAAATGCGTGTAACTGATACAGTCTACATTATTTATTTTGAAATCTGTATTTTAATTTTGAAAGTTGAAGAGTGAATCAATTATTTCCATTGACTGTAATACATAGAACATACTCAAATAAGAGTTTGTTTAAATAATGCTTCTGACACCTAAGTTTTATTACGTAATGTAAATTTTATATGCGTTGCATTCTGTAAATTTTCGGCGTCAATTTTGAACTTCATGTTTTAAAATATAAAACAGTTATAGATTTATTTCCCAAAAAGTCTAAAAAGCGATTGTTCGAAAAAATTCCTTTTGTGGGATATAGAATTGGATTCAAAGTTTAGTAGAAATTAATTTTATTAAACTATAACTGTTTAATATTATAATATTCTTTCACTCATTATCAACAATTATTACATTATATTTTATAATGTTATTTTTACATATGTTGTTTACCTATAGTAAGAATGAAACTCAATTCTCGAGCTTTCAGTTTAGATTAAGTATTATTTTATGTAGTAAAATACATAGAGTTATACATACGTATTTATTTGTTCTGAAGTTTGATTGAATGAAATGAATAAACTTTAAATGATGTTAAACTCCAATGAATATTTTGAAAGATGTTTTAATAGGTTTATAATTTAAATTTATTGACCTATAGCAAACGGTAAATTTCACATGTCAGAAAGACGATAAGGTGATGTTTGCATTAGATTGTGCAATTGCAACATCGTCATTAAAATGAGAGAGGTATGTATTGATATCAATCAGTGGAAACTGGTTTAATATACTTCATCATATTAATCTTTATAAGCTTATCAATAATCTGACTTGGAGAAACCATTACATTTTTTATAATGAATTTGGTCCAGATTGGCGGAGATAATTTTGATTATTTCCAAAATGAGCTCTGTCAAGGTTCAAAATCGAAGACAATGTCTTATTCTATAAATATGTTACTTTCTTACAATTGATAGATTTTCATAATTTTAAATGAAATATGCTGATGTGTCATTCGCTTTCATGGCTACATTCGAAGAAAGGATGATTTTCAAGCCAAAAAATTATCATAAATCTATATTCATAAATATATATAGCTTTTAAATTTTAGCGAATTACAGTTTGACAGATTTTACATACGTTAGCGAACGATTAAGTAAGTACCTCTAAAATTCAGCTGTTCGCTGTATTACGTATGACGTGCGATGGGAGTGTCAGCATATTGGTGATAAGACGATGAGTTGGAAGTAGTTCAGCGAAAGAGCATCCGTTGCGAAAACGAAAAATCCTGGGTTGGAGAGCTTCGGCCGGACAAATACAGAGATGTCCGTTTTTCTAATTTCTCCACGTTCTATTAATTAATAAATGTTATGCATGTAACAGCAGCAATCAATACATAATTCAAAAGCTTATCTCTCTCTCTCTCTCTCTCTCTCTCTCTCTCTCTCTCTCTCTATATATATATATATATATATATATATATATATATATATATATATATATATGAACATAATTCGTTAGAAGTGTTTTCATCCAAATGCTTTATTTTTCAAGTCTGCTTCCAAAAGTAGAGATTTTCATGAAAAAAAAACCCTTTGATTTCATATTATATTATCCAACTTAATTAATAGGAAATTTCATATTAAACCTATATCTATAAGTGCACAATTGATTAATTATGTATTACTTGAAGTTCGGATGATTTTATAGGTAATTAGTCGCCCGCTAACGCGTCTAAATTCGGTAAAATCTCAATTGATAATGGCTGACACAAAATGAATATGCGTTGGCGGGCATAGATTCATTAGAACATTTTTTCTTGAAATTATATATATATATATATTCATTCCGTAAATCTGATGACAAAACCAGTCATTTTTATGAAAAAAATTCCCTATGTTGAAAATTAAAATAAAAAGTAGTGATAGTCATAAGTAAGATCATGATAGCCACATAATGATTCTAGAACTTCACAGGGCTCATTTCGAAGACGATCAGTTACCTTGCTTTCTCGGGTCCAAATTCCTGATTAAAATATTGTGGAATCTCCGAACACCAGTTTAATATCAGTGAAGAAAATGATTCGTAGAGCTGGAAACTACATGAACGTCAAGCGAAGAACTCATCTCGTTTTACTTATATGGTAAGGCTAGTGGCGAGCAGCGCGATATACTTCAAAAAAAGTTTGTATATATACTTGGCTCTGGTTTACAAGCATACTCAAATACGTGCACCTGCACACCTATGTATTCATAGACGTGGACCTGGCATAATTACGGACTAGTGTAGTCCTGCTCGATACCGCAATTCCAACTGTAATTCTGTTACGCTCCGGCGAGGCGGTGTCCTTCAGCTCTACCACCGTCCCCTCCCCTCACCTTACCTAGAATCCCTCTTTTTTCTGAAAAGATATTGAGTTGCTCGCGCCCGGCAAGCCGTGCGCGTGCTCGGTCTCGCGACGCGAAAGCCGCCTCGAGTCCTCGGACCGCCCCCTCTTAATCGGGAATCTGTGCCCCGTTCCCGCGTCCCACCGCGCTGCGCGTCGCCGTCGCGAGCCCGGGAGGCGGGGCGGTGGGCAGGGGGTATCGCGCGAAGTCTCACAAGTGCAAAGTCGCGGGAACCGCAGAGGCTCTTTTGTCGCAACGCGGAGGACCACCACTGCCGGCAACTCTCGCGCTAGAACGAACTTGAGCCGTCGCCGCGTAGCCGACGCGGGCTCCTCATCTTCGCGCGCGTGCGCGCGCGTTCGTTTCGACACCTCGGAAAACCGCGGACGCTTCACACATCACGATACGTAATGCGCCAAGCCGCAAAACAAAGACTTAGAGTCTGAGCGCGCTTTGCCTATGCCACTTTGGAGCCGCCTGCCTGTACACCAGCACACGTACCTCCCCACTCTGCTGTCCCTCTCTTACTGACTTTACCCCCTCCCCCGATTAGGCGTAAAGCGATATAAATTACCTTCTCTTGTTCCTTTTTGCGTAACTGAATATGTAACCAGGCGTTCGTTTTGCAAAATATACTACAGATGAATAACGTGAAGATTGATGTAAACATGTTCACCTTTTTTCTCTTTGTGGTATCCAAGCTAGCAAGACCTGTTGCTTTCAGCCAAAAGAAAATATCGTCGAATGTACATATCGGGTAGTCGACATGGACGGTGCGTTAGTAATACAGAGATATAATAAGGGCCGATCTAGAAGTAGCCTTTAGGAAATCAGAATAATAACATTCCAAAAAACAAGTTGCAGAAAAGCAAGGGTATCTCTATCCTGGAAATTTAATTGGTCAGATACACCATTTGATAATTTGGGGCTCTAATGCAATTTTTTGTTACCGAAGTCTAATAGCAAAAAGGCATTGCCTGCAATCTGACAAAAAGCATCAGCTTTACCCACGTTTGGACTTAAACATATGATATATTATTATAGTGATGTGCACAATACATAATATTAGCAGGTTGAGGCTCAGCCTATTTTCCGTATAAATGTCTGGACCAACCAGCAGATAAATTCATAAATCTGGTGAAATAATGTATTCTCATTATCTTTCATTCTAAGTAAACTTAGACACGACATAAATATTTCACAGCTTCATTAGGACGAAAGCAATTCATAGGACTATTTGCCAGAACAGTACAAGCGACAAATGATTGAGCATGTAAAGCTTTTTTAACGGACCATCCATAGTTTAGAGCTTGAATCTAAGAGAATGAACTCAAAATAATGCGTGAGTAATCGAAGGTCAATCAGCTGGAGTATATTCTTATAGAAAACTGCTCGTGGTATTAAGAACTTGGCAACAAAAAAGATCAGAAGGTCTTACATGCTTAAATAGTGAGTGTAGCTGCGAACCTCGGTAGAGTATGGAACTCGAGTTTGAATACATTGCGAAGGTACGCCAACATGCAATAATAACTATGAAATTGAGCTTGTATATCTAAAAGGCGACTTACAGGCAGCTAAAGTCATGTACAAGGGTACAGCCAGAAAGGATAATGTGAATTCCTGGCTCAAGTTTTATGGAGAAGTGGAAAAATGCTCTAACTGATGAACAGGTGGTTACCTTTCAATTCAAATACACTTTATCAGGTTTTGTAGTATTTGATAAGCAGAAGCGTCTATGAATCAGTTGCAAGGCTGATGGTATCTCGTCGTGGATAGAAAATAGTTAACTGGTAAAGTAATCCTTCGACGATGATCAGTTGATCATTCAGAGCGATACAATTTGTTAATTTCTGCAAAACTCACCGATTTCAGATGGAATTGTTTCAGTTTCTTTCGGAATCTACTTGCTAACTATATAGACAAAAGTATATTATTTATACCTAAGGTTGATAAAGTTTAATGTATTTCATTAAAGGATTTTTCAACCTATTAGCTTCATACACATCCATCTTAACCTTCTGTGGAATTGGATTAACTTATGTTGGATTCTGGTTTATTTGACCATCTCAAAAATAGAGCTAAAAAGTTGTAAAAGTACATTGAACTATAGTCACCGATACAAATTTTCGTAGAAAAAGACAAATTTTAATGACACTAAAACCGTCGGGAGTTAGATATAAACGAATGAGGAAGCCAGTAGAATCCTGAAGTACGTGCTGTATAGTTCAAAGATTCTACATAATTTCCTATTGATTCAGAAACTTTAGCAGGTTAGTATAAAAATGATATTGATATAATGAAAGAGGGACAACTTATTATAGGATAGACAAAGAAACATCTTGCCGTATTGATTTTAAAATTAATTTCAAGAAAATTAATAATTAAAAGGCGCATAATACTTTCATAAATAATTCATAATAAGAGATTTGACTTATAGGTATGCAAAACTTGGATAAATGGAAAGTGAAAACGCAAATTTTTTAAATGAAATAAAAATAAAATAAATCTTTTTTTAAAAGACATTTTGGATATTGTACTAAAATATATTTTGTTATTTAAAGCAATTACTTCTGATTTAACTTAATTATATCGGTTCAAAAACTCGGTTTCTTTTATGGTTGATTCCCGGTTGAACGACGGTTTTAAAGTTCAGTAAATAATTAGGACAGTAGCTAAAAAGGCAGATATTCTGATACAATTTTTTTGGATAGAAACCGTTCTCAAGTCTATTTATTAGGACGCAAACTTAGTTTTCAACCTTTTTTAACGGAAAAAGGACATTTCTGATGAAAAATGGATACACGTTAGCTTAATCAAAATAATTTCTGTCATTTTCTATTACTTTTTCCTATTTTTCTGGCAAGATGGCGATACCGTGGCGAAAGAACGATAGCAGTTTCGGGACGATCCAATCATCCACAAAGTCTCGCACTTCGTGAACATGTCGGAAGTGCGTATCGACGAGGTCGTGCTGCATCGATCTTACTAGGTGGTAATCAGAAAGCGCTATGTCTGGCGAGTACGCTCAGTGCGGTAGCACTTTCCATTCGAGCTCCAACATGGTGTTTTTGACGGCTATCACAACATGTGGCCGAGCGTTGTCATGCAAGAGAATGACTTTGCGCCTATTTTTCGCAATTACTTATCTATGTTCGATCAATTTCTGTTGCAAATCATTGAGTTGGCGCTTGTATACCTCGACAGTGACGATTTCATTCGGTTTTAGCAGCTCGTAGTACAGCACACTCTGTCACTCTGTTGGTCCCATCAAATGCACAGCAATACCTTTTGGCCGTGGATGTTCCGTTTGGGTGTCGATGTGGACGGTTGGCCTGAGTCCACCGATGACTTTTTCCGCTTAGGATTGTTATAGTAGATTCACTTTTCATCACCAGTCATAACACGCCACAGAAAACGCCTTTTTTGCCTATTAATACATAATGGTACTTTCAGTCAAATCGTGTGACATCTATTTTACTTCTTTATGAATCTTTCCCATCGCACGTAAACGTTTGTCAGCTGCTCTGTTACCGATTTCTAACTTATTTGCGAGTATTTTCTGCGTTTGAGCTAAATTTTTGTCCAATAATGCTTGCAATTCAATATCATAATAACATAAGTATCTACACTTCTAAACTGTTGAAACCACTCTTTATATGTTGTAAGCGATGGAGTTTATTCGCCATAACATTTTTGAAGCAAACCATAAGTTTCTGTTTAAAAAAATACGATAAGTTCTTTTTCAAATCAAAATAGTGAAAAGAATATGTCGAAAAAACGATTTATCACGATTCATTTATCACTGATCAAAAAATTATTATGTTTACACAAATGATCGCGCCTGTTAACTGAATTTTATTGGTAAATGACAAAACTAAAAAATAAGTACTAGATCCGACACATCTGAGTTTTCGTACTACTTATATCGCCATCTAGACGTGAAAGTCGGAAACTAAGTTCGCCTCCTAATATTTAATAAATAGACGCCTTCTATAATCTTAAATAAAATAAAATACTATATAAAAAGTCAATGTTATAATTTTAACAGTATAGATAATGTATACAATAAAGTAAATTTGATGAAAATTCATGAAAAATAATCCTATTATAACAACAAAATAGTTATAAAATCTTTTATTTAGTTATAATAAAAAAGAAGATTATTATTTTCGGGAATGTTACTTGATATAAAAATCTTCATAGAAAATTGCAAAAAGAAAAGTGATGAACCTGAGATTTTTGCCGAAAAGTTATAGTTATATATGTTAAATAGTTCAACAATATGTTAAATAGTTAAAGAACATGTCAAATAGTTGAAAATTGATAGTTTTTTGAAATATTGAAAAGACTGAATGGAAATTCATATGTCATAAGACGGAAATCATTTATGATAAAACTGAAGGAAAACTGAAAGCTGATAGTGAAAACCGAGATAAAGTGAGTATAATAATTGATAGTTTAAATGATCAACCAAATGAATACTCTATAAGTGAATCCGATGCTATACCTGAAACGAATTTATAAAGGGAAAGCGTTCAGAAGTCAAGGAGGAGCAAAAATATTGGAAGAAATTCGAAATTATTGAATGATGAGTTATATGGTAATCCCATTCTGTAAACAAAATCAATGTTTAATATAACAAACTGCTTTCATTGAATAAATTATAGAGATGGAGAACTGAAATGTCTGAAAGTCATTAATGACAAAACAAATTAATTATTTATAATGGTAACTGGTAAATAAAAGTTGAGAAATGTATAGAAAAAATATTGTTGATTTTAAAAAGATATTTAGTGTTAAACATGATAATTTTAAGAAATCACAAAAGTATATGACCTGAGTTGTGGAACATGGTTTTAGCGAAAACTATTTAATTGATTAGAACGAAACATTTATGCCAGTCACTAGAATTTCTATCTCTAAATCATTTATTGATACAATAGGATATTGATGTTGGGATTGTATTTTGAAATGATAATTTACATGTTTTCTAAAAAAATTGGACCCAGGTCTGAAACAATCATATCCTATAGTATTATAGCTTGCTGAATCCAAATTCTGGATCAGTTTCAATATCATCACATATAAATGTCAAGGCCATTTGATCCGAATTGGATGGAATGAAATCGACTTCAAATTTGTATGTAACTGATCAAAATATTATAGAATACGAGTATTTCATATTAGAATTCATTTTTTTGTGTAATTGATAAATTTATTCTTTTTTGAATGGAAATTTTGCTCATGTGATCCTCACGTAAAGTCACAAGGTGGATAGTCACTTGTCATAAAAACATGTCTTCTGTTCTTTCCTTTTTCTGTCATTTGATCGCAGATATACTTTGGCCATTTCGATAATAAATTGTAATACAACATAATAATATACCTGAAAGTAAAAAAAAAATAAATATGTAATCTGAATATTTTACGTAAAAGTGTTTGTAAGTCAGTTTCAAAACTTGAATATTTATTTTTATACCATACAAACTGTGTTTTAATGAATAGAGATTCAATAATTATTTTTCTCCATTATAGAATAAAATGGAAATGGATAAAGGAAATTATGGAATAAGGTAGTAAAGATACATAAAATGAGTAAACAGACAAATGTACAATTGTATTTACAGTTTATTGGGGTTAATATTAATAATTCTCATTACAAGGGCGGGCGGGTGATTAATCGATTTGGCTGATTCGATAATTAATGAATACTTGTCTTTTCGAATTTTTGTTCCGCATTAACGTGCCGCGTTTATACATATATATTTCTTCTAATCGAAAGTCAGAATTTTCAATTATCCCCAAAGATTTTCCATTTTCACTTCGCCTACTACATTTGTTATTACTTTTGTGACTTTTTGACTCGTTCAAACACTCACTTATCTTTCACTATTTATATATAGAATGCATATAATAACCATTCGCAAGACTAAATTTTTTTCGTTCGCTTGACAAAATTCACAATGTTTTATTTCCTTCATTTTTTTTCTCCAATTTCTATTATGGGTTTTGCGCTTAGTGTGTACAATATGATTCGTATTTTTACGCGTATCAATGTGTATCGTGGGTGGGCGTTAAGGAAAAAGAGGGTGGAAGGTAGCTAGCCTCGTCCTAGCCTCGAGCGCAATTTTATCTTTTCATTTCTATTTTACCTCTCGCGAATATATTGTTGAAGTAAATAAACGAACATAAACACGTATATATATATATATATATATATATATATATATATATATATATATATAAACAATACCATTTTATTTTCAGTCTCTCACACACACGCACTCACTCGCTCACTCTCTTTCTCTCTCTCTCTCTCTCTCTCTCTTTCTCTGCATATATATATATATATATATATATATATATATATATATATATATATATATGTAGGTAATCCTTCCCGTCGTCCAATCTCACCTGCCTGCGAGGTGTGCACCGGGTAGAAACGATCCCTTTGAAGATTCGCCCCCCCCCCCTCCAATAACATCGCCTTTTCTATACATAACCTTGGCTTTCACACCCGTTTTTAAGAAAAAAAACCGCGAAAAAGTCTGTGTGTGCGTGAGTGAACTAGTAGCGCCCGCGGGCTCGCGCGGCGTCGCCGTCCGTGCCTGCATCGGCCGGGCTTTAGGAAGTTTCTGATAGTAACCAGTAGTAAAATGTATCACATGTATCGTAGCATCCATATCATAATTATTATTTATTCATCGGCAACGCGAGCGTTCGCAGTTCGACTTTTGACTTTACGCGATTCCCGTTTCGCGCGCACATATTATATATTATATAGTACAATATCGCGTGCGCGCGATTTCTGCTGTATAACAAGCGCGCGCGCGTCTCTCTCTTTTCAGCAACGGAAGACAGGGCAGTAAAAGAATGGCGTCTGTATTCGTTGAAAATTTACGGTCATAACAATGAAGATGTAGAGTATAAGTCAGGTTTATGCTGAATCGTGTTTGCTGCAGTTGGATTTTGATCTTAAAAGATCGTTGAAATAATTAATGCATGCATATATAGCATATATAATATTAAGGAAGCAAAGGCGAGGCGCGCCAAAATCGTATTCCGCGAACGCTCGGTTTTTAGTTGTAAAACGTTGTAATATATCGTATAGAGTTGAGGGCCATCCGGAGGCAGGCCCTTCGACTTCTGTGGTAGTAGGTAATTGTTATTGTATATCAAACATTATATAAACTGTAATACAATGTAAACCTGTAAAAAATATACTAGATGACGGCGGCTCTGTATAATATAAGTATAGTATTATCATTCGTTTATGGTACACGTAATCAGTATAAATATATTGTATATTATTATTCTGTAGTGGGGGCATACTGTGTGTTTCAATCTCTCATGTACGCGTGGCTGTCAATGTTTTTTTACGGATTGGAAATTGCACCTGATTTTTGTTCGGTCGTATCTTCAAAACTGAGGTCTGGATTGTACCGAGATGAAAAGTAACAGTATTGAATCTCTATAAAGAAAATATCAACTTTCATGAAAATCAGAAAATATTCACGATGCAAGATTTTAGTTTTTTTTTTACTTTTCTTAAAGTTACTCATAACAAGTATCAATTCGTACAATTTTCAAACGGTAAAAAATACACGGCAACCAATCAATAATATTGTAACTTGTAATATGCGCTTGAGGCGAGGCTAGGGCGACTTAGGAACTACGTGACTGCACAACCAATGCATAAGTAACTATTTTCTTCGTCTTTAGACGTGAGATTTCGGTGTATTTTTATCTTATTCTGTCGTGTGTTTTTTTTCAGGTTTAGTCTGGCTCGGTAACTTTTGCGTTATGAAGGAAAATCGAAGTCTCAGGATCTATACCGGCAGCAGATTATCATTCATTGGCAATCGATAACTTATCGACCTTCGTAGGTATCTAATAATGTGAATTCCGTCATTATCGACACGCAACCGTCGCGCCATCTTTACGCCGTGGTGATAACTGAAAACGCATTGCCAACTATAGTTATTCGAAAACAGTCGTCATTGTTACAAATTCATAACGCAAAAATTACTGTAATATAATGTATTATATATTTCTTTTGCGTTCCTCACATTTCTCTCTCTCTCTCTCTCTCTCTCTCTCTCTCTCTCTCTCTGTCTCTCTCGCAAATCAATTATGTTCCTTTCATTCATCCGGTCGATCAAAGGTTGTATCCGAAGAACGTCATACGAAATTCACATGTAGATAAATATATATGTATATATATCTGTCTATATAATACGCAATAAATAACCGATTGCGTGTCCCGATTCTATTTACAACGTACGGAAAAATGAAAAACAATACTATCGCGTTACAGGCATCTCTCTTCCTCACTCTCTTCTCTCTCTATTTCTTTGCTTTTTGTGCACGATTATTTTCTGTTTCGTATTCAACAATTAAGATAATACTTGATCGGATAGTCATAACTCATCCTCGTGTCGTTAGGAACTTAGGATGGCGGTTCTCCTAGCCAAAGGAGCCCCGTAAACGTATGTGAATTCTGCACGGGGCAAACACAGTTGTGCGTATTTCAAACGATTCCCTCGTGCCCGTGTACGGAAAAATAACAATGGAAATTTTGACCAACAAAATACAAAATATTGTCGCACGCTAATTGTCTTCTCTACCTTCGCACTTGCATGTATGTCGGTAATTATACTTCTCGATTTTCGTAATCTAGAAGTTTATCGGTATCACTAGGCATATATAAGTTTGTATGCATATAAAAACTTCTCAGAATTATATATATATATATATATATATATATATATATATATATATACATACACACACACACACACGCACGCGCGTGCATACACACATATGTATACATGTTTTAATGGTATATTTCCTTGGCCAAAATTTGTACAGATACTCGGAATCGCAACGACGAAGATACGGCTGGCGCGGGAATGGTCGCTTTCGATTCGCCAATGTGTCGCACCCTTCGAATTGCAGAGCCGCATTGCCATGTTTATACTATACATGTGTACGATAACCTATTGCAAGGAGTACTGGGTGACGGCATATAACATATGTAAAACTTGCGATCGCAGTAGAATTGAAGTATCGATAGTATAAAGGAGAGAGAAAAAATGATGTTAATAATAATAATAATAATAATAATAATAATAATAATAATAGCAATAATAATAATATCAATAATAGTGATACAGTACAGTGCCGATATTAATCGCAATCGTATAATAATGATGATTGTATGATAATAATAATAATAACGTTGATGATAATAATAATGACAATAGTAGCAATAAAGTAAAACTTTGAGCTAGAGTAACAGTTTCAAATTCAAATGCAGGATGTGGGCGTAGCGCGATCGCACTTGACGTTGGCGAGCGCCTGCGATCGGCGAAAAATGATCTATTATTACATATATAGTCCTATATCTGTTGATATGTCAACGAGGATCGGGATCGCGCGCCAACGATTCGAATGCGCTGCGCCTCGTGTTCGACCATTCGACAGTTCGGTTGAAAAGGTGCGTCGGAGCGTTCGTAGGTGCGCCGCGGACGAAAGGATGAAAAGCCGGAGCGAGTCGCGACGGATGTGTAGCGTAGCGACTGGCCCGGGCTCCCCATCCCTGGTGCAACCGCGGCCCGCGCAGGGTGGACCCGCGCCGCGCGTAGGCCGACGCGCGTTGCACCGCGTCCTTCGGCGCTATCTTACATGCGTATATATGCTAAACTGTTGTGCGCCCTATCTAGTTGTGCAATACGGTTGATGCGCTTTAAATTCGACAACGAAGACAACGAGCACGATGACGAGGACGAAGCGACAACGATTTCGTCCCCTGAATATTTCGCTTTGTATATAGAGAAGATGTTTTATTTTTGTTCGTGTTGTTGTAGTGGTTTGTTGTTGTTGTTGTTGTTGTTGTTGTTGTTGTTGTTGTTGTTGTTGTTGTTGGCGGTGGTGGTGGTGGTGGTGGTTTATCGATAAATTTGTCTGCAAGGATAAATCGACTCTACGGATTGGACTCTCGAATACAACCTTTTTTTTATCTGCCACAAGATTCATTAATATTATATACGCTATGATTTTCATTTTTTCTTCCCCCCCCCCGTATTTTTCAGATGCCTAATTTCAAACTTAATAAATGCGCTGTCCATTTTTCACTCATACGCCGCACATATAATGCTTTTATCTCTCTCTCGCTCTCTCTCACTCACTCATGCTTCACGCGTACCGTATATTTTTCATTTTTTGTGCGATTATTCGAATCGGATTTGTTCCTATTTTTTAAAAAAGTTTCAACAACGAATTACCTTTATTTACCGTTTTATTAATTAATTATATACGACATACATATATATCGCATATATATCGCATCGGCCAATTTCCGCGTCGCGCGACGACCGTTCTCGTTTACTTTAAGTTTTCCATTGTTCATTTATTTTACTTCATCCGTCTGCTCGCCCGCTTTTCCTCGGAATTGAACTAACATTTCTACATATATGTATTTATATATATAATATTTATAATTCATAATAGTCATTGCTGTTTAATAATAAAGTAACCAATCTCGCGCGCGTGTTTTTTTGTTTTTTTTTTTGTTTTTGTTTCTTTATTTTTTCGACCAAGAGCGGACGAGAAACGCATTCGATAAAAAAAAAACCACGCGCGCCCATTAGACACATTTTTATATTAAGAATTACTTCGCGCGCATTTTTTTTAATCTCACTTTTTCAAACCATTACATATATAGCTGACCCAGTCATGCAGGCTCTGATACACATATTCGCACAGTGGCATCCAGGTATACAGTGAATAATAAATAAACACTCGACAGGCTCTCAATCCAACAATTACGTAGATATTAAATTATTTAGAAATTTTTTTATATTACCGCATACTTTGGCTTTTTCAACGGTATGTATGTATTTAGTATAAAAGCGAGTTGCCTCTATGAATTTTCAATGATGGTAAACCATTGATTGAAATGTAATTGATTCGGTTTTAAAAATTTGCCCAATTAGTTGATGAATTTTATAACAAAGAAAAGAAACATTAAAATATAAAATACGTGATAATTAGTATTTTTGAAGAGTTGAAATGGATAAAATTTGAATAGATCATCAATTAGTATTACAGTATTTAACATAAACCATATAACTGTGGTATTTTTATATGATCAAGTTTCATTTAATACTATTCTATCAATTAACGAACATAAGTATACCTTTTTCATTTACTCTCTCTCTCTCTCTCTCTCTCTCTCTCTCTCTCTCTCTCTTCCCTTCCATTCTTTTTCTTTCTCTCCTGCATACACGATCTCATTATAACTGCAAAATAATACTGAATTCCGCACATGGTGCAATCTATCACATTATGTGTCTATGGTTACTCCCGTATATCGATCACACACGAGCGAAGTCGACGCGTATTATATAATAAATAATATATGCATGTGTATTTTTATGGGTATTTGTGTGTATGTTAATGTGTTTGTGAATATATATATATATATATATATATATATATATATATATATATATACATATATATTTATATATACTATTTTAACACGCAAACGATTGCAAATATGCGCTCGTAAATATACAGACACACATCGACGCATGCATTCCACGATTAAATCGTTTCCTCATCTCGTCTGTTCTAATATATTTTGTTCCGTTTTTTTGTTTACTTAACAGAGTGGATTAAAAAATTGTTAAATCTCATTATATTTATGTCGCACGCCCTCGCGGCGTCTATTTGAGAAGGGATGCGGTATAGATATATATGTCGAAAATAGTTCGCGAACGGTTTACCGTTCCTCCGCCCTCGATTTTAAATGCATATTAATTTTTAACGGATTATGTTTGAACGATGCCCGATCCTTGCCGAGGAACACGGAGATTTTAAAAAACTATCAATCTAAATTTACGCTGTAGTTTTCATTCGAAAAACTGAAATTGGCCGATTTCTGTATGTTTTAGATGATAAAAAAGCCGGTGTTTATGCGTAAGACGAAAATGGGTTTTTGCAACTTCATTTTTAAACGATAACTTGTGGTGGAAGAACAAATTTTACTTTACATTTTTGCACCATTAACTTATTTTTTTCTTGATCGTTGTCTAAAACATAAAATTCCGAATCGATTTGGGCATTTGTGATACACGTGATTAAATAACGGGTAGATGAAAATCATAACCGCAGTTCAATGAATTAAAACTATGTACTTCACCGTCGAGAAAATATATCGCTCTGTGATGTGATGATTACACTGCGATTTATTCCAAGCAGAAGTAGTTTGGGTAAGCGATGTTGCTTCTGCTACAGTTGACTATTTGATACAACGTAGCTTCTATAAGTATTTTCCGTGCTCTCTCGTCTAATTTACTTTACCATATAATGATATATATATATATTTGTTTTTGAAGTACGTTAGTATTTAGTTCATCGAATACATTATTAGCTCATTGAACGGAATTTACTTTTAGTTAATTGGCATTTAATAATTATTCGAATAAAATACATAAAGTTTTCTCCGATATCCGTCGCGCGCAGGTGGGCGCATCCGATGCAAACAAACATGGTCGAGGCGAATTGACAAATAATGCGGTGATTAAATCGAGCAATGCTGTATTTCAACTAAAACATAGTTTAATCTATCATAATTCATTACTGTTTCGATAACTCGCAGAGGTTTTCATAATGCTTAGTGTACAGCTGTAATATTAACACGTTTTAAGTTTTAATTTTATCACATTCGGTATAGTTTTTTCTTTTATTATAGAAACTGTAGTATGCCTAAACTAAAAAGTTACCGAGTACGACACGTTTAAAACAATTTTTACCCGATTCGGGCTACATTTCATTCGTAAAATGTTTCGAAACAGTCGGCTTTGCATCGGAAAATTTGAATTGCAAATAAATTGATTTTAATAGGAATAAAATTCAACGATACCAATATGACAAATCTTGCATTGAAAAAACCCCAAAGGAGTCAAAAAGACAAAGGTGTCTGAATGTATATATTGTTTAATACGTAAAGTCTCTTCGTTGCATCGAGATCGTGAAAGATATTTCGGTAGTTTAATAAATAAATTGAAAAAGCATCGCGCGTTCATTTACGCTAATTACCGTCACAACGACTAATCGTTAAAGCAGAAGTGGGAGGTGGGAGGAGCAAAACTTTCTCCGAGCTTTGCGTCCCCAGCGCGTGCATTATGTCATTCGAATTCGTTCGCGGATTTTAATGAAATTTTTTCGCGTGCTTCCGCCTACGCGCTCAAGGGCGTCGGCGCTTATACACGCAAGATGGAGGGTCGGGGGGGGGGAGTGGAGTGGAGAGAGAGAGGGTCGGTGCAAGGGAAGTTGAGGGAAGGTAGGGGCCAAGGAATTGGATTAAAAAAGAAGAATATTAAAGAACGAAAAGCAAGCGTTATCGAAGCGGAGGCGTGCGACACGCTCCGTCCTTACCGTTTGTTTAATATAAACTCTTTTGAAACACCCTGTATATAGAATAATATTTATTTATATTTTCATAAATATCCGTATTAATAATCAATAATAATAATATCAGTTTGTATTTTACAGGTTGTATTTTATTTTGTTCGAAGGGGTGTGGGTCGGGCCCGAAAGCCTGTGGTCGCCATAAGAATTTGTCTCTCTTATTGTACCAATATTTATCTTTTTTATTATCTTCCTCCTCCTCATCCTCCTCCTCCCCGTTACTTCGTTATTCTTTTATTACATATACCGCATAACGGAGTTTGCGCGCCTCTATGGATCATTCGAAATTCGTATATATAATATACCTATTTGTATGCATAATCGCGCGATTCCTAATTATTATCTATTACTACGGTTTAATCTTAAATATTTTTATCGCTCGCGGCGGTTATTCCACGAGGAATTTCGCTTTTTCGCCCATTCCCTCGCACGTTAAACATTTTATGTGTTTATTATTTATAAATAATTTTGTCGCATATTAAAACACACGGAAGAAAAATGAAGAATAGCCTTTATTTTTTCGTGTTAATTTTTTCGAGCGCTCCGCTATACCCCTACCCTCCAATAATTCTGCGCTCTCGCATCTGTATTCTTTTGCAACCTTTATCTTTTTATATTTAAAAACGAAATATAATCGTAAACGCTTTATACTCTCTTTCTCTCCCTCTTTATCTCGCTTATCATTTTATGAGTTATCGTTATTCTTTTACCATTATAGTTTAATATGTAGTTTTTTTTATTATTTATCATAGATTTGTCAGCGGCTATCCCTGATGTGTTAGTTACCCTGCGCTTCCGTCTGGTTGTCGAAATATTGTTGTCAAAAGTTCTGGTCTACAATGCAATTTACAAAGTCCCCCGTGACCGAGCTCGCCCAATTACACCGTTTAGTCTCGGCTCAGGGAGAAAAGAAACGGGCGAAGATACTGCGTACTGCGGAACTATACACGATTTTATAGACGATTCTATGCACCCGCTTTTTTCACCAACGAGTGAAATCTTTATAGATTTATCGTGTCGCTTTTCCGGATTTATTCATTCGTCGCTCTCGTGAATTTACCTCCTCTTTTTTATTTAAAAATTCATTAGGCTTAGCTTTTTTCATTTATTAATATCCTTCGCGGATTCGGTTAAATTCAGTATTCGACGTACAAATTGAAGAAAAATCAATTTATTTTTTCATCCCAAAGTGCACGTCCGGTCTCTTGATTGAGAAAATGGAAGAAAAAAAATTTCATTGTCGTATATATGTTGTTTTGACAGCACATTTTTTGTATCCCTGCCCCGCTGCATTTATTGCACCAGCCCCTCATTCAAATAAATAATAAAAACCATTGGCAGTTACTTATTTTTCTTAATTTTTCAAAATTATCGATCGATTTCTGTTTTACCGAATGAGTCGATCTTCTGATATTATTTATATTGCACGTTAAACGCGAAATTAATTTAATACATTAAAAAACAATTCATTTTCAAAAATCATCTTAATTCTATAAAAATTTATTTTTCAATAAACTTACTTCTCCATCGAACTAAGTTATATCACAATAATATTTTTTTATTCAAGCAGAACATTTCTTTTTTTTTTTATATATAAATCAATCCAGTTTGCTGTACATTGTTGGGAAGATTGGTCTGGTAACAAAACCAACTGCTAAAACATTCGAGTTTCAGAAATACATACTCTAGTAAATCAATTGCATTTTTTAAGATAGACGTGTTTAATTATTACTTTATAAGCTTTACGTGTATCAAGGAGCATATCATTAAAGAACTACTAAAGGCATTGCATGAATAGAAGAAAAAGTCATCAAGTTAGATCTTGTAATATTACTTGGTTCCTGAAAATTAACTTTTGTTTACTTTTAGAAGCACAACTATGCAAATAAGAGAATAACAATGCAAATTTTACAATTCATATAGTTAAGTACAAAAACAAACGAAACTTTGTTGGAACTTTTCGCGAGTTTCGGCTTGTGGAAAGTGGCTAGACGTGCATGAGGTGCATTTTTCTCGCTCTTTCGCGCTCTCTCTCTCTCTCTCTCTCTCTCTCTCTCTCTCTCTCTCTCTCTTTATTTTTTAGCTCGCCCTCCTTTGCTATCTCTCATATCACATCCGCAATCAATTTTATAGTTGAACGGGCGTACTATTTGGTATTTGAACGCTCAACGTAGCAGGAACTGTTATCGTTTCTATCATTATGAATCTGTTGTGTGTGTGTGTATTCTGTACATGTAATATGTGCTATTTTCTGCATCGTCAACGAGCGAAACTATGCAGACGTAACTTTTAGTCTGTTGTAAAAGTCTGTTAAAAAAATATGTTTGTTCGTACAACCGACGGTTAAACGGACACCGTTGTGAACAACAGCGTTGTCACTGCAAAGAATCATAAAACGAATCTTTTATCACGGTAAAAATAGTAAAAATCCATCAGTCGACAAATGTGGCCTCAAAAGAGGATTATTATATATAGCAAAGTCGGATAAATAAAAGTTGCCGCCCGCTAGAGCTGCGCTCGTTCTCGATCGACGCTTGGCTATATAGTTTTAGTTCATATGCAGTCGATGGAGGAGAAACGGGGCGAGTGCACAGGTATATTACGTACGTACGACTTATATTAACGCTGTTTTAAACAGAAAAGGGGCACAACGGATAAGAAATGGAAGTAGTGGGAAAGGTGGGGGGGGGGGGTAAAAAAGGAAAATTCTCAGCGAAAATGATAGCGGTGGTGTTATTTTTCCCTTCTAAATCGCTAATTAAATAAAGCCTCGTCGCAGGAGGCGTCGCACACTTCGTTCCGCGCTTTGGCGCACAGTGCTGTCCTACTCGCATAACGAAAGCGATCGCACACAGCTGGTGAATGTGTGTGAGAAAAATGTACAAAATTCACAAAAAATATCGCGCGCATTTACTTCGATCGTTATATCTTCCTGGAAGATTAAAATGACAATGTACCAGGTGCAGTGACGTAGCTTCCGCTGGTGCAGTAGTGTGCCTCCAAGGTGGAAAGAAGTTATACTCGCTACGGCTCTTTTTCTTTTTGCAGTCTGTGTACGTACGGACGAAAACGCGAGATCGACCGCGGGTGAATCTCGAATTACAAAGCGACAATTAAAAAATAACGAACTACGAAACACGAACGAAGAAAACGCATTCTCAGAATCGTAACGAAAATTTCTACAGGCACACGCACAAACACACACACGCACGCACGCACACGCACGCACACACACGAACACATTTATATATATATATATATATATATATATATATATATATATATAAACATTTATATGTATATATACACAGTAGAGATGAATCCTCGCTCATTTAATCGGTCGCTCCTCTCTCGCATTAATAATACGACGAATACGAATAATCAATAATAATAATAAAGCAGGGTCTCGGGTGAAAGAACGTCGTCGTGCTTGTTACCCTGGCGGTGCGATTTCAGTCTTGTAAGGGGAGACGCGGCCTCGAGCTCGAGGTCGCGCAGGTAGCACCGGTCCTCGGGCTTGGGCCACTTCTTTTTTCGCCGCCTCCGGGGCTTGAGCGAGCCTCAGTCGGCCCCGTTCTGCTGCAGGAGGGCGGGCGCGGACTGTGCCGGGGGCGGCATCAGGCCCTCGTGGAGCCCGCCCGGGCCCGAGACGCTCATCGGCGAGGGGCTCCTGCTGCGGGCGGCGAGCAGCTGCTGCTGGCCGTTGCTCGCGCTGTTGTTGCCCGGCTGGGGGTTCGTCGGGGGCTCGAAGGCCTTCTGCTCGCTCGGCGGCAGCAGGTGCACCATGTTCACGGGGACGGGGAAGCCGGCGAAGTCCGGGAAGAAGCCGCCGCCGAGCCTGCCGCCCAGGAGCGGGTGGTGCGCGAAGCCGGCCTCGGCCTCGGCCGGGTGGGGCGGCGGCAGCCCGCCGAGGCTCGGGAGCCGCGCGCCCGCGCCCCCGCCGGTAGCTCCGCCGCCGCCGCCGCCACCGCCGCCGCCCGGGGGCTCGAGCGGCTTCACGTTGTTGTTGAGCGAGTTGAGGACCTCGCCGGCCGCGCAGTCCCTGCGCAGCTCCTCCAGCTTCAGGCTCTTGCCGTACTTGCCGCGCACGTACATGAGCAGGCTGTTGTAGGGGATGCCGTAGACGCGGCTCGCCTGGGACGTGGTCATCTTCTTGTTCCAGACCATGGTGAGGGCCTCGGTCAGGTCGGCGTTCGTCCAGGAGCGGGGCGGGCCGCCGCGGGGCGCGCTGTGCTGGCCCTTGGGCCGGCAGAGGGCGAGGCCGCGCGCGTGCTCGCTCCAGCGCCGGGGCGCGCCGTCGCCCCGGTGCTTCTTCGACTTCTTGGTCGGGTGGTGGTGGTGGTGGTGGTGGTGGCCGAGGCTCGCGCCCACGAACAGGCTGTGGAAGTTCTCGGGCTTGAAGGTGTCGTGGAGGTCGAGGGGCCCGCCGTGGGGGAAGAGCCCCGCCGCTCCGCCCAGGGACGTCATCCCGTCGAGGGGGAAGGCGCCCCTGGCCGCGAGGGGGGACTCGCTCTGCTGGAAGGGGTAGCCCCCGGGCGCCTTGCCGTGGGGGCTCTCGTCGCGCGGGTGCTGCCCGGGCGGGAGCCACTGGGCCGCGAACTGCCCGAGGCTCGTGAGGTACTCGCTGCCGTGGTGGTGGGGCGGCGTCAGGGACAGGGCCGACATGGCGGTCAGCCCGGGCGCGGGCATGTCCGAGAAGGGCGCGTCCGGGTGGAGGTTGGCGGTGATGAGGGGCGACTCCCGGGGACTGCTGGCGGCCTCGCTCTCGGACTTGACCAGCTGCTCGGTCGAGGTGGCCGGCGAGTGCGGTCTCTTCAGCTCCTTCTTCATCGACAGATTTTCCGCCATGTCCTCCTGCTGCTCTTCCGACTTCTCGGACTGCGGCTGTTGGCCGTGCCGCGAGGGCGAACGCTCTTGCGACTGTCGCAGCTCTTGCTGCTGCTGTTGCTGCTGCTGCTGCTGCTGCTGCTGCTGCTGCTGCTGGTCCGGCTGTTGCGACGTCTCCGGTGGCTGCGGGTGAGCGGCGCCCACGATGTTGAGCCCCGCATCGGGCGGGCTCGGACTAGGTGCTGGGTGCGGTCTGCTCAGATCCTGGGGTATCAGCTCGCCCGATCTCCTCCTCGGCCTGGCCTGTTTCCGTCTGGGCAGCAGGAGCGGCGAGCCGCACGTGTCCCTGAGCTCTCTGAGGCTGAAGTTGAGGTGGCCCATGTGCGGGAGTCGGTGGTCCCTGGAGAACAAGGCCGCGTCCTGGGACAGCAGGGAGAGCGAGGTCACCGGGGCGGCGAGCTCCGAAGCGTTCTCGTCGTCCTCCTCGGGGACGGGGTCGTCGATCAACTGCCGCGCCGCTTCCGGCGTCGAGGGCTCGCCCAGCAAGTCCGTCGTCGGCGTCTCCGGCGGGCTGGTCAGCTGCGGCTCCGAGGAAGCCAGGCCTCGGATCTGCAGACTCTCGGCGGCGTGCATCAAGTCCGACAGATCCTCGCGACCGACGCGCACCTCGCCCCGGTACATGAAGTCGATAAGGGCTGCGATCTCCCGCCCCGAAAAGTCCTTTAATACGATTACTGGGTGCTTGCACGGGTGTTCCGAGAAAATCCGCTCGAAGAATGGGCTGTGAACGAACGGGAGAAAATTGAATAAGTATTTGGAAAACGGTCAAAGTATAGTTCAGTGTGGTGCTTTTATCGAAGGAATTCAATAGTAATTTATTTTTAATCAAGACGAAGTTCGTTCGTAAATATCTACTTTTCTGTGTGTGTGTGTGTGTGTGCGTGCGTGCGTGCGTGTAGTGATTTTGCACCGCGCAGTTGGCGCTCGAAAGGAAAATTGACCGACCTGCAGATGCTCAGCACGACCTTGTGGGCCTTCAGGCTAGTCTCGGCGCAAACGAGGGTCACGTCGACGAGCAGCTCGGCATGCAGGAGTGACTCGAACGCCTGCAGTATGTGCGCCTGGTGATTGTTCCATCTGAGGGAGTAGTGGGACTGCAGGGCCATCCCGTCAGGACTCTCCGCGGTGCTCGACATCTTTCGGTCGCCTTCGTCGTTCCGCGATCGTCGTCGTCCTCGTCCTCGCCAACGACTCCCCACCTCCTGGCCGCTAGTGGTCGCGAGGCCACTTTGCCGGGGGCCTCGCCCGCCCGGCTCCGGCTCCGACTCCCTCGGTCCTCGCGATGCCCTTTGTCTCGCCGAGCACTTGCACTTCCATGCAAGTCGCCAGGTCCGCGAGCTGGGTATGGCGCGCGCTGGATTTCGTTCGCTGCTTCTTGTTTGCCCGTCGGCCTCGGGTTTCTCCCCTCTCGATCAACCTCGATCGCCTGCAAGCGAGCAAAATCTGTTTTAGTCCGTAGGCGAAATCAATCTATTATATAATTATAACGTTATCGATAAATGTTAGTAATATTTCTATATAGATAATGCACTAATTATAAATAAGTATATATTTGTCGAAAGAAAAGAAGACGTAGCGCATCGGTTATTGCACTCCCGAGTATTATACCATGCCAGTATACCGATTTTCACCGATTATCTCTTGCAATTAACTTTATGTATTTGATCATTACAATTACAACGAGTATAGAGCAGTGCCGTTATCTTTTAGTTATATATATATATATATATATATATATATATATATATATATTTAACGGGAAAGCGACCAATACCGAGAATCCATTGGCTTTAAAAAGTGACGAAGTTAGAGCTCGCGGGGCATGCGCGAAACTGAACTGTAAGTTGGCGCATACGTTCACGCACGCGCACATACACACACGTAAGAGCGCATCGCGGCGCACGCGTGTGCTCGCGCGCGGTTCCCGGAGAAAACAATAGTATAAATACGATAGTTCGAGCGCGAGCACATTTTAAAGCGTTATCCCGCAACCCGGCTCTAATGGTCTAATGGCTCGCGTAATTGCAGCTGGCGAAGAGTGTCAATTTTCGCGGCTATATATATATATATATATATATATATATATATATATATATATACGCGCGGGCGTGTGTGTATGTGTATATATATATATATATATATATATATATATATATATATATGCATATGAATACAGTTTCGCGCGTAAAAGCCGAGCGCGTACCCGTATTTACGCGCCTGCTATGCGTGCAGGTATATGCGCCGACCAAGTGAAAGCGAAAAGGCGCTCGTCCCGGGCTCGCTCGTGCCGCGGGGAAGAATACACGGCGTTATATGGTAGTACGTCGATCGCCAACCGGGCAGTCCTCGGTCGTCGACGTCGCAATCGAGTGCGCGGGTCAATGCGAGCCGCACAATGCGAGTTCTTCCGACTGATCGTCGGGAGAAGGTACGAACCCCCCCCCCCTTTCCCACCCAGCGCGGTTACTAAACGCGGAGAGCATCGACGGATTGGGCATATATAACTATTTTCCTATATGTTAGATAAATTTAGACTGTCCACGCGTGTGTTTGAGGTTCCTTACGGATATATAATAATAATAATAATAATAATAATAATGACGAATTTGAAAACGCATTTTTGCATTCTCGTTTCAATAAGAATTGGGAAGATTTTTTTGGAATCTCTCATTCGCTCTACGAGGTATACATATCCATAAGTTTATAATAAGATTATGTATGACTGTATGTATCTGATGTAAAACTTTGAAAGTAACGTAGAATGATAGTTTATAAATTACTTTGACATATATATATATATATATATATATATATATATATATATATATATATATATAAATATGTGTATGAGTGTGTATGCGTGCGTGCGTGCGCGTGAAAGCCTTTGTTGCTGTTCTTACATATAGTCAATATTCCGCGTAGTGTATGTTTAGTCAAACATTTAATCATGTATTTAAATTATATCCGAAGATCTCGTGAAATATTTCATTCATCCACGTGGCAATTCGCTTTTGGCGCATTGCAACGGTGAAATTTTCCTCCGCGTATGCTCATACTTATACGCTACAATAACTATACGTATGTCGCAAATGCAATTTAAACGTTGACGCAATTTGTCTAAGCGTCCAATTTATTATATGGCCTATGTACATATATGTATACGCAAGTTAAGCGTAGTTCTTTGAAAAATCAACTTAGAATTCTCCCAGAAAAGGTTCACGAACGCAGATCAAGGAATTTTGTAATGTATGCCAATGAGCGCGTAATAAGAACTATTTGAGCAACTAAATACTCTGGTTAACGTCGGATGGAAACTTTTTTAACGACTTTTTATTTTAATTTCAAATAGTAACTTATCGTTTAATTTCCCTATTTAATATTAATTACTTTACAACAATATTTACTTGCCACGCCGATTCAAATAAATTTTTAGTTAATTTTCTCTTATTTACTGGTATTTTTAAATTTCCTTTAAAAAATCTCGATTATTTGGAATGTTATATATTGCTGTATAAGAAAATATAAAAATTCAGGTTTCAAAAAAATAACGATATTAAAATGCAATATTAAATTATTACGTGTATGGTTTTTAGATTATATTTATTGTATTAATCTAAGATTTTAGTATATTGATTTAAGAAAATCTTGCAATTCCATTACAATCCTTGATAAACATAACACCTTTCTTAAATTACACTGAAAATAAAATTTGTAAATACAACTAAATACATTTAATTATCGACATTTACTCGATAAATAAGCATTTAATAAATTCAACCATACCTTACGGAGTGAAATTCATAACATTGCAAATTAACAAAATATTTGTGAAATTTCGTAAATAATTAAGTAAATGATTGTGTGATTATGCGAAATTCACTAATGATGTTATTTTCCATTAAAAATTTTATTTTAATTATATAAAATTTTTTTTCATATACCATAAAGAATTAAGTGAAACTTTCATAGTTATAATATTAACTACATAATTGTAAATAAAAGAGAGATTTGAGAACGATAAATCAGGATATAAAATTTAAAATATAAGTATTTACCGACGATTTTTTTCAGCTGCGAGATCATTTTAAAAACTAGGAACAAAAACAACATTTAGCGTATAGAAATTTGGCCGCAGGCAGAGGAAAGAAGTCGTTGAGTTCGTTCACTCAACTTTGTTGTCGACGCGCACCTCTAAGTGTATCGCTCTTTTTAAATACTTTACAGAGGTGGGGAGAGAGAGAGAGAGAGAGAGAGAGAGAGAGAGAGAGAGAGAGAGAGAGACAAAGAGATTCTAATATTATATATATATATATATATATATATATATATATATATATATATATATATATATATACATCTCGCACGCACAAGTTTTTAATTGATGAGTGTACGCATGTCCGTGAATTGCATAAATGTGTATAGTTAGAATTTAGAGCGATGGATGGGAGGACGATGAAAAGGGTGACAGAGAGGAGTGAGAGCGATACGAAAATTTGCACCGCCAGAGTTGGGGCCTTTATGCATTAGCGAATTTAATCGGACGAGGAGATAAAGAGACATAACAAAAGAGAACGGAAGAGGGGAGTTGTATTTCCCTTGCTGTTTTTCGACGATTTTAACGAAGTTGCGCTCTCTTTAACGCCAGTCGGGATTCGGACGATAAACACGCACGAACGAATCGACAGTTTTACCGTACTTACAATTAGGCGATAAAAAGTTGACTTTAGCCTTGATTTTCCGATATACCAGTATAAAGGGCGTCGCGTAAAAATTTTTCCGTACTTCTATTTGACGTCCTTGTCGTTTAAGACGTAAGACGATCTCGCTCGTTTTAACACGATTTTAGATGGAACGAGAGCAGGATATATTGCACCTTCAAAAAATCAATGCGCCAGTCACGATGAAAGGACCGTTCGAGTCCGACTCGCGTAAGCGAAAGATGTTTATCGGGATACGCATATTGTACAGATTCGTGCATATAATCAACGCTTGCTAAAACAATCCCATATTATGCATTATCTACGAGCGCGACGAAGACGGGGTGTGAGGCGCGAGTTGCTCCGCGCAATCCTGCGACACGCGAGACTCGTATAGCAGTAGCGTTCCCCGGCCTATTCCTTATGTTTTTCCGCTCTTCGCACGGGAGCCACCGAGTCGCGTCCCTCCTCGAGAAATTCGATCGGCCGCCCCTGCGCTATTGCTTTTTTGATCTCCCCTTCCCCTTTGGCGCGATGTGCTCCGGGCGCGGGGTCGGGGGTGGGTTGGGGGGGGGGGTCTGAACGCGCGCACCCCCACGGCCGATCACGTGGCACTCGGAGGTCCCTACGAATGTACCGTCACGTTGAACACGTCGGCCGGCGAGCAGGGGTTGAGGGGCTGTGCGCGGGAAAACGCAAAGGACGCTCGCGACGTCGGCACTGTCGCGGCTCTTTTGCGCGAACAGCTGATCGGTCCTTTCTCGTTTTCGGGTGAACACGCTTCGTTTTATTTTTTCTTTTTGTCGTTTTTACGGTTTTTTTTTTAAATTATTATCCTATTGCCCCTCTTTGCCCATAAGTCTTTGTACGATTTGCCATTTTTTTTGACATTTGCACGTACTTTATATATTTTCTAATAGAAGCCAGTCCAAAAACGGCAGCTTGCTTTGTTTCAAGAAAACGTCACCCGTGTTATTATCAGAAGCCCTGGATTATAATTTATTAGATTAGCCAAGGACTATCGACGAAAAGAAGCTCCAACCTTTACTCGTTTGGTAGGTTTATATACTTGATTCGAGTTGGTCGGTACGCGGCAAGGTTTTGATTACGGAACGTTAAGCGAAAACACTTCGTCTAAGCGTTAGTTGCGCGTATAGTGTACTTGAGTGCGGGATTTTCACAGCGCAATCCATAATAAATATATAGGCGATATCGTTCACGAGAGCCCATAAGAAAAAGAAGAGCAAGCGTAACGAAACATTGAAATCTATATACGACATTCGCGTATAAAGAAGAAAGAACGAATTTGCGACTAAACTCGGTGCAACGGTACGGCACGGAATTCTGCAAAATGTCCGTCAAAATCGTACAACGTCAATAATCGCTATTCCTTTTCCGTTCGAACGGATCGAATTTATTTAATCGGAGAATTTAGCGGAAGCAGCGCGTTTCATTCGTCGGCGTGGACCAATAAAAACTCGGCCTACCGCTCGACGCGCGTAATAGTAAACACGCAGCCCGTACGCGTTCGCGCATCTGCGGCGTACAGGTGCGGACGATGCAAAGGCCAAGTTAGCGCGAACTAGGAAGCGCTGGGAAAGGACGTGGATTCGCTCGCACGTACACATAGGTTCTATATACGTACGTGTAGATGGTGTCGCGAGAAACGAGCCGGAGCTCGCCGTCGACGCACTGCTCTCACTCCTTCTCCACGGCGACACTCCGAGAAACCGAGCGGGCATAAACAGAAACACACATACTTCTCCTTCGGCCGGCACTCGCGCTTACACGTTGCACTGACAGTCGGCGCGGTCACTCGGCGCGGTCACTCTCGGCTCGCGCGCCGATCGCCGCTCCGTGCGTCTGGCCGGCGCTGCGCAGCAGTCGGGCCGCGTGCACCGCGCGCGGGGAACTAAGTCGCGGGCGCGAGCGCGCGCGGGAGATGCGCGCTGCACCGCCGGGGACGGGGTCGCGCGTCCTTATATCCGCGTACGTATACGTATGCGTGCACACACGCGCGCGCGCTCGGCCTGAAGTCGGCGACGGCCGGTGAGCGAATGCGCGCCGGTGTGACGTCGGGCGCCCCTCCTCGGCGCCACCCCCCCCCCGCCCGCGCCCCGCGCGCTCGCCCCGCCGCGCGGCGGGGCTCTCGCTCCCCGCGTGCGCGAGCGTGGATCGCGCGCCCGCGGCCCCCTACTCTCTTCCCGCGCCCACCCCGCCGGCCGAGGCGCCGCGACGCCTCTCTCCCCCTCCCTCGCCGCACGCCCACCGCGCACCTCCTTCCGAGGACCGCGAACTGCACCTCCTCCCCCCCCCCCGCGAGAGGTGGGCTCCTCGCACGCGCACGAATCGCTCCTCGTACGTGCACGTACGATCCGTGCGGCGCTGGAGGGAGGTGGAGCGAGGAGGCGCTCCTCGCGGTTTCCGCGCTCTTCCGTCCTCCGCGTATAACATTATCGCGCTCGGTTGTCTTCCCCGTCCACCTGGAATGCGCCACCTCGCGTCCACTCTGGCCGACCGACTCCCGGTGACTCGGCTATGGGCTATAGAGTGATTTCAATGTTTCTGCGGATGCACGCGCATTTTTATGCGCAATATTGCGTGCGCTTGGGGGAGTAGAGACGTGTGTAAATTTTGCGAACGCCCCGGTGGCCGTAGTCGTGATTTATTATTTTCCGTACGAAGAGACTTGGGATCGACGTCCGGGCGATCGAAGCAATGTGTTTAACCGGTTGCACTAGTCTTGTACCAATCCGTTACTCTCGATCGGTCTTTGCGGTTGTTTTTTTTCTTCTTTTTAACGATGTGTTACAGGAAAATTGTTAAAATTATCTTCGTTACCTCTGCCCGCGTAGTACTTCTCTTATGTAATTGACCGAGGTTTACCCGAATAATATAAACATAACTTGTCTTATATTACGATACGTAGCAATTAATTTATTCATTACTAATGTCTAGCGATATTGTATTGAGTATTGTAGATTTTCTTGGAAATGGATCTGGCTTGTATTTCTGATGGCATGCGATAAATAATTGTTAGATTTTACGCATTTTTTGGCCAAATAAGACAATACTACAAGTGCAATTGAATTCAGAAATAAAAAAATCTATAGTTTAGAAAGATTCGGTATAAAACTGCAAATATTAGAAATAGTTTTTAATTATTGTTAAAATTCATACGTGTTCCGATCAGAATATTTTAACGAGTTTTTATATTTTTTACAGTTAAATTTTTAAGCCCTAGCACTCCTATAAAAACTCTTATATATCTGAAAATAATGAAATAAAAAAACAGTTTACTAGAATAAGTAAAATCAAAGAAATATGCATTGAAATAGTCAATAAATTATTCTTTATTCTTTTCATAAACATTGGTTTCAAATAAATGTTTATTTCATTCTAAGATACCATTCAACTTATCAACATTTCTTACGTTATTCGCTAAATTTTTTCATCAAAATTTTCGAGTATTAGTTCAAATGTTGAAACACACTTATTAAGTTTTTCACAATAAAATTTAGCGGTTTGTCCAGACATTATATCCATATTTTTTCTATTCAAAGTTTATAATTGGCGAAATCTTGATAAACAATGATGAAAACTGTATTATAATTTTTAAAAGACTAATAAGAATTTAGATGAAAATTTAATTTTTCATTATTATGATTAATCGAGACCACACAATTGACGATAAAAATCGCTAAAGAGATATTAAATGTAAAATCAAGTGAATTGCTAGAAGTAATAATACAATATATAATAATAAAATATTCAATCAAAATTACTGATTTTAACAAAATTTCATATAAATATACATTGCTAATTATTTCGTCAGATTTTTGGTTTTAAAAATTGTATTCAATTCGTACAGCAGTGCGTTATTACAATACAGTAGTGTAAATGACAACAAGTTCCTTTCAATTATATTCTAAATTTTTTTTTTAAATTTACATTAAAAAAATGTAATATTTATCAATAGAGAATGGTCAAATAATTTATTCGAATTAAATATATTTTTATTTGATTTTTACTCAATAATCTGACAGTTGTTACACTGGCACATCTAAAACTTGTATCGAACAAAGGACAATATGCCATGTTATTTTTACTAAATTACGTAACGACCAAAAAATCTAAATAATTAAGTGTAGAAAAAACTAGCAATTAGTAATGATCACAGAAAAATACTACAACGTTATTTTTATCTTTATTAAGGCTCTGCCAAAAGCAGTATTACGTCAAAAAATGTTTCATATTAATTTCATATTAATATTGCTGCTTTTGCTGCTAATTTTGAGTCAACTGAGCTGGCCATCACGATCACCCTTCTTACGTGCACGAGTAATAAAGGTGCTCGAAAAATACATATGGGCCAAATGATCCGAAAAGCCCCCCCCCCCGCGAAGGGGACCAAGCGAAAGGAGTCGCCGCGTAGCCTGTTTATACGGCGCGCGGGCGACGGGCTCCTGCACACGGAGATTCCCGCGCACATGGAGATTCTCGGAGCACCGCGCGCAGCCAGTCGCGCCCATACGCGAATTATAAGGCGCGGCGAGCGTCTTCTTTGACCGGGCGGAGGAGGCTGCGGGGCTCGAGGGCGCGCTCGATTTATAACGTACGAGAGAGCGGCCGATGCCAAGGGGGGGGGGCATAATACGATTAAAATATATAATTCAGGCGCGAGGGTCGAGTCCCGTTATAATCGCGTGGACGGGAAGCGCCTCGCGATCAGCGACGAGAGATCCGCTAACGAGCTTATACGAGTCGCTCGGCTACCGCGGGAGCACCTTTTCGACTCGCGCTCTTGGCCCTTCGTGTCCTCCTGAGATTATTTCTGACCAGCCCCCCCCCCTGCCCACCCAGCGCGAGGTTAATTGAATGCCGACGTATAGGTAATCCCGAAATGGCGCGATTTCTACATTATTAATCGCGCGGATTCTATTTTGGACTTGGGTGTGTGTCTCGGAATTGCTACATGCACCATGTGACATGTATATTCCTTATGCATATTAGGAATATTGGGAAGTCGAGGCAAGAGATTGTACAGTCGATCGTTGATTTTGTCCGCGTATACGCGTGATCGTGGTTGTAATGTTTTAAATCAGCGGCGCCTGTGATGGACCTGTCATTAATAATATAGCATAAGAAAAAAATCTTTATATATATAAGGAACTTGGTTTGGCGCTTTTTAATGCTATATATATATATATGTGTGTGTGTGTGTGTGTGTGTGTGTGTGTGTGTGTGTGTGTGTGTGTGTGTGTGTGTGTGTGCTTGTAGGTATCTATATTAGCTTTTAATCGTAAAACTCATGGATATAAACTTTACTATGCCGTCTTAGTTCATAGACATATATTCAATTGTGTAGATAAGTATGCGAACGTTGTCTATAATTGCCGCGTTACGTGTCGGTGGAATTTAGTACAACAATATACTAATATTAATATATATATATATATATATATATATATATATATATATACACTCGACTAGTTTCTCAGAAAAATGCCTGATTCATTATTTGCAGAATTGCAATCGTTGTAGGGTATCCTGCACACAGTAGCGTTAGTTTTATTATATCCTCACGTGTGAATTATTTTCTTAATTATACACTTAGCATAGAGTTGGCTAAATAAACAGAAAAGTTTCTTTTTTTATATAATCTTGTCTTTGTTATTTAACAAATAAAACCGCCATTTTGGTTCTCACCGAAAATGACACTGGGAAAATTATTCTATGCAAGACTTTTATCACTGAATCCACTGTCCATATTGCGTTAAACGAGATAATGAAGATATACGCCTTGTTTAAAAATAATCGCGTTCGGTTATAAGAACGTTGCGCGTTAAAATACAACCCATAACAATGTGTATAATCAAGAATTTCAGCGATGCGTGTGGATAAACGGAAAAATAGGCGCAAACGTCTCTCGTAATATTCTAAAACTAAATAAATTTGATCGCGATTTCAATTGTTACGTCGATGTGATTCGATTGTAACGGCGTCGTTTGCTTGCCTTATATTATAATCGGCAATTTTTTTTCATCATACCTTTCAAACAACAATCTATTTTGGCCGCAATAACATTATTGCATAAACGCAGATCTCGGATGTCGCGCAATAAAATTCCATACCGCCCCAAAAGGAGGTGTCCCTCTTAGATCGCGTTATTTATTGAAAAAATTAACCATCGAACGCACGCATACCAAAGTAGAGGAGCTGACATTCATCTCCGATAGCAGACGGGGTTACAAATTATATAACCGATTGTCTTACCTGTACTCCTCGCGCATCCACGCGCCTTTTTTTGGCACCCGGTTCTCCAAATGATTCTCGCGCGTCCGGCGGTATCTCGTTCGCCAAAAACGTCCGGAGCTTGCTTCTGAACACACTCCGCGTGCCGCACCGAACTCTATATTGCACTGGTCTTGCAAAACGTCACTATTTTGCAATATTATTCATCCACTAAGATGCATCGAAATCCCTCTGTCGGTGGTCGCATTCAGAATCCTCCCCCGAGGGCGAGGGTTGTATGCACGTTCACTGGATTATTATTAGTATTATTGAGATTATTATTATTATTATTATTATTATTATTATTATTATTATTATTATTATTATTATTATTAGCGTAGATGCTGTCCCCGCGGGATGGTAGCACAGTTGGTCACTATATTATACGTATACGTTGATGGAAAAAAACAGCACTCGCGCGCGAGTATCGGTGATCGTCACTCACGTCCTCTGATTGTCGATTCCGTGCGAGGCACACATAAGCACCTGACGTATATCTTACGAACTAACTTCCATCGTTGTTGTTTGTCGCACTCCTCCTGCAGATCTCGCTTTGTCCTCCTTTATCTCGCACACGCGCGCACACATACTGTCTCTCTCGCTCTCTCTCTCTTTGGCGGATCTCCGACCGGCTCTGTCACATGGTGTCGTTCAACTGCGGAACAGCGGAACACCCTCGTGCGGTCAGTTCTCTTGGCGCGGCGGTGAGAGCCAGAACGAGAGGGAGAGAGATTGCTGCTGCTGTTGCCACTGCCCCCCTCGAGGTAGCGAGACAGAGAGAGAGAGAGAGAGAGAGGGAGAGGGAGAGAGACAGCGCACAAACTGGCCGCTTAGCGTTACGATCGCTCTGTAGTGACTGCCTATACGCGAGCACTTGAGAGAGAGGAAGAAAGACGGTGATCGACGAAGAACGAGAAAGAGAGAGAGGGAGAGAAGGGAAAGAATGGAGAAGAAGGCGAGCTGCGGAGTCCCACCTCCTCGGCCACCTCCATAACCTTGGGTACCAGCCCACTGGCCCTCTCTCTTTTCTTCTCCCGATCTTTTCCCCCTCCAGCGGGCGCGCGCGGCCCAGGCTCGAGGCGACTCTCCTTTCTATACGCTTTGCCCCCGTGCGGGTGCGAGCGAGAGAGAGAGAGAGAGAGAGAGAGAGAGGAGTCGGTGGATTCTGCGGAGGGAGTTGGGGAGCGAGAAGGAGGGAGAGAGGGGGGATGGGAGTGAGGGAGGGAGACGCAACTAGCACGGCGAGTCCAGAGCCGCGCGCGCGCGCGCGCTTTATACTACTCGGACTCTCGGTGCGATGCGTCTTTACGATCGTCAGCGACCCTGGTCAACAAAAGTTTATTGCCGTGGAGTCGGTGGCGCGGAGGATGGGGGGGGGCTTCGGGGGGGGGGGGGCGCTCCGCGGACGTCGTCCTCTGCTCCTCGACGCCGTGCAAGGTGTGCGCCTCTCTACTTGCCCCCCTCTCCACAGCCTCGCGCGACCGATGTCCGCTTCGTCTTTCCTCGGACGATTTAACTGCGCAAAACTCCGTCGTGCCCTCCCTCGGGAGAGCCTCGATCATCCTCTCGAGAGTCACGACGTACGTGTCCGAGGAGTGTGGGCGCGCCCGGTGCGGTGACGGCGGCTCGCGCGGCCATCGCAATTATACGATATACGCGCGATCGCGCTCGGCGGCCGACGTAGAATCGAACGTAAAGTTTATAACATCTCTATCTCCCTCCCCCCTCTCTCTCTTTCTCTCTGTCTCTCCATATATATATATATATATATATATATATATATATATATATATATATATACACATGGAGAATAAGGTATTATCCGGGAAAATTCGTTTTACAAAGGATCGAGACTTTGCGGTCTCGACGATGGTGTTGGAGGAAGTAGGGAGGGATGTGTCGATTATCGTAAAGAGAAATTTCAAAGGCTACCAAACTCGGCATCAAACAAGCGGGCAGTTTACCGGGAGGGGATCGTAATTGATTTAAGGTGACACGGCCGATGGTCGCGTGTCGCCGGCGTCGCTGATGGCTTGGTCGCCTTTGACGTGGGAATTTCTGGTAATCCTTCTGGAAGCTGCTGACGACAACGACAGATTGACGTTTCTTTCTGCACATGTACATTGGAATAATTATGTGTATTTCACGTGTCCGGAAGACCATTGGATGATTTGTTTTCAGTACTCTAAATAGACATCTTTAAGATATTCGGATTATTCTAATTCGTAGTAAAAATAATGATTGTGCGTAAAAATATATATCTATAATGAAATTAATATACTTATGATATAATATATGTTAATACTAAATAAACGAAAAATAGTGCAATTCCAAGTTCCGTTTAAAGAGTTGTTACCAATTTCGATTATGACCCGCGAACAAATTATTATCTTCTTTATCTAATAATTTGAAACAAAGTTTAAAGTTTTGCGCTTTCGTCTACCCATGCGTATTTCTTTTTAATGCAGCATCGCTATGTCAATAATTTGCGCAAAAAATGGAATCTGTTACTTTTCGATTGACATTAGTGGCGTTTAGGCTGGAATTTTATGCAAAAATATAAAATTCCAAATTTCAAATGGATTATAGTCATGTTTGAGACAATTTGAAATCTATTTTCTTTTTCTTGGGAGTGTGAATATAACGTATGTTAGCATATAGGATACGAGACAAACAATTCCAAGGCATATTTTACAATAGGACTATCAAAGCATTCTTAATATTTATGTGGTCTGTGCTATAATTGATTATCGAATATACATATATAGTTAAATATACTAACTATATATATATATATATATATATATATATATATAGTTACAAATAAAAGAAAATAAAATTAATTATGATTTTTAAATATTATTATTATTATTTGTTAATTTTCTATAACACATTTTCCAATACGAAAGTAAATAAACATGCCATTGTTCATTTAAAGTATTCAAGGCTGACAAAAATGTTCATCATATAATATTTACATTTTATTTTAAGATGTAAAAATAAGTTTGTCTTGGATGATTTAAGAAAATAAAAGCTTATGGTTTTAAAGTTATAATTGATATTTATATTAATTTCACTTTTATTTTTAATAAATTATAATCTTTGCTAAACTGAATTAATTATGTATTAAATATATTTCGAACACCGCGTATATAAACACAAAACAGTCAAACTTTACAGTAGTTTTTTATTAAGTATTTGATAAAAGATGAATTTTTGGACTAAAAAAGTTTTTTTTTTCAATTCATTGTATTAAATTAACACTACGTAAAATAGATATCAATTCCTTCTGTTAATCCTTCTGAAAGTGTATAATGAGTATATAATTTGAAAATGTCGTGTAAATGAGAGAAACGTCATACCAGCGATGTATCTCTCGTTATAGGAAAAAACTACAGTAATTCGGTGATCCAGTTCAAATTCTGCTGCGGGGTGATTGAGAGAAGCACCAGTGTAAAAATTTACATATGCTTTCTATACGGACAAATCCTAGACCTTCGTCGTTGATTTGCATGACCATTTGGAAGTCTAAATTGAGTGATATTAAAATAGCCTTAAAAATAATAATAATAATAATTATAAATGAGAAAAATATATAAAACAATCAATAGGGTTTTATTCATAATTTGAGAAAAATATGCGTCAGAGCATAAATAAATTGTTGTTCGGGATTCATTCGTGAATTACGCGTACGTGCGTCTGTGTGTGTCTGTTGAGAAAGAGGGAGAGAGAGAGAGAGCTCAAAAAATGAATGATACACCTATATAATCTTATACTGTGTTTTATTATGACACAGGAGAATAGCGAGGTTTCGAGCGAGGAATGAGATGTGGCACATCGAACTGAATACATCATTATCAAATAGCCCCGTACCCCCTCTCCGGAGGCAGCTTGGACACTCATTAAGTGCGAGATTCATTAAATTAGATCCCTCGAAAAGAGGCTGGAAAATTTCAAATTAAACGTGTTTCTTTTCAGAGAATTAGAGGCAGGGGGTACAGTGCCGCAGCTGAATAGAGGCACTTGTGGAGCGATCATATTTTGTAATTCAGGGACAAAATAGGAACGCCCCGAGTGAGGGCGTATGGTTGCTATATATATATATATATATATATATATATATATATGTGTGTGTGTGTGTGTGTGTATGGATGTGTGCATGGATGCATGCATATATTCACATAAATATGAAAAAGCGCACTGCAACACGCAGGTCGCCTGAACCTGAACAATCGGCGCATATAACATCTACTTTAGGCCCGCGCGCGGTAAAGCGCTTTCCTTCCTCCCGCCGCACAGGTATATATACAGATGCGCCGCAATTCTCGTCAGGCCGGCCGGCACAAATTCACAGAAAATCCCTTTGTATTAATGTCCGATTATCGCGGCCTCCCGTAGAGCCGAGCCAAATACTTGTATAGATATATAGGTGTAATACCGTTTACCGCCTCCACCGATCTCGTATATGCGTCTTCTTTACAGGGCTTCCGATGATTCTTCCTCGCTCCCCCCCCCCCCATTTTCTCATCTCTCGCCACCTTCTGTCGTCGAAAATCGTTTGTTTTCTTTTTGCCGATCCACCCAGCTCGCACACGCGTGTATAATATTAATATATTATATACAGCTCGGCTCGAAAGCGGGGCTCGTGCCAGTTTTATCTCTGATACAGATCAGCGGCGGGTTCCGATAGCCCATGCGTATATAACAATATAATCTTCCGGAGCCCCTGTGCCGAACAATAAGATACAATCCGAATTGGGCACTGCTTATACGAGCCCTGCACCGCTCAAAGACCAAATTTTTTTTACGTTTTTTGCAACGGTAATGCAGTTTTAAATTATATGCGAAATATAATAATTAAGTTGTATTTTACAAGAATATTTGTTAGAGAAATGCTGTTGTACCAGGTTGTACATAATCAGCAGCTGAATTAAAAATGCTCGCTGCTCGAAAATTTAAGTTTTCCGTGAATCGAACGCTGCGCGCTCACGCAGCTGCTGCTGTCGATCTAAATATAACGAGAAATATTAAATAAACTTACTTCGATCACACTGGATCATTCCGTACTATGATTTAAACTATTGAATTTTTATGTTCAATGAGCAAAATCCCAAGAGTAATTTGTTATCCGATAGCAAGATAATCCATTGTTTTTGGCGCTTAGACCTTGAAGGCATGAAGTAGAATATTAGAACCAGAACGAATATTTAATAAATTTATAAATTGTAGGTACATTATTGAATTACAAATTGTTGTGTCTTTATTTGGTTATAGATAAAAAATACATTATTAACATGTTTCATTTGTAGCTCATGAAGCTTTCTTTCGTGATATTATTTTGTAAATCTGACGAAAGAAAAATGCCCAATGTATATATTTAAATAAAGATAAGATGCCAATCTACTAGTATTATTATAACGATATTTATGATAAATCATTTATAACCATCGATATAATAATGATTTATTTCAATTAGAATGTTATTTTTCATTAACAATAATAATAATAATCATAACAATAATAAATAAAATAATTAAATTGAACAAAAATCCCTAAATATAGATTAGCTACTGTGGAGTCCTTTTCAGAGATGAGCAACGATTTCATTTCCGTCAGGGACTGGTCTACGATCTGCGATCAAAGCACTGCGAATGCGAGGAAGCGGAGCTGCCCTCGTTCATCTGTCATCTCGCACTACAAATGACAAACCAAAAAACGAGTGGACAACCCACACACACACACACACATGCATGGCATAAAAAATATTTAATATTTCATTCGGAACCCTAGGCTCGATTAGGTGAATATGAACTATAAACCGATAGAGAGGTACTTGAATGTACTGCAAATATATATACGTACATATGTCTGAACAGACACGCGCGCGCGCGCACACACGTACACGTACAGGCACACGCACACACATACACGCATACGAGGAAGAAGTGAGAATTCCGAGCCGCGAAGGAAAGCGTCAAAGTTTCGTTTACGACGCGCCTTCTAAGTTTTCGATGGCTGCGCGGAGAAGTTAAACAGGCAGAGAACGCGCCAAGCACGTACATCTTGGACGAAGCCGCGGGAAAATATGTGCATACACATATATACATGGGGTCATCGAGATTTATGGCTCACCGACTGAGAGAGAGAGAGAGAGAGAGAGAGAGAGAGAGAGAGAGAGAGAGAGCGAGATAGGACAGGCGTCATGTACAGGTATGTCTCTCTCTTTCTCTTTATTTCTTTCTCTCATATAATCCTGGAGGACCTTGCCTGTTTATCCAAGGAGGGGGGGCCAATGCTCATTACCGCGGGGGCAGCGAGTGAGGAAGAGATCGATCGATAGATAGAGAAAGGGAGAGAGAAACAGAGAGAGTGAGAACCCCGAAGCCGACATATATAGTAATAAGGATATGGCCTAAATCCTTCCCTCTTCTGCTGGACCCGACGAAGTGACCTTCCCGAGAGGGGGGCGGGGAGGGGAGGGCACATGTGCACCTGCCGGCCGACGCCTCTGCCTCGCGCGGCACCTGTGCACGCCCCGTACCCTCGTAAATGCGCCACCGTAAACACGGGGCCCTCTAGTCGCTACCTTCCCCTTTGGAGGCTGATCGGGGGGGGGGGGCGTGCGCGCGCCGCGAGTATAGCTTCAACTGTCGTGGACATAGTTCTTTCCACTTGATTTTTTTGTCGTCCGATAGCATCCCTCCTCTATAATATAACTGCGAAACGGTGCAGGTGACCAACGAGACTTTTATTGCGGCAAACCTACGATGGACCCACGAGGGGGGGGGGAGGGGAGAAGAGCGATTCTCGTCCGTGTTTACCGGAAAACGGCGTGTATATATATATATATATATATATATATATATATATATATACTCGCTTTGGGAGAAATGTCGCCGTGTCGTCGACGTCGTTTTCTGTATATTGCAATATACGTTGGCTCGCGTGGGGAAAGTTTTCGCGGGACGCTTTGCATAAAATTCACGCCCGAGATGCTGGGATTTACGTAAGAACGGAAGGGGACGATTAAGCGAAGCCGCGACGCTGCTCGAGGACGCGAACCTGCCGATCCTCGGGCTCTCGCTTCGCTCGTCGTCGAGGCGCGCGGTGTTCCGACACTCGACATTCCGAGGCTCGTGCTTGTTTTCTCTCGTGTAGCTCGCTACCGAAAACGGAAACTACATACTGTCGCATAAATAGATACATAAGTTTAATGCCCGGCTTAAATATCCTGCGATTTGATCGCTGCCCTGCACGCGTAAGCAGTGAAAGGAACGATCTATTGATCACGCCCATAGGGAACCGATATATGTAACGCAATCTTGGTAATACGTATATAGTTAGAAAAAATCCCCTACACTTTTATAATTTATGGATAATTTATCGTTAGAAAAGAAACAATTACAAACATATATTATTTTGGTCGTAAAATAATCTATTTTCATTTGTATTTATTAAGAAACTTCAATCACGTTATTAAGTTAATCCAGGTACGGTTATTTAAGCAAGTAATCTGTATCAGATCTTCTACACGTACATCGTTCTATGTCGTTAAGAAACATGTACACAATTGTCTTTACTCTATTATTCTTTGTTTTCAAGTTTCACAGGACATGCGTTCACCGTATAAATCAATGCATTCCTTGAAAAATTAAAAATGTATATCTTTTATTTTCATACAATACGACGCCTTGATCTATTTCTTATACATAGGACTAAAACTTGTGTTGAAACTTAAATGACTTAGAACGTATGGGGAACGCGCCAAACGATGGAATACACAACCGATTAAAATGCCTCAACGCTTCAGCGCCTCTAACAGATCAAGAGACATTCGTATATTATTCGTATACGAAAAAGTTTCGTTACAAACGTAAGGTTTTACATAATACAGTGACTGCTGGACGTTTTGTAGCATCTGACGAACTCGTAAATGAACGAAAATTATTTTAACCCTAAAATAGTAAGCGCTAATCAGATATCGTCAACGAATAAATGTTTTTTTTTTATTTTTTACTTGTCTTATGGACAAATTGCTATTTCTTGCGACAACTGCATCGGTATATTTCGTCAAAGTTATTATTAGTTCGAGGAAGTGAACGAGAAAAGTTTGTAATTATATAAATTTAGACGAGAACTTGGATTTTAGATTTTTATACATAGCAATGTTATAAAGATTACTATTCTTGATATTAAATTTTGTTGTTGTTATTGTTGTTATTATTATATGTCCTATTATAATTCATATTATTATGATTATTATTATCGTCATTATCCTTGAGACAAATGCATAGTGCGAGTGAAATTAAACAAGTGTATATATAGATATAGGCACGATTGCTCTTATACGTTTGCTACCGCGTGACGTTTGTAAAGTCTGCCGTACGGAAATAACGGAGACGTTAATATATATTTGAATTCGCGTAATGAAGGGAGTTCTTGCGACGCAAAACAAGGGGGATTTACAAACTGAAGAATATTAAAAGTTCCAATCGAGACTGCAGAAACGTCTAAAATTACGCGCGTTTCTCGCATCAATTAAAAGTTGTAGAAGGATCGATGTAATTCGCGATTTGCTGGAGTATCTCCCCTCGGGCCTCAGTTTCCGGGCTCTGCCCGACCGCCCGCCGCCCCCTGTCTTCGTCGCAGGAATTAATATTTTTCCAGACGTAGAAGACAATTAACGAGATCGATGATCGAAACTTTTTCCACGCCGGATTTATTTCGAGTTGTTTGCACTGCGGATGTTCGTAAAATAAAAATACTTGGCCGAACTGACGCATCCTCCTTTATTTCGGTTAATTATCTTGCGTCTAATATTGCATCCCATACGGTTGTTTTGGCGAACCGGATTTGGCCTTTAATTTGCTCTAAATTGCACGGCGAGGCTTTTGGCAAGGGGGCAGAGGAGGAGTGTGTCGAGAAAAACAGGTAGGCTTATATTTGAAAAACGCACAATGCTACGGATATGTAGGAGCAGATCGCTTTTGGGGCGTGTTAAATCCCGCCTGCGCAATTTGCTCCCTCCTCCGTCCCCCCACCCACATTATAAATTTTTCCCAGTTTTAGCCTTATATTTTCTCGTTGCGATTTTATAGCCGAGGCCTGGCAATAAAACGGGGAAACAAATTGGGGTCCATCATCGGTGATCTATTTATATATATATATATATATATATATATATATATATATATGTGTGTGTGTGTGTATATGTATATACGATGCCCACAGTCCACGTCTAATTGGAAACAGGTGCAGGGACGCATCGCAATGCGAGATCTCGCGGCGCATCCTCCCAAGGCAGAGGCTACATTATGGCCGCTCTATACATTTACGAAAATTCGTGGCAGAGGGCAGTGGTTCAACGGAATAAAGCGTGTGTGCACTTTTGTACGGCGTTCGGTGCGCGCGGTTGAATTATGGCAGCGAGTACCGGAGCTCATTTGTCTTGGAAGACTGGATTTCGGATTCAAACGAACGAATGATTATTTACGTCCTATCTTAAATTAATTATATATAGAATACACTTTTCGTGCAATCTCTTAAATTATCAGCGATAAGTTAGGAGCAAATAATTTATTGAGAGATGGAAACGAATTGTATAAGTTTTCAATAATACACGTAGAAGTTGGGACGCGGAAGATCATTTTATATAATTCCATTGGAACGTATACCTATTAATTATTTCCCGTTATTTTAATTTAATTTATTTCATCCGATTCGATCAGAAACGTTTTGCTAAATCATTCCCAATTACAGTTACGTTTATTTCCGAAACTTTATGCTAAATAATTTACTACATTTTCGCATTTATATATATTTTACACTGTTTTAGTTTCTTATTATATAATTTATCTTAAATTTTCATTTGTACTTTTTAATATTCAAGGAGTGTACTCTTATAATTCAATATGTATCTTCAATCAAATATTTTCTGGAAATTTCACGATTAATTGTATTAGGTATAAAATCTAGACAATGACATTAATAGCTTGTTATTCGGATATTCTATACGTATGGAGTGTCAAATTTTACGGTGCACAACAGAAACAGTTACGCAAGGAGATCTTTCTTTTTTCTTTTTCTATATTTTATATTTAAATGAAGTCCGCCGATTTTTCACGGGAGAAGTCTGGTCAGCTGTTAAAAATCGACTTTTTCACATCTATATTCTTTATGCTCGCGGACAATCGGCAACTGGAAAACGCGCTGCGTAAAACTAGTTATTATTTTCATACAATATGGAACTTATTCAATGTATATAGCCGTAAGTACTAAAACTTTTTCCCTCGATTCCATAAAGTTTTGTTGCTTTCGATCCTTATAATTATAAAGATATAATGTCGCAGGGCTATACATATTTTTATTGCATTTTTAATTATATATATATATATATATATATATATATATATATATATATATATATATATATATATAGATATATATATGAGGCACCCCTTGACGCCAAAAAGTACCGTTGTATATTACTGCACGAGGGTCTTACGTCCCTTATCCAATCGCCAAATGTTTTCTTTTTTATATATTGCATAAATATTGGCCAACGCGCAGACATAAATAACGAAATAAACGCGAATCCAGAATTTTTACAGTGTGACATTAGTCGATTTGATATAGTGAAATTTCTTTTAGCCCGCAGCTCTTACAATACATTATTTGGTTATATGCCTATATATATTGTTTCGAGTTGCAGTTTGGCAACAATCGCATAAAATTATTGCACGTATCGAGTGTGGCAAGGAAATAATTTGAAATGCCTTATTTCAATTTCCTATAAATATGTCACGATCCTTTTATAACGTTCAGTTTCAATAATCTATATGGTATGTAGGTCTGACAAAACTACGTTATGGTTCAAAGATACATAAACTTAATATATAAGTAAATTTCAGGTTTTGCTATAAAATCTTCAATATTGTTCTCTCGTAAAAATCGCGAAATACAATTTGAGGTATGTTATGTTTCAGTTTTTTAAGACGTCTTAATTATAGTACAGTGTAAACTACACTAGATGATTATTTCATTTTTTCGTTCGGAAAAAGTTTAAGTAAATTATCTAAATATCGTAAAATAACTGTTTTAAAAAATTTATATATATATATATATATATATATATATATATATATATATCAGTTGTTTATACATGGAGTAAATAATCGTTTATTATGAAAATATAGATTTTTCTGAACAAAGAATGACTATTCATTTTAGTACGAAAATACAACAATATATTAAAAATATTTTCTAGATGAATTTCGAAATTATCATAGTATTTTATGCAAGATTGGCGTAAAAAACGTACACCATAAGTGGCATATATAACAGTTTAAGTATTTTATAGCGTATAATCGATGAAATCTTCTGGATTATAAACTAATCAATTACTTTTTAAAACAGAGACGAAAAAATGTGAAACTTTATGCCTGCTTTAATATAAACATATTTTATATCGAACTGTTGAAAATGGAATGGAAACCATATTATCCATAACGAATATCATCTTTTATATTTTACATTTTTTAAAACCTTCGAGTAATTTACGCAAGATAATTGGTAAATAAAACATAAACTATATCGACACGTCTGCAGATACCTTTATTATGGGTAGAATCAGATTTATAATAACCTTACATACTTAAAAGATGAAAAGTAGTTATATTTGAAACTATTTTTATGAAAAATAGTACGATTGTTGTATTGGATTATAAAAATTTCAGAATTAGGAGTACATTATATTCTTAAGAATGTGTTAATTTTTAGTGGTAGTTTCAGTTCACACATATTGCAGTATAAATTGACTCTTGTGAGTAATTATTTTATATTTGTTCGTATTTTATATATGATCACAGTACTTCTACAGTTATATTTCAATTTTAATTTATTTGAATTAAATTTTTAGCTTATGAGTCAAAACAATTAAAAAAAACACGATAAAAGCATATAATAATTGAATTTCAAAATTTTTTTATATTTTTGCAGATTTTTTATATATGCTTTTTTCGTGTTTTATTTTATTTCTTTTGAAATTGACCAAATGAATTTGGTTAATTTTTAAATTTCCTTCCATGTAACCATAAAGTAATGTCGAATGATTATTTGAATTACATATTTTCAAGAATATAAATGTTATTATACTATATGTGTACAAAAAGTAATAACTATATGTTTTCGATGATGTCACATATGAATTATCAATATAATTTAGTCCATTTGTGGTCTGAATTGGTAATACTGGTAACGACTGTCTAATATCTTCTAGTGTGTATCGAAATTTAATACATCGCACCCCATATGTCCGGCAGTATCGGAACCACTCGGATTATGATTAAAATTTTCAATATTAAATTGGCATTATATATTAAAAATTGACGTGTTTGTAATAATTATTACATTATTTATCGTTTGTTAGTTTAAAAAGACTTTTCTTTGAGTTATGTATAGCAACGCATAATCCATTAGCTTGATACTCTAGTACTCTAAATAAGCGTTCGCTATATAATATATATATATAGTAAATCTTTCGCTACTCTCGATGGCACATCTACCTCGAGCAAAGTTGACGGCTTGCTTCCGTGCGCGATACGGAATCGCAATTTCTTAAATTTATTAGACCCCGTGTGCCTGGATCGACGGTCGTCTTTCATTATGGCGCGCACGGGCTCGTTCTAAGCTCCCGCTTGTGTCGAAAAAGGCCGCATTAGCTCCGATTGGCCCACCGCACGAGTCCAAAACGTAAAAAAGGTAGCGCTCTGCAACTGCATCGCACTCGCGCTATCTCTTTACGGGAAAAGGGATGGCTATAGGGTGCGGACTTTAACAATCGACGGGAATGAAGGAAAAAAGTTGGCCGTGACGCCGTCCTACTGGTTTTCTCAATGGTATACACACACACAGACAGATTTGTGTATGGGTGTGCGTACACTTAGCCAATTCCACGGAATCGCACGAAGATTTTACCGAAGTAAATATATATGGCGCGATATCGTGGCGCCGCCGATGTTATCGCGCGCAAAATCGCCGTCACGCTACCCGTCAGGTGTGCGCCTACAAGGTTTTGGTACCGCTTAGATTCGTGCATTTATATATATATATATACGGTCAGGGGTAGGGGAGCTTGCGCACCTCTCGTGTGCCGAGCGTATTAGGGCACGTCAGTGACTCTATAGTTCGTCACGCGCGCGCGCGGCGTTCTCCGTTTTTTCCCGTGCGCCGCACCCCCTCCGCCTCTATATGCATAAATGCCCTGGAGCAAAGAGCTCCGAGTGGCGAGGAAGCGGAGGAAGTGTATATAATTATACATAAATATACGTGTATGCGTGTGAATGTGTGCGAGTACATGTCCGCATCTCTCTTTCCTTCTCTCTCTCTCTCTCTCTCTCTCTCTCTCTCTGTTACTTCCCCTTCTCTCTTTCTCTTTCCCTCCCGCACTCGTTTCTCTTTCTCTCGCTCGAGCTTTGTGCGAATGTATTTTTTAATTATTGATTTTAATGATGAGGCGACTCTGCCGGCAACGCCATCTTGGATGCTGGGCGGAGTGTAAGAAGCGGCTCCCCTATAAGCTTTTCTCACTCCCTCTCGCTCCAGCACACGCATTCTTTCTCTCTTTTCATCTTCGCTGCACGGCCAGCGCGAGGCGCGCGCGCGCGCCTTGCCCTCTCTCTACTCTCTCTCTCTCTCTCTCTCTCTTCCCCCCCAACGGCCTGCCCCTTCCTTCGCCTTCTTCTTTCTCGCTCTCTTCTTTCTCCTCCCGCCGCGGCTTTTTCGCGCGCTTCCTATCTCCGTCGGCTCTCCCTCGGTCTTCTTTTTCTTTCTCCCACTTTCTTGCCTCCCTCTCGCTCCCCGCTTTCTCGCGCACCCGCGATCCTCGTCGTCCGCGTCGTCGTCGTCCGCGTCGTCGTCGTCGTCGTCGCCGTCGTCGTGGTCGCGCGTATAGCCGACCCCCTCTCCTCTCCTGCCTCCTTGCCTTCTCGTCCGCGCCCCCCTCCCCTCCGCGCGCTGTATATACCAGCGGGCCGCGGTGCCCCGTAGCTCGCGTCGCGCGCACCGCGAGATAGACGGATGATAATTAAGAAAGCGGCCGGGACGCGCGAGACGCAACGCTCGCGACGCTTGGCGTCGCTCGGCGTCCCTCAATTCTTACACTCCGTGACTCGCATAATATCGGGACGCTGCGCCCTCGTCGTCCTTCTCCGGCTGCTCGGCTCTTTTATTATTTGCGCCCTCGAGCTGCCGAGCCACGCCGCCTTCTCTTTTCGGCTTTAATTATCGTCGCGCCTTTATGTATCGCGCGCCCCGACGGCGTTCGCACCGCGGGCGGCCGAGCTCTCGGAGCTCCCTGTCTTTTCGTGGGGAACGCTCGGGCCGCACGAAAAAGCGTCCTTCTGATTAAATGACGATGAGCCGCGAGCGCGCCGCTCGAGCGCGCGCACGGGCCACTGTGCCCGTATCTCGAACTAATTTTCCCTTCACGCCGGAGAAATTGCGTTATTTCCGATTCTGTAGCTCTCCGAATCCTCGTAGGACCACCACACGTCTTTTTTGTATTATATATATATTTTAACCAGATGGCTTAGCAGAATTTATTTGATCGTTATTCTTTCTGTTGCAGATTTTTATAGAAACAAATGCCGAATAAAAGCCCATTTTAATTCCAATTTTAATTTCTATAGTACTGGGTTTGCCGAATTTTTAAAGACAAATCACTTCATATGGAATTCTTGATTAAATTCTTGACTGGATTTCAATATAACCTACCTTGAAGTTCGATACGCGTGAAATAATTTGCTTTGATTAGAAATACGTCGCAACCGAGAAAAATATACAATTTCTCTATATACCTTGAAACTAGAAATGAAATATTTACCTCGAAAATATTATATGTATATGAGTGATATTCAAGAATTTTCCTTTTTAACTTCAAATTTGAGTTTAACTTGTTAACGATAATCTTGAGGTTTTATAAAAGCATACTAAGAATCCAAAATGGAGGCGTAGCTTATCAAGATTAATTATTAAGGCTGGACCGAAATACGCTTTACGTATTGTTTATATGGAGTTTGATTAATTTTATGTATAATAATATCTTATCAAAATATATACGATTACACTTATAGTAGTATCTCTGACTAACGAGAACTTATAAAGGGCGAACTGACTTAAATGACTTAAAACTGACTCAAACAACTTTTTAAATATATATAAACATATAAAAATACAGTAATTAGGAAAGGCAATGGTATTGTGGGATGTTCAACTGTACGCTTGTAGATCATTGATATCAAACATGAAAATTTTAACGAATTATGAGACACTTACCATCGGCAACATTAAATCTGCACTGTAGGCCAAAGATAAGTAAATAATTGGAAAAAATGATTATGAATACTCATAAATAAATTTACTCTGTTTTCTACTTAAACAAAAATATTTTCATTTATATTAACAATATGAAAATTAATATAATAACAGATAAATTGTCAGTTGTTTGAAACACGAATGTAAGGCGCGTATGAATAAGAGTTACAGGCGCGCGCGCGCTTTAATATAAATTTAACTGAATCTAATGCGTGTGCTACATACACACATATAATATATATATATAGCACAAGCAAACTAGAAAAATCAGTGATGGCGCTGTTGCCGATGCTAAGAAGGGAAGAAGGATGCTACGTAGATGCTGCGTCGGAGCAAGAGCGATCGGGTCGTGTGCAAAAAAAAAAGAGAGGGCACGCGAGCTCCCGAACTTCGCTGCCTCGCCCCCCCCCCTCGAACTTCCGAGAAGCGTAACCGTCGAACACTTCCCCTTACACCTTCTTTACCTCGGATATGCCAGAAATATAATTATGCATTTAACAAAAATATTCTACGGACATAAATGTTTTTTTTATATGTATAATCTATACGTAAACAACCATGCATAAGGTTAGATTATTGACAGATATATTCTATTTGTAAAGTTTTAAGTATTATTTTAACCTCGAAAAACAATGAACACTGATGACTGGTAATTTCTTACAATTCTTCTCATACCTTGTTTATATAATCTCTTACTGACATAATAATTCATTATACAGAAAGATATTTTTTAACACGGTGTGAAATCTCTGACTTACATAGAAATTATTTTCTAATGATACATTCACAATTGTAATTAAAATTGCTATACTATCCATGCTGTCCATGTTTGGCTCACAGTTGTGGTTTAGTGTAAGATGGTTTGAACGCGGTTCTAGAGTCAGAAAGATACTATAATAATACATGTTTGTTTTTACTATATATATAAGCGTTACTGTAATAACCTTTTTAATTCATATTCAATTCTGTTTGATTTTTATGTTAAAACCTTATCGGTATTATTTTCCTTTTTCTAACTATTAGATTTAAGCTAATACTATTGAAATAGTTTAATTTATGAGAAGTATAATTAAATTTTTTTTTAACTAACCACGATAGCGTATCGTTCAAAATATCAATTAAGGTCTAAAAATTTCTATTATTTATTGTTGCTTATTTATATTTTTAGTTTGCAATGTAATAGACACTGTTTTCAAATGTATTTTGAAAAAGTATAATTTCAACTTTGCTGGCACCACCTTAAATTTTGGCGAGCAATGGTCACAGTAAATGGTTTGGATTCCCAATTGAATTTAATATTTATAGACCAAAGCTTGCCCCATATGGCAACACTGCGAGCATTCTTTAAGAAACATAATAAAATGTTTTCAAAGTTTAATTTAAACGAAAAGTAGGTGTTGTGAGCAGTAAAAGGTATTTTTAATATATTTAACATTTTGTAGTAATGCCCAATATATGAGGGTTTCATACATAATATATGGTATTTGAACGAGGTTTAGAAAATATGCTTCAACTAACCTTTGAACAAATTCGAACCTGAAGCTCGAATTTGTTAGAATATTTATTAAACGCTCGAACTACTTAAGTATTCGAATGCAACGATTGAAATTGGAATTTTCTACGTATCTATGTGAGCGTCGATCATTCGAACTGTGCGATTCGACTAGTTATTCGATATATTCGATCAGCTTCTGTTTTAAGGATAAATTTTAAGTTTATCTGGATAAGTTTTGTAGTTGAGATTTTGCATTCTAAATTTGAGTTAGTTTGAAATTACCGAAATACCGAAATTACCGAGACAAAATATTACCTGCTATTATCGGTATTTCAGTTGTGCATATATGTTTCAATTCACGCGAAATAATTGTTTCATACAAACTCTCGTTTATACATTTCATTTTATAAATGTCATTTCACTACTACAAATAACAAATAAAAATGAAAGATTTTCAAAAAAAAATTAATCATCGAATCGTCGATAAGTAGGGCATTATCGCAAGATTTACACGCATTACGAAGTATAACTTTTCTTTTTATTACGACACCCAGTAAAAATTCAAGTGTCTAGTTATTCTTACGTGCTATAGGCACGTTTATATAATGGGGGCAAACGAACGATAAAGATTTAAGCGTGCTAACGAGGCATTGTGTTTCGTTGTATGGGGTTAAAATGAAAACATGTCGCCAATTAAAGTACAAAACAAATCAATCAAATGTTAAAAATCGCATATGGGAGTTGAATGCCGCGCATGATTCGACAGAATATCGACGATATACGCAAGTGACTCAGCCGTTTATAAAGTGGGGCTCAAATATATCGAGGGAACACCCACGGTGCGTATATATACCTGCTCATGATCAATTCACAATGGGGTTCTCTTTCAACGGATGCTTCGAGATTTTGAGTACTTAATATACAATTGCACTATTTATCAATAAAGATTCGCTCGACTTTCACAGACGATATTTTCATATATAATATACACAGACGCGTTCAGCCCATACACGCAACCTCGGAATTTACTTTTCAATATAACGTATCTGGAAAATCAGTATAATGAATTTTAATTCCATAAAGATTTATTTAATGTTTTGAGAGAAATAATTTTCATAAACGCAATAATTTTCCTTGCGCTTGTTCAAATTATTATATTATAAAATGTATTAAAAAAGCTAAAATAACAAAACTTATGTAAATACAGATACACTCAGATATATATTTCTATAAAGTAAATCTTGTTTTAATAATAGTACTTTATAAATGTTCGTGAGATTATTGTTGTACGCAATAATGTTATGTCTTCGGACAATATGTATAGTTTTGCATAAAGAACTCTTCGTTACAGCCAGGGATGCTAATGGGAGACCATTTTACTTCTGTCTGGTCACTGTATGACGGACGATGGTATCATAGTAAACAATTTAAGTGTTATTTACATATTTATTTATAAGTACGTACGATACGCAGTAATATATTAACGGCTCTATTCTTCAATAAAGGCGAAAGGGATGACAGCCTATTGCATTATTAGTTAGGACAGTATAATGATATTCATACACCTTATACTAGCAAATAAATAAATCAATTTTTGCGTCTCTCTTTTTTGGATTTAAACTTATTGGCGTTTCAAAAGCTTTTACAAATTTCTCACTCTCTGTAAATACATAATTCACAATAAGAAAATGTATTTTAACAATTAATTATCCCCCAGATAATGCAACAATATGTATATATTCATAATTGTAGCTTTTAAAGAAAAAAAAACAATTTTTTAATAATGAAAATAAAATGAATCAAATCAAAAATAATTAAATCAAGGCAAGAATAAACTATTGAATTAATATATGTTAAGTAATAATTCTATAACTGTTAATTTCTTTAAATTTATAGTATTGCGAAAACTTATGGAACACATAGTATAATGATATTAATGATCAAACTTACATGAGTAAAGTATAGTATATATGCATACCATTATTCGATTTCAATATAGGCTTTATGAATCTCAGTTTTCAATGTAAAATTTACCAATGTAAAATTCCGAGATAAGATTCTTAAAAAATTTATTGCTATAATTAATATATAATTATGTCTATATTACATTTAGAAAGTAATACCGACCAATAAAGATTTTCTAAACTTTGAATACATCGCCAATAGAAACCTTTTTTTATAATCCACCGACAGTTCTAAGTCTACAACTGAGAAGACTTTATTCCTTATTTGCTACTACCGCTATTTCTCTCTCTCTCTCTCTATCTATCTACTTCATCTTTTCTCCACAGCTCATTGTCTTAATTGCGCAGATTGTATTCATCAGATTACTCAAGAAGAGTCAGGCAACGACGAATATACATACATACTATGTATATACACTTACGTACATAGAGGGACTTTTGTCGATTACGTCTCGCCGAACTACACTGCGCGCGCATTAATCAGCACAATTGGCAAGTAAGGAGTCCACCTGCAGGCACATATAGCGCGCGGAGAAACCCGCGTCTCGAGCGAGGAATGGTATATACATAGACTAGGAGGGGTCGAGTCCCGCCAAGAAGGGTGAGCGCGTACGTAAGAAGATCACGTGGCTGGGCACGCGAGTTGGCTCCGCGTAATCATATATATATATATATATATTCGACCGAAAATTCATCGTCGTCCCATCGAGTCTATTTCTTCATTTAATTACTGAATACATGTATAAATGCCGTATATTCGCATTGAGTATACAATGAAATCGTATCGAATCTGTTTTTTTTTTTAAATTAATACACAGCCCTTTCTTAAAATAAATAAAAATTGAATAATTTTATTATTCAATAAATAATATTCAATTGATACTAACCATCAAGAAATAATCCTTATTTAACTTATAAGACTTCCTATTATAGAAGCATTATTGACTTCTACGTTACTAATGTATTTAGCTTTAAAGCTTTATTTTAATGCATAGATGTATAATATGCAAAATTCTTTTAACTTTTAAATTAATGTCATTTCATTTAGGAAAATTATTGTTTCTAAAATAATCATATCTAGGGTGTCAGAATTACTCTTCAATTTCATCTAAACTACTATTTAGACATATTAATTAAAACAAGTTTGTCTGCATTTATATTAATTTAAACTATCATTTTTTTAGACAAACTTTATGCGAAGTTCTTCAGATTTGGAAAAATTACATAAATAATAAATCCGATTCAAAACTTTAAATATAATTATATTTATAAGTACAAAAAATCATGTATTAAAATTATGGAAAACAGTTATAAATGTTTGATACCTGTAAATAGCTAATAAAATAAATAATAGCTCTTAAAATAATATTTTATTAAAAATACAGGGATTTAAGGTGCATTTGAATGTAATAAGTAAGGCATTCATTTTATTCGTAGATTTAATCGATATACTCGAGATGGAAATGATCGGTTACCGGTCGTTCTAGACTACCCTTCTGAGTCAATTGCTCGGTTCATTGTATCGAATTCAATATCACCCACTCTGAAAACTCAATTTTCATTTAACCTTTTAAGTCAATCTTATTGTGAATATTATAATAACGATTATAGTGAATATTATATGGCGTTACTAGATTGACTATATGCGAAGAAATAAAAACGATCGGCTTGAAATTCAAACAAAAAGTGCTGTCTCAACAGTATAATGCACTCTGTCACGAGTCCATGAAAATGGTGGTCAAATTGAATGAATTGCGCGTTTACTTGATTCCTTGACAATCACATTTTCCGGATATGACATTTAATGTTTTCCAGCTATTTGTGGGATATCAAGAGAACGATCGAGGGAAAGAAATTTAGCTCAAATCCTTTTACAAAAAGTTATGGAAAAATTAGAAGAGCACAAACTAAATGTATTATTGAATTCATCATTTTCTGATACCGTAAGGTGGACGATTCTGTTTAAATTAACAAAGGAGATAAGGTATTCTATTCTCTAGATTGACTATTGACGAAAGTTTAATAAGTCTAAATGTTACACACGACTTAAATACTTGTTCACCTAGTCGGAAAGTGGAAATTAAAATAATATAATCGCTTAAAAAGATAGCGTTTTGCGTGCTAGCTTTGATTACTTGTCTTTTAATTTACCATCCAAATGACCAAAATCGTTGTACAATAAGAACGGTGTCTGTTTTATCCTTTTCGAAATAGTGAATCGTGACCATATTTTGTAAATTTGAAAACAAGTGTCCATTGCTTTTCCTACAGAGAAACCGGTATTCGCTGTTTTCGGCGTACTTTTGCCTAGGCCAACTTACTGTTTTGACTAATATTTGATATCGAACGTATTACGGTGGATCTACGTTTCATCTCAGTCACAAAACGATACTAGAAATACCGTGGATTACGCGGCAAATTCTTCAAACATGATTTTGAAATGACCTTTTTGGAGAGCTCTTGTAAACATCATGCACTCAGTGCTTGCAGGATATGATGTATCATTTCGTACCAGGTGCCTTGTGATTTTTTGCTAGGATTACTTCGGTACTAATCTTACTTCAGCCTCCTCAACGTGCAACATTTGCAATGCTTGTCCAGTCACTGTTAAATTTATTTATTCCATAATAAATGACATTAAATGCAGAATGACATACACCATGGATTTTTGTAACCTCAGCTGGCATTTAAGTATAAATTTAAATTTCGGCAAAAAGTATATGAGCAGTCACTTTAAGATCAAAGAAAAACCAAAAAATAAGTAATATTTTTTACGTATAACACATTTTTAAATATTAGTAAAATTGATATAGTGGCTGATAAAATATTAAGAATAAAATCATGTAATCATAAAATAAATAAAAATGCTTTATTAAATTAAATATTATTAAAAAAAACAATATTTAGATTAATTGAAAATGAAAATGAACACAATTTATTCTATAAAAAGAAATGTTTTGAATCGATAGATTTCTTTTGTAATATTATACATTTAACAATACTTTTCGGTACTCTAACCTTAAAGCCTTTATTTACTTGAAAATCACATGCCTTATTTATTATAGTTACGGGCTATAATGCAACAATCTTTTTACATACAACTTACTTGTAGTAAATAAAATGTATCAATAAAATTTTCCTTTGTATTATCATACTGTAATACCCATAATGATCTAATAATTAATCGTTTATATTCAATGCGTATTAGCACATGACTGTTATAATCTTACCTGAAATCGCAATCGAGAAGTACATATCTATAATAATAGACGCACCTTACAGTGCCTGAATGGGCTGTGCCCGAGCGGCGCAGCATAGTCGTTAGTGATTATGAAGGAGCGAGGAAGGTAGAGTTAGAGTGAAAGAGAGAGAGAAAGAAAGAGAGAGAGAGAGAGAAAGAGAGAGAGAGAAAGAGAGAGAGAGAGAGGAGAGAAGGAAGATAGAGACGAAAGAGAGCTAATCGGCTAATATCTCTAAGATAACTATCTATATATAATTCTACGCGAGCGATCGAGAATCTCTAATATAAGATATCTCGAAATATATACAGCGCCAAATCGTAGCACATCTCTCTATCTCTCGCCTCTCGCCCTCCCTCTCTCCGCTCTCATGCCAACCACCTTCTACTATTTCTCCTCCTCTCTCTCGTCTCCCCTCTCTCCCTTCCTCTCTCCTATCTCTCCTCTCTCTCCTCCTCTCTCTCTCCCTCTCTTTCTCCCTCTCTCTCCTCTCTCTCTCCCTCTCTCCTCCCTCTCTCTCTCCTTTTCTCTCCTCTGCTCCCCACTCTGCTCTCTCCCCTCTCTCTCTCTCCTTGTTTTCCTCTCTCTCGCTTCCCCCCCCCCTCTTTTTCTCTCGCTGTCCCTTTCTTTCTCTCCCTCTCCCCCCCGAAAATTGCCCAATCTACATATGTTCACCCTTCCCTTTTTATATTGCCCCGTTAAGTTACTCTATTATACAAGTATGTATCTTTATAAGGAAATATGATTCAGAATCTATAATAATTATTATGAAATATTAGAATAAGTTCAACCTTAAATCCAGATTATACAAGATTGATATAGAAATAAAATAGGGTATGTCGTTAATGTAGCGAATAAAGAAACATAATCTATTACAGAAATATGTAACAATCTTACATCTATTAGCCAATGAAATAAAAGGCGCATTCTCACTCTATCGGTACTATTAGAATTGTTACAATCTATTGTGATTTTTAAAAGAGTGAACGCAAGCTTCTTTCCATCGTACAGATTTGATAAAGCTCACTTAAAAGCTGCTTTTACAGATAGTGTGGTCTAATTTTGTCAGACGCCTTCCTAAAATCGAAAAGCATGAGTATGGTAATCACATCTCATCCCGACATAAGATGAACTGTTAACCTAGTAGGTCAGATTTCATAGAGTGAAATCATCTAAGTCCAATTGTTATAAAGAATCAGTGAGGCTTGCATGAGATGCTCTTGTATTTGATTGCGGACTATATTCTTCAAGGAGGTTGGATGTTTGATGCTTCTTTTAAATGATCATACAGAATTAAAAGGAGGAATTGACCAGCCTCACCAACAAGTTATCCATGACAGATGTGAAATTTTGAAGGGATGCCATCGGATTTACGCAATTATAACAAAAGATAAGATTTAGCAATTATAACGATATTGATATTGATATACTTTTAAATATAATTGAAAAAAAAATTCTGATACCAAGTAAATATTTATTTATTTTCTACCAAATAAATAATTTTCTTAAATTAAGAAAATATTCACTAGATTTAAGACGACGTGGTTTGATTTAAGTGGACTCTTCTTGCATCAAGTAAATACATACTTCGTTTAAGAAGATACTTTCTCAATTTAAGTAAATTATTTACCTGGTATAAAACAAGAAAATATTTACTTCAGGACAGAAATTTTTCCAGTGTATAAAACCTTATTTAGAGACAGGTATGAGTATTTTCTTATAATTAAGAATATGTTATCAGAATAGAACACCTTATCAAAGTACTTCATTAAATTTCCCGAGTAATAGAAGCCATCTAATTCCTTTCCATACTCACTCAACAGTCTACGCACGTTAACTTCCAAAATATTTTGGATAAGTTTATTTAATAAAAAAATGCACAGTTTCGAGTTTGAAATTTTTAAAATCTAAGTATAGGATAAGTTATTTTTTATCTGAGACATCTCAAGAATATATATGGATTCCAAACTAAGCAGTGCAATGTCGTTATCCAACACTTTGATCCCAAATCTCTGTCCCCTAAAACTCTCGAATTGGTAAAATCGATAATATTTTGTTTGCTAGAAAAGGGTAATGGCACCTATTAATGTATAATGTATGAGTGTCAATGTGTGATGTGGGCATGAATAAACGAGTTAGATCATGCACGACTAACTGAAGAGATTGATCAGCTATTCAATTTCAAAAAATGAGAGGAGAAACTTTCTTCATTTGTATTGCTTTATATGTATAGATGTAGAGGTGCGCGAGCGCGCGCTCGTGTAATAGATTATTGTTGATATCCAATTTGGAATAATGACAATAAAAATAAATTATAATACAAAATAAGATAAGAGTATAATTATCTTGCAGATAGGCCACACTTTATGACAAATTGTCAATTTGTAAAATAAACAGTAAAAGTAGTATTGTAAGTAATTCGATCTTTTTCATTAATATAATTGTATAGAAAGTTCTGGAGAGATATAAAAATCGAATTCATTGGCGTATTATAGATACAAGAAGAGGAAGGACAGAAAGATTGGTAACAATCCAATGATTTGGATTTGGTCTTGGACTCGCGCGTTCTTGCCGCGATGCATTCGTAGACGCGATGCGCGATCGATGGAACATTGTTTGCACGCGCGCGCGTTGTCTAAGAATATTACACACAAGTAGAAGCGACCGATGCGCGATCGGCCGCGAACCGTCTGCGACGCGACCAACTGAGCGCACTCGACATCAGCAGAGTATATAGGAAGACCCGCGATGGGTAGCGCTCCCGTATGCCCAACGTGCCTGTCGCGCGGACCTCCAGCGGCTGCACCGTCGTCGTCGTAAGGACTCCCCCACCTCTCTTTTAGTCTCCGCATTAATGTATTAATTAATGCGTAACTTCATATTTAGTAATATGCATTAATGTATATCAGCTATTTGATAACGCAATCTTACAAATCTGCTCATTATTCGAATTCACGTATTTTACAAATATAATCGAAATTTGCTTTCTTTTAATACTCCAATCTTTTTCTAATCGACGCATATGGTACATACGTATTACGCTTACAGTAGCCGGAGGAACCGTTGGAGACAAATTTTCTCCGCTCTTTTGTTTTTTTCTCCCTTTCATTTCTTCCTTCCACGTCTGTCGCACGGATGATGTCGACCGACCGCAAGCGAGATTGTGCAAAGCACTTTTAGAAAGTCGAGCGCGTGAGCGCATGCACGCATGCATGGTAAACGGCCGGCTGTAATATAGTTTATTATACCGAAGAAATTTTGGGTATTACGACAATCGCCTTCTTTATTCTCCATTGGTGTTATATATATATATATATATATATATATATATATATATATATATATATATATATATATATAAGGTGGTCGCGCTCGTTTTACCATTACGTGAAACGGAAAGTTGTGGTTGTATTATATATATGTATATATATATATATATATATATATATATATATATATATTTATAATATATAGTGTCACGAATCGCGCGATGGGTGAAAGTCAAGCGGAATCTTTTATTGCGCAAAACTATACGAATACTGGATGCATCGATGATTATAACTCATTGTAATGAACAAAAGGTGTCGATGTGCAAAAAAGTAAGGGAGGGGGTTGGTCGAGGACAATGGATTTCGATTATACAAGTATTTAATACTCGGAATTAATGAGCTGTAAAGTTTAGCGTTCGCGCGAAGTTCTATTATAGAATGACGGAACTTTTCGAATATTATATACCGGTGGCGCGGCAGCGGTCGGGCGCGGGAAAGAAAAAAAATTTAAAGTACCGATGCATGGAATAAGGCGTCGGGGATCCGCGGTTTTCATAGAAAATCGAAAACGTTTTATGGCTCGAAACCGATGTTCGAGATTTTCTATTTAATGGCTTTTTCTCTCCTACGGATACACGGCGGCCCGCTTCGCGGATAAATTGCTCATGCCCGGCGTTTATATTTGTATTGCGACATCGTTAATGCGAATTGATTGTATTCGATACTCGGAAGAGAGAGAGAGAGAGAGAGAGAGAGAGAGAGATGTCGACTGAAAAATAATTCATTTGTGTATAGCTGGGTCGCACGATGCGGGGCGACTCCACCTTTCAATTAACGGTGAAAGCGGGAGGAAAGCACTGAGGGGGGGGGGGCAAAACCGCCACGAGCTCGCTTCGCAACCGGTCGAGTCTTATATATATATAAATATATATCCACATATACATACACAAACATACATTCATAGACATACGCATACACATTCAACTTGGCTAGTGCTCTGTAGCGATCGCCGAGATAAAATCACGAACCGATTGCCGCCCAGTGCGTTCGACGCGTGGTCGGGGTCTGCGTACGCGACGATATAAGAATGTGTATTATATATGCGCTCGTTCGACCGTTTGGGCACGTCCTTGCAAATGTTGCAAAGCCGTGGATAATCCACATAACAAAAACGTACGAGCGACTTTCGTTTAAAGTTTCCGCGTGAATATTTTTATCTTTTTCAGTTTCTATTTTCTGTGTGTGTGTGTGCGTGTGCGTGTGTGTGTGTATGTGTTTTCTATGTAGCGCGAGTTACGGCGCGCTCGCGCGCGTAGCTCGAGAGAGGTGTCGGCGAGCATATTTATAAAAAAAAGGGGAATCGTGTGAAGTACTAAGCGAGTAAAAAAACTCGGCAGTCCGTGTATGATACTGGCTCGGCGTGTCTTGAAATACACATAACGGAGAAGCCCGTATATAATAAAGAGGATCTTGTGGTGCGGGAGTGAGCAGGGAGGCAGATCGGCATAGAAATAAAACGAAATCAGATCGGCTCGGTTCAGCGTTCCAGAGACGGAGGTATAGAGCGGATGAGAGAGAGAGAGAGAGAGAGAGAGAGAGAGAGAGAGAGAGAGAGAGAGAGAGATAGAGTGAGTGGAGGGAGGATAGGACCGTAAGCATTTGCCGTGTCCGAGCAATTACCGTTCGCCGAGAAACGGGGCATGCATCATCTTCGCACATCTTTATATTCGATTTCACGTATCTGCCCCTTCCTTGTCCCTCCGTACCTCTACGGTCGCTCCCTCGGGTCTTGCGCTCGACTTTGCTCGTAGATCGATGCGGCGCTGTGTCTGTATATAATATATATATATATATATATATATATATATATATATACACACACATACCTATGCTCGCACATCCACAATGCCGATCTGAACACGGAACTTGTCCTCTTTCCTCTTGGCCTTTGTACGGCTCTGCACAAGTACATGTGTATTTCTATCTCTGACACAGATAAGAGAAACACACACGCGAGCATGCACGCACGCACGCACACACACATAGATAGAGAGAGAGAGAGAGAGAGAGAGAGAGAGAGAGAGAGAGAGAGAGAGACGGGGAAGGAGGTAGAAAGAACAACTCACGGTGGCTTTTAAACTGTTGCATATACGGTAGAACGCAAATCAATTTAGTTGAATAAAGCAAGCTTTGTATGTATATTCATTCCTGGGCTTTGCTCCATAGTGATTTCCTCGTACATCATGCGCGTCGATATTATTCCACGATACATTTAAACGCTTATACATTTGATGAAATTCTTGTAATGCCGTTTTAAAAATAATCATTTTTATATACCCTCGCTTTAGGACAATCATTAATGCTTTATTTTTACTTTATATATGTATACATATTGTATTCTGTAAATTTATAATATAAGATATAAAATGTTAGATTGGACTATGTTATTTTAAACATACCAAAAAGTATAAGACAATTTCTATAAGAATCAAATAACTTTAAATCTGTACGCTTTATTGGTTTTCAATACGATATTTATTGAATTAGATGCGGAAAAAATATCATATCTTTCTAATTTAGAAAAAACAATGAGTTGACAATCTGCGATTCCGATGATCCTTGGATATAGTTTTCTTTATAATTCTATATTGGTTTTTTAAAAATGATGTATCAAGTTTTGAAGAAACCTTTTTTTTCTGAACAAAATATATATTACCATGTAAATATTTTCTTATTCTATAACAAGTACGCCGTTTTCCTAAATTAAGGAAAGATTTACTACAATAAACTTTTCTTGTATTGAGCAAATATTTGATATTAAATAAGAAAATATATATATGCATCAAAGCAGAAAGTTTTTTTTAATGCTTTTTCTAATAACATCGTTACATATTCACTATTTTAAATCTACCATCTTGAATTGTAAATCTGACTTCATATTCGTTTTCAACGTCCTTAAAAACTTTTATACGTCAACTTTAATATAAAAAAGCCGCAATGTTCTTGATAATGAAGGATAAGAAAAATATATGCATGTATATTGTATATATTCCAAAAGTTTTCAGACCGAGTTGATGCCGATCGGCATTAGTTTAAGATTTTTAACACCGAAGCAATATTCCTAGTTATATCGAAGTCCTGAATGATCGTTCGATCGTCGGTCTGTAATTATTTACGTTTTCATGAAAATCAATAAATCAAACGCGTAAGAATATATAAAACTTAAAGACATCTCGTAATTTAAACAATATTGCAACAAAATGAATCTTTAGGGCGCTTCGACTAAACGAATTCAACCCTTGAATTCTCCTTTCTCCACTGCTCGTAGTTGATACCTTGCAGCGACGCAGAATTTTTTTCTTTATCCTTTGTTGTTAAATAAAACGCACGATCGCGTCCCCGCTAACAAGTGTTCCCACGAAGAAGTGCACGAGCAAGTACTTGGTATACATATATAATAAAGCCGTGTCGAACGAAAGTTTTCTCGAGCGGTCGGTGAGAAAAGGACAGGCGAATCCACTCTCTTATATTGCGCGATCTCCTAGTGCCGCGGTGTCGAGAAAAGAATCAACCCGCTCCGGTGCCTTTCCGGCTCGGCTCTTGGGAAGAAGAAATGTAAAAACAAGAACGAACGAAAGAAAAGCCAGCGAACTCGCGGAGGAAGGCGAAACGAGCAGGAAACAAGAAAATCACCCCCGCTCGGCGCGCAGGAGCGATGGCGCGGAGAGGGGGGAGGGTTCCGGGCATGGGTGCAGGGATGAGCGCGACAGCGAGAACGACAGGAGACGAAAAATACTCAGCACTCGCACGGGCACTTGGCGGTGGTGGTCGTGCGCTTTCGTTGAATTCTTGACGACGCCGGTAACAAACGGACAAGAATTACGAACGGCCGCGGAGCCCGCGAGCGTATCTCTATTCAATATTACGCCCGCACGCGGTCGCGCCACGGCGCCTTTTCCTCGTCTCGCCGCGCGCTCCTCTTGCGCGCTCCTCTTGCGCGCTCCTCTCAAAGGTCTTAAATAAATTGTATATATGTTTCGGGCACGCGCTCGCTCGCTGGCCATGAATTATTAACAATGCCATTCAGGCGATTTAAATTGAAATTTTTGCTCAAAGGACCGGCGCTCGCGCGCTGCTCTGAGTTCTGAATAAAAACTTGAACGGCGAACTACGCGTTTCGACGTCGTCGTTGTCGTTGTCGCCGCCGCGACGCCGCCAGCGCCGCGCCGAGGCCACGCAACTTTTGCGCCCGCATATTTATTTTAATTTGCCCAAAGAACGTTCGCTTAGTTTTCCCTCTCCGTCGGATTACCTCAAAGCTTAAGTAAATAAGAAGTTATTCCGAGGGAACGGAGAAAGCCGAACTCCATTGGCCCAAGACTCCCGAGTGTTAATTGCTTTCCTCCCCCTTCCCCCTCCACCCTCCTGACGCTCCACCTCTTTTTTTCCCAATTGCAAGAATAAATATTTTTCCTTTATGAGCTCGGTTCGACGATTCCGCGCAGGGGCTGCACATCTTGGCTTATGCACGGTTTTTTCTCCGGTTCCGTTGATTCTCCAAAACCAGCTCCTACGTCGGTGTATGCCAAGATATATTTTTCATATTAACGTGGCAATATAACGCATTTTCTTCCATTCGCGAGAAAATAAACATGCCACATATTTTATATGCACGGCATCACTGAAATAATTGAGCAAAGTGGCACGCTGATAAGAATTGCCGCTTTCGTTGGGTTCTAGGTCTAGCTGTGAGTGTAAGAGAGTCTTCTATAATGTATTCGTTAAAAAAAGTGCATCTCTGAAAAAACACTTTTTCGTACGACTATGGCCTGTAAAGAAAAAAGCATTCCAATTTGAAACTATATAATGCGTAGTCAAATAAATTATTTTATTTTTTTTTTATTTAATCCATAAATATACTACAGGTATTATTCATTTAATTCCATGCATTATTTATGGATTTTAAAATCAAAAATTCACTATGAATGATTCTTACCATTCAGGATGTGTATTACAAATAATTAATGCATGAAAATAATACATATGAATATAAAGCAAAATTCTTATACAGTAACTTTTCAATTAGCTGTATAGCCAAACTTTAAAATAGATGCCAAACTCAAGTTTACTTAACGTTTATTTTTTTCGTTATATTGTTCCATTTTTTAAAACTAGCTTACGGCTTGTCGTTACAGTTTCTAATGGCATTTCTGCAAGTAATTACATAGCTATTCCTAAATAGCCTATTTGAATTCAGGAGTCTTTTTGGCACCCTGTACATTTCGATAGTTTTGGTTACTTCGTCTATCCGTAGTGAATATTAAAAAAACTCCGCGAGCTAAGGTATCAATAGACGCACAAGTAACGTTCTACTTTTGGATCTAGAAAACAAAGTTGTATGTAAATATAAACAAGAGTTTTCGGACGGTTGCCGATCGATTTCATCATATATAACAGTGTTTACCAAATAAACGCGAAGCGTATATTTTTTCTATCTTTTGAGGTCTTGGAAATGGAGAAAAGGGATGGACAAGTTAACATCAAAGCTTTGATAAAATTATAGGAAAGTATAGGTAATCACGGTAAGGCTAGAAAACAATATCTATTTATTGTATATATCTACATTTTTTACCGATTTTTCAAGGGCCCCAGTATTTTTGTGATAATCGGCTTATTGTATAATTTGTGCGTTGTAATAAAAGCAATGTACAAAAATTCTCAACGATTTTCGCAGCAAACATGACCACTGAACTTTGGCTATGCTCATTATCACATAGCAATAAAAAGAAAAAAACTAATTCGAAACGGCTGAAAAAATTTAATCGATTATTAGATTACAACTATTCATGATGGATCGAAAAGTATTGCTAAGTTTGTAAATACCACAGATGCATTCGTGTATTATAAACGAATACAATTATTATTCAAATGTAAGAGATTAAACTACTTATTAAAAAAGTAGATTAGCATAAAAATATATGTATACATTAACATATATATTATACTAATCCATTATAATAATTATTTATTGTTATTTTTATTCTTTTATTCAGCGTCTCCAATTTTATTCAAGATCATATGTTATATACTAATAAATTTATAATAATTATAGTAGAAAATTCAGAAGCACTTAGTTGTAATATGTCGAATATACAATAATATAGGTAAATTCGCACTGTCTTGTCATCTAATATTGATAAGTACTCGATATCTCAATATAAATATAAATTATAAGTACATGCAAAATGAATGATTTATTGCCCAAATCTATCAATTCTTCGGCTATGTGTAATATTACAATAGAATATATATATATATAAGAACTAATTCGATAACAAATATTTTTGTGTGTATATATATATATATATATATATATATATATATATATATATATATATATATATATGTTCATTTATAATCTATAAATTTGAAACGGGAATTAAATCACTTAAGCAAATAAACTATTTGAATGTCAAATATAGGTTAATTTTCATAATTGTTTTACACTACTACTTTCAACATAATAATAGTTTAATTATAATTAAGATTAATTATCAACATTTGTCTAAAATAATTTTGTCTTAAACTCAAATCTCAATTCTTCGCAGTTTTTTTAATAATACGTCGGAATCTGTTACGTTGTTTTTTAGAATTTGCTAAAAATAAAAAATAATTTTTACAGTTAATCTTTAAAATATAATTCTACGTATATAACAAGCTGTTGCTGCTGTTTGTCTACAATTCTTTCCAAATATTTCGAACTTGTATTTGATTGTAATTGTAAACGTATATACAATTCAAATCATTGGCCTTAATCTGATTTGGGATAACAGCGCCTATACGTACGGAGCAAGGAAGTTGGCAAGAGTTTGGATGTGCGCGCAATAATTATGCCTTCCCATTCTTGTCGAGATTATCGTCGAAACAGTAGCAGCCATCCCCACTTAATTCGAAACTATAAATATGTATAAATAATACGGTATACGATCCCAACAATTGAAGTACGAATGTACGACTTACACATAATAAGTCCTGATGATTTATGCGAAAAAAATTACTTTAATCTATACATGGTGTGTAAATGTATGCATGCATATATATATATATATATATATATATATATATATATATACACATACATATATACATATATCAAAAGAAAAATTACGCGATTGTATCGAGATGGTATAGACTTAAAAGCTGTGTAGACCTAAATTCGCGCACCTCTCAAAGACGATGCTTCCATTCGGGATCACCGAGCGGTCTACAATTTCGAAGCAATCTTTCTAATGTCAGCCGCGTCACTCCCCAACAAAGCGCGCGCGCGCGTGAAACCGCGATCGAGCCCGCGACGGGTAAAAGTAACAAACGGCCCGCGCTCTCCGATGGGAGATTCCCCGGGCCGGTGACGCGGAGTCTCCGTCGTGTCATCGCTCAAAGGTCGGTTGATGAGTCGCGCTCTCGGGCTTTCAAAGAGATCCTTGGCAGGGGAAAGGGGAAGAGCCGCAGATACGCGCAGGAGGGTAATGTAGGACTCTTTCGCTCGGCGAAGATTTCGGCGAAGAATTGTGATGTACGCAGAGACGCGCTATACGCGGGATCTTATACCGGACACGTATAGTATGGATCGTGCCGAAGACAATATGATTAGTTGTTGCATTGTCACAAACTGGAGATTTAGTAAAAATTTTTTTTTATCATTTTTAAACAGACTTTTCAACTACGTAAAAGCGCTTAATTAATTCTTAAACTAAGAATATTACATTTATAGATAAGTACGAATGTAACTGAGTGTAAGTAACTTGTAGTGGTGGTGCTTCTAATTTGACATAAGGAGAATCCGCCACGTATGGACCATTTAAATATATGGCGTGTGTTTATAAAACCAGGAAGCTATATTCTTTATTTTTCAGCAGTTTTATTTAAATAAGGAAAATACTACGTGTGATCGAAGAATAAAATGAATTACACATAAATCGTCGATCCGGGCCTTTTGTACGTTCCGTTCCTAGTGCTTGGCTCCGCAGTGATTTCTGACTGGTACGGACCTACTATACTGCTTCTTAATAACACTTCTATTTCTATAATGATGCACATACAGTCGTTGTATACCAACAGTATATTCAGATGACATTTTTTAATAAAAAAATCCCTATATTTGATGTCAAATTCAAAAGTGACAATTCAATTCCGAAAATATTAAAATTTCTAATCTGTAATTACGTCGGAAAACTTATAGTATTTCAGTTATTTGCAATTGAAATTTCATCCAAAAGTAAATATGCAGTGTTGTATAAAGGTCAAGAAAACTTTGTGGTACTAAAGCATCGGTCGCCTAATGCCATTAGCGGATCGACACACTCTTAACAAATGTTCTACCAAAAAAATTCGATAGCAAAAATCAGGTATTAATTAAACACTTTAATGAGAGAAAGTACTGTGTCAGGGATTTGCAGATGATCAAGACAATACTTTCAGAAAAACTTAATTCTTGCCGTGAAATAAAATTGATCCACTCATTTGCTCTCATGAAATTAGTAAAGAGCACAATCAGAATATGTTCTTTTTATATTACAATTTTAAAAGAACGTTATTTTTTTCTTTAATTTTGATGTTATAAAACACGAATTTTCATTATAAAAATACTCTGAATAATTTAATGAGAGTGAAGTATCAATACTAAATAGGTAAAACAATATCATAGAAATAAGAGCCTTGGGTCCTAAAACTTTACAGGGCTTATTGTTGATATACTTATAGAATTACCCCGTTGAATGTGAATCAGATATGTCATCCATACGTTATGGTTTCGCTTTGTCATTTTTACTTTAAGATTAATTTTTACGTGTGTCAGACTTTTTTAGTCAAACAAAATGTTGAAGAGTATAGTAATATTTTATTCTTTATAGCTAAGGGTTTTCTGCAAACGTAGTAAACAGCTAGTTCGGTCGACCTACAGAAATTTGTATAGAGCTTAACCTCAAATAATCATCATTCTTCCTCTACTTGAAGCTATTTTCACTGATTAAATTAAATATGATCTAGATAATTGAGCAACAGTATACTTTTAATTCTTGTAATATAAAACTGACAATTATCAGTTACAATACCATATAGCTAAATTACCAATCTCATGATAAGGATGGAAATATAATATTTCTGAGTGAAATATTTCTGAGTGAAAGTCTTCAATGAAATTTATTTGTTTGTCGGTGTAATGTTAGGAGCAATGATATTGTATAGTTTTTTCCCTGCTCATTTCATAGTAATTTCAACACTGGACCTAAAAAGAACATTTTGTATCCCTATTATAATATTAAAAGCGCGTACAAAGGTTGTCAGAATAGAGAGTGTAACAGAGAGGGATTCTCAAGGTTAGAGGTAATGACATTAATATAGATGGAAAACAAAAGAAGACCTCGCGACCATCCCTGCGGTACTCCAAAATTAGTGGTCAAGAAACGACGAAGGAGTAATATTTGGGATTATTGCAGATGGTGGATGATTGGAGAGGTATGAGATAAAACAAGAAATAGCTTTGATAAAACAGTTCCTTTAATTTACAGAATAAAATTATGTGGAAGATTAAATCAATAATATTATTATAAATAAAAAATCTAAATTTCTGGTTGTATTTGTTGATAAATATAATGCTTCATGAACATCGTAGAAGAGCACCATCACCAAAGCTGTCATTCTACCATAAACAGATCATTAACCTGATTCTATTCCGACTAGGAAATATTGAAAATTAATATTTTTGAACAGCTATATACAGTACTACATTTTTTAAACAATATAAAATTAGCATTGAGAATTACCAAGAGACGGTAAAAGTCCAAGATTTTACTAGTGCGTATTCTCCATATAGATATATCAAAGACATGTCTTCAGATGTCCGAAATTTGTTTACCATAATGTTTCTATAATATAGATATAGGGAGGGAGAGAGAGAGAAAAGAGGAAGATCTACATGCCTACATAAGTTCAAATATTAAAATTTGTACTTGCTTTAATAATTTTATATTTATATCTTTTATTTAACATATTTATACAAATATTTTTTTAAGTAAATATAAATTCAAATTATAGATTATAAGCAAAGAAAATAATGTATGTACTCATTAAAAATAAGTACAAATTATTTTCTATAGAAATATCGACGTAGGGCTTTGTCTTGTCGGCAATCATAACAATAATTTTTATAGATGTATATTTATTATATCTTTCACATTGCCAAACTAGTCAACCTTACTCGAGTTCTAAAGTCACAATTTCAGTTTGTTTAACGAAAAAAAGTATCGCTATGGACTAGCATATGCGCTATTTCTAGAATATGGAAGATTTGCAAAGAAAGAAGAATAAGTAAATGTATGACAATCATTTAAATTGTCTTTGTTCTGAATCTTATTTTTTTGTCAATATTCTTAGACAGTTGACCAAGACGTACCGTGAATCCAATTCAAAATTTAATGGGACGATAACTATTTCCACCCCCGATCCTCCCTGCAGAAATATCATAATGACGTTACTTATATAGATAAACTAGCGCAGGCATTGTATTACATTCATCACATATATTCCAGCAATCACAGAATCTTGGATATAATCAACTAAAGTGATCGACTCAAAATTATAGAAAGTAGGCCACATCATTACCTTTGATTAACGGATAACTAAGGTCTTTGTTAGTTATATGTAAATCAAACAAGGTGTTTTAAGTAGGCAGTGCGTAGTGTGATGGACCGTATGGAATGGAGAAGTAATGTACTCCAGAAGAAAACATTTTGACCTAATAATGTTCTTGACACTCAAATAATGTTATTGAATATCGGTAAACATTCAGGTGATTTGATCGAATCAGGTGATTTGAAGATATACTCCAAATAATATTCGTTAAGTTATTGTACTTCATATTTTAATATAATATTAATAAATCCAGAAATTGTTTAAATAAATAAGAAAAATGCTCTAATGACTTAAGTTATTAGTTGAATCAAAAACTTAAACACAGTTATATTAGATACTGTTTCATTTTTGCTTAAAGTTTGCCCTTTGTATAGAAGATAAATTAAGACATTTATTGTGACACGATTGGAGATGTAAGTGTAACTTTCTGGATAGTTTTCACCGATTTTTGTTTTCCTAATACGAAACAGTTGTTCTCTGTAATTAATGATATTATACTATAATTATAATATATATTTAATATTATTTTCAACTGAAATATGATGTAAACTTGAAAAATAAATAATTTTATATTATCGACTGTACCTATATCTTTTCTACGCGTAACCTCCTCCTATAATCAATAAACGATGGTCTTAATACCAATCACGTATGCTGAAATAGGTGACAAATATACGTGAAAAAAATAAGGGTATGTAAAATAAGTGATTTTTAAAATAAATAACGAAAGTTTACAATGTATGTTTGGCAAGTGTTAAGAGAATGCTCAGGCAGAGAGAGAAAGAGGTAGGGGGTATAATTTGGGATGAAGAGGGAGCGAGAAAATCAGAGAGAGAGAGAGAGAGAGAGAGAGAGAGAGAGAGAGAGAGAGAGAGAGAGAGAGAGAAGGTAGAATGGATTAAACGCCCGATGGTGTTTCTTCGGAGGGTTGGGTACGGGCTAAGGAGAAGGCGCGTGGGTACCGAGACTTTTATTGATCGTCTGGCAAAAACTCAGAAACCCTCATTTCGTGCCTCCGTGCCCTCAACCACGAACGCCGCCACCACGCTGCTGCTGGTCTCTACTTCGCGCGCGTCTATATATGCGTGCGCGAGTGTATTCCGAGCTCTGCCAGCGTTTATGCTATATATATATATACAACATTCGCGCACCCGCTCCTACTTACTCCCTCCCTCCACACCTCTTAAGCCATCCGCGAGAGTGGGCTGCTGTGTTGCTGCCTCCATACTTTTCGTCTTCGCGTCGATGCTATCCACCGCTTTTTAGGCCGAGAGAAATGAAGTATGACATAGAGAGAGGGAGAGAGAGAGAGAGAGAGAGAGAGAGAGAGAGAGAGGGAGGGAGGGACAGACAGAGAGGGACAGAGAGGGACAGAGAGATGAGGGTGGGAGGGGGAAAAGTTTTCCTTTTCTTCGTTCGGTACCGCTTTGTTCAGTGTAGGCTTGCTTTACCCGCTCGATGATAATCTTTTACACTTGAGGTTGAGGCACCGACCCTCCTCTCTATTTCGCAACCCTTTCTCTGTTGTCGTAGCTGCTTCTCTTTATATATGCGGGCGGCTTTCTTTCATTCCGACTTTCTTGGATGAGGAGGGGGGAGAATCCCCTTGACTTTGTCATCGTCATCCGTTTTACCCGATTATTTTTCACCGTCATCGTCTTATCCACTTGTCGTTTGAAGATTTTTACCGAGCTCGTTTGACTTATTTTTTCGTTTATCTATCAGTTCACCTATTATAGCTCTGCATTTGACCAACCTTTTCCACCTAATGCAATTAATATCGAAATTGAAAACTAATTATAATTCAAGAAATAAAGTTACTCAGTTAATAATCAGTCATGTTTATAATATATTATTGTTAAAACTTTCATTTATATTTTTGTATTATACCATCGGTATCCGTAATAACTGCATTAATAAGGTATCTATAGGAAAGGAAAGATTCTAGTTAGATTCTATTTAATATCAGAATTATAACTTAGTTGATCTTTTGAAACTACACGATAAAAAGAATAAATCATTTTAATTATTTATTATTCATGATTATTAACAATAATAAATTTTAATACATGAAAAAATTATTGTAGTACAAAGAGATTAACAATATTTATTTTGCTCGAATTTAAAAAAAAAAAAAAAAATGACCTAAACTCTGGCATATTTTTTAATTTTTCAGACAAACGCTTCCTCCTATCATTTTTCCCCGTTTTTGTGCATCTGGTCGCATAATCTTTTACTTTGCTGTAGTCTCGCAACTTTTCGGTATTTTTTTATATCAATGCAAGGCGGGATAACCTACAAGACGATTATCGATAAACGGACAAGAAAGAATCCGAATACGAAAATCTGTCGATAACAATGCAAAGCGAGAAATACCAGAGCGGCTCTGCTTCGTATATATTTACAGTCCAGTACTATGTGCATAATACAGGTATACGCGGTGATATAGATCGACGTGAAGATGGCGGAGGGTGAACCATGTCCAATTTTTGAAGCACCCTTTGTACACGGATGGATGGATAGATGACATTGGGAGGGGGGTGCAGGGTGCACCCCCGTACAGCGATCGCAGCCCCCGACCCCGCTTCCACTGCTCTCGAAGGCTCTTGTGTCTGCTCTGCGCGTTGGCACAATCGAGACGAAGAAGCGACGTGTCTTTCGCGCGGTCCTTTTTCTTTTTTTTTTTTTAATTCTTGCCGAGGACATTGTGGCGCCACCCTCCCCCGATTCTCCTCCTTTTTGCGCGCCTATTATTAGGCTCGAGAGGGCAAGGCTCCGTGACGCCGGGCGCAAGGCTCCTTTCAAAGGAGAAAAGCATTGTCAGATATTTTATATATATATAGGGGGTTCGACGAGTACGCGCGTCTAAGGATTTATTTTAGAAACCTGCAGCAGTTTTGCACGTCGACGACGTGGCTCGACGTTCTTTAACGGGACAATCAGCTAGTTGGAACAAAAAAACTCATCGCTATCGTTCCCCTTTCTCTCGTAAAACTTCTCTTTAAAATTTTTATCATTTCTGCCATTGCGTGGACTTTATTAATTTTTTCTTTATTTGCAATCTCATCAACAAAATATCTCTTACGATTCGTAATTATTTTATATGGTTTTGGTTTTATTTTGTTATCTAAAAGACATTTTAACAAAATATTGGTTTTTTATCGAAGCAATATTAATAACCCTTTAAACTATAATATTACACAAAATAATTCATTAGTTCTATTAACAAAATTGTAAGAATGATTGTTACGATACAGAGGTTAGTTTCGTCTTTTAGTCTTTAGGCTCTTCTTTTGTTAATTAACAATGAATTTGAATGTTTTATATAACTCATATCGTTCAGGATTAGTTAAATAAGCAATTTTGTCGTGAAATATCACAGAAGACAATGGAGAATATAAACGATAAAGTGTAGATACGAGAACGAATCAGTTACTTTTGTGATTATTCTTATTTTATGATATAACCTAGATCTTGTGGAGAACTATTTGAAAAACTATGTTTAAAATCCAGTGGTAAGAAGCGTGAAGACCGGAGAGAAAAAATGACCGAGGGAAAAGCAAAAAAGTCACTGGGTTACACTGGAAAAGAAAGAAGTGTTGAGACGAGAGAGAGAGAGGGGGGGAACAGAGAGGGAGAGAGGAAAAAAGGCGTAAGAGGTCGCGTCGCGAAACCGGATGGAAGCAGAACTCTTTTGCGGCGTCCACGCCGTTGCAGGTGTAGGTGAGTTGCACCAGATTTCCTCTTACTCCCTCACTCCTTCAGCGCTCTTGGTTCGACTAACGCTAACCTCAGACCCGTTCTTCTTTCTATGTTCTTTCTCCTCCCCCCTCGGTTTTTTGGAACCTGCTCTTTTCATTATTATACCCATAAGCTGGAACGTGTGGTAGCGAGCGGAGGCCACTCGGTGAGAATTTGATCGACTTTCATATACCTTGGCTCGTATCGCACGCAAAATGTACTACGTTAACTATATAAACGGGAGATCTTGTCAAATGATTTCTTTTTTCGGCCACCTTTCGACATGCGTGATTTTTTCGAATATATTCGAGATTATCAAGGAACTCGATACTGCGGCCGCACCTAATTTTTGCTCCAGTACATTTATATGCGAATATATAATAGATCTATTTGACTAGTTTGATCAATTATTCAAGATCTCGTTGTACAAATGCTAAATTTTTATGGAAGATAAGTTCTATGAAGATTATAGCTTTACTGGGGTACTATAATTCTATCAGTTTTATCAGTGAAATTTTTTATCTCTTTTTATAGTACTAGACATATTGCATCGAACTGCACCAACGATTATAATAAGGCAGTGACAAATTGACGGTTGCGGCGTCGCTCGTCAGTGAATAATAACTTTTCGGTATATTAATTCAATTTAGGTTCGTCATTTATTCCGCGCAGTTCCGGATTAAAAGAAATTTTCAAGCGGTTTAAGCTCTCGCTGCTTGCCTATACTTAAATTTATATACATACATCTACATATATATATATATATATATATATATATATATATATATATACATACATATACGAAGGTACCTCGGCCGCTTCACAATTTCATAATTATTCGCACGGCTCGCGACCGAGAAAAAAGAAAGTAACAAGATACAAAACACGTAATTATTAAAAAAAACAGTGGAGGAGAGTTGGAGTGGCGTAAAAAATAAGAGGGAAATGCTAAAAAAAGGAAGAAATAAATATAGGAGAGGGAGAGAGCAAGAAAGAGAGAGAGAGAGGGGGGGAAGAGCGAGGAAAAGAGATGGGCGATAGGAAGCAGTGGGTATGATAGAGAAAGAGAGAGAGAGAGAGAGAGAGAGAGAGAGAGAGAGAGAGAGAGAGAGCTAGGGTCTAATAAAGAAGCGAGAAAAGCGCTTACTTCCCTTTAATTATAAAACGTCGCGGAGGTAAAATTTTGCAGGCAAGAATCAGATACGGAATGAGGGTGGCGCTTGGAGATATGCCGGGGCGCGGTAGGAGACGGAAAATTCGCCTTTCCCTCTCTCATTTCTCTCTTTCCCTCCTTTCCCATTAGTGTATCTGTGTGCGTTGTGCGTGTACCATACCACACACGCTGCGCTCCCGCGAGAGAAGAAGGGCAGCTCTGACGTATACATACGTACATATTATATATATATATATATATATATATATATATATATATATATATATATATATATATATCTGAGAATGTTTCTGGTAGGCTCGCTTTCGCTCGCGGGAGAATCGCGGTATAGCCTGAGCAAAGTACGGAGGAAAGACGCGACGACACGCGACGCGTATAACAAACAATGGAAAAGGTATGTATAGTCTTAGCGAACAATAGCTCGTGTGGAACAAACGCATCTTACTCCTTTCTCGACCCTCGGTTGCCCCCCCCCCCTCTACTCCCACTCTCTACCGCCCTTCTTATATATATATATATATATATATATATATATATATATATATATATATATGTATGTATAAATTTACACACGCATTTCTAAGTCTGTGTCCGCTGTCTCTGCGGCCCTTCTTCCGTCGCTTTGGCGATAGTGTAGGTAGAAGTGCCCGCCTATTCTTCTACCGTGCATCAGAAGTCCCGGGATTCACAGATGACGCGACGTTAAATATTCCCACTACGTCGATCTATCGCTAAGCGACTGACCCGCGACCCCTTCCAGCCTCCATATGCTTATAAGCGACGACGTCACTCGGGTTATTATTACGGTGAAGCTCTCTCTTATCCTCGTTTTCCAGGCATTTCCGGGCTTTTTTGAACTCTATGAGTAACTTTGTGTATATGTACGCAATTTTCGACTTATTGCAGACCCAAGTACACTTTCTATCTCGCCGTAGACTCTTTATATAACACACACACACACACACACACACACACACACACACACACACACACACACACACACACATATATACACATATATATATACACGTACATATAGGGGCTGGGACTTTTGCTCAAATCCTAAAGTATTCGAACGCGTACGAGTAGTTCAAACTGATTAAACTGTGCAAACATTTTAACAGTGCGAGTCGTTCGTGCTGTCCGAACATAAAAAAGTTTTCAGCTCTAATATTTTATGTGTCTGTTCGACGTGCAGAATGACATTGGCCGAACAGTTCCAGTAACTCGAGTTTGTCGAAGGCTCGAATGACTGAAACGTTTAAAACTTCTCGGATATTATATATATATGTATATTATAGAATATTTTTTATTTAAATAAATAAAATTATGTTACTGACGTATGCAAAGTTTGAAGGTTCTTCCAGGAAATGCTCGACGGTTGGGCTTCTCGGAAATTCGGCAGGATTTGGAGGGGGGGAGAAGAGATTCGGGAGTGCTCCTCTTCCCCCTTTTCGCACACCGGCGCGGCAAGGATGTGTGTAGCAAACGTGCAGCAGCCCTCTATGAGTATCGGCAACGGCACATCCTAGAATTTTTCGAAATTTTTCGAAATTTGCCTACACATAGAAAAAGTGTATTAGATTTAGATCTGTAGTGGGGAGTGCGTAAGTGCCTGTCATAATCCGTTATTCTCACATCCGATATTGTATAGATTCTTTTATGTATTTGAATATTCTTTATATTAAAATTTAGTTGTAAAAGAGAATAAGAATAAACATTTTATTATTCTTAAGAATATTTTTACTTACAATATATAATAACAACAAGAACAACAAGAACAACAACAACAACAACAATAATAATAATAATAATATTAACAACTACAGCAACAACAACAACAACAAGAGGGCGAACTAAACTTTGGCAAGATTTTCATAATTTTTCTCCAGTATAATTATGTATACATATATATACGTAATCGGAGCTTCTAAATCCTCACGCGATTAAACGAAGAGAGACGAGAGCACGCGGCGCTGGAAAGCTGCGTGCGCCCCGTCAAGTTCGTCGTCGCGGCCCTTCTAAAGAAGTGTGCATAAAGGGAGTAGTGGATGCGGATGGATGTGGACTGTGGCGGGGAGCAGCGGATTGCGGGGGTAGAGGGCGGGGGGGGGGGTCGAGCTCTCGCTACTGGGGTGACGAACCCCCGGGACGGCGTATCAAGGGCGAAAGTCGTTAATTGAGAATCGAGCAGGGCGCCTGTGCGTTTTACGAGGACTTTATAGGGAGTATAGGGCGGCAGTAGATACATTATATATATATATATATATATATATATATATATATATATATATATATATATATATATATATATAATATGAGAACCGAGAGTCGTCCTCCTGCAGTTTATTCTCGAATGGGGTTTTCCACCATTCCTCCACTGCCAAAAATCATAATGTATCACTTTTAGATCGTAGAGGTTAAATCTCGCGTTTATCTCTTTATAGTTCTTATACTATATCATAAAAGTGTAATAGTAAAGAATACATTTCGAGTTTTTTACTATAATACCAGGTAATATTCAATTGAATAAAAATTGATTTTAAAAGCGTTATATATAGATTCCTAGTGGTATAATACTGATGCTATTATTTTTAATTAGGAAAATTTAGTTTCAAATTAAAAATGAAATGTCAGGCGCTCATCGTGTGAAAATGATTTTTCCTCGTTGATGGTACAAAATCAGTTGATATAATTATCAGATTATCAGATGATTAAATAAGACTCGGAAATAATATATAAATGTAACAATGTTACAGATCGGGTGACTAATTTCACTTCCGTCGTCGCGATACATTTTAAGAAATATAATAATAAATGTATTCGATATGAATAGCCTGCTTTTGCGACATGTCTTACGAAATTTATAAAAAATTTCACGATCTCCAGAAACGCGTCGAGCATAATGAGTTCTACTGGTACGTACAACATTCGGGCGTATTTTCCTTCCTCGCAATTATAAATAATAAATGTAGTTATGTATAATTAAACGAGCACGCGTCAATAAACTTATATTTCGACCAATTTTTCGAATTTCCTTTACAATTTCAACGAGGCCGAGCTGCAGTCGGAAAGCGTGTCTACGTATACACGTATGGTCGAGCTGCGTGACAAAATTAAATCTTAAATCTAATGTAATACACATTCACAGTGGGTGCAAACGAGTTGCTTGAAAATTACAAACCAGCATGGGATTTTTTTTCCATGGACTCCAAAGCTATGGGATGGAGTGCGTCGACTGAAAACAAAGCGAAAACGTCCAAGTAATTAGACCTGACTGTTATATTTAAACGAACCGGGACTTCCTTATTCGGATTGCAATTGCGGGAGGGGCGTTTTAGCCGTTCTACATATAAGGGAGTATATATACGAGAGAGAGAGAGAGAGAGAGAGAGAGAGAGAGAGAGAGAGAGAGAGAGAGAGAGAAAGGAAAAATCATATTATATAGCATATAGTAGATAATGCATTGTAATTACGATTTGCTTTTGCGCTACTTGTCTTCCATTTTTCTTCATCTTCACACTTCGTTCTTTCAACATTATATAAGTCCCAGTGAGCAAAGTGTGACGGAAAGAGAGTAAGATTAGTTGTACAAGCGTCAAGATTCGATATTGACAAGCCTATATCCAATGTAGAGAGAGACAGAGAGAGAGAGAGAGAGAGAGAGAGAGACGTAGGTGCGCGCATAATTCGAAAACCTGCCAAGTCGAGCGCGGATCTTGCGCTGTAGTGGTAAATCGAATGCGCCTTTGAAAGTTTTCCGTACTATCGCGCGCTGTGTTTACTCGCCCGTTGACTTTCATTTTCGTACTGACTTACTATTATGGCTCTTGCGGTTTTTTCTCTATTTTTTTTTCTTGGAATTCAGTTAGTTAATTTAATTGATAGTTATATGGTTATAACGATTCAACTCGAGCCTTTCAGTTTTAATCTTTCGATTCGAAATCAAAATTGGCCGAAATGAATAATAATGCATAGTAAATTATTTGTAATTATTTATTCTTATTATTGTAAGAGATAAAAATTTACATTAGAAATCAAGCTTAATGGAAAAATTCTTTATAATAAACGTACGTTATAAAAATTATATTACATTTAATGACGAGTATTTTTAAGTGTAGTCTTAAATACTTTATTCTAAATTCCAATTTAACTATATTATACATCGTATGTTTCATGTTACGAATTTTATTCTCTTTATAAAGTCTGAAATTATTATTACGTCTTCACCGATCTTGTACTGCAGATAAGTTTACACTTTTTAATATGCGTACCAATGTGCCGATGATACTTATAATATTAAAATTGAGTTTGTCCGTTAGCAACGCTACTGTATTAGTGCTTATACTCTTTGAGAATTCTTCTATAAATGTTGGGTATGCAATTCTTAATTTAAACTTGAATTTTTTTCATTGTGTATTATATACAATATTTATTTTTAAATTATCGTTACAATTTTCACAAATGCTTGGAAAAGGGCCTGGGAAAAGGAATAAAAAGCGCATAGTATCTCGAAACGTAGGTTAAGGTATAAAAAATTTTCATAATAATTTTTCATCTCTGGACAGTGGGACCATCGATATTTTTTCCACGTTTTTCTTATAATCAATGTTCCCCTTAGATGATATAGATCGAGATTGCTTTGTGCAACAAACATATAAAAGGTTAGTTGTAATTTTTATTGCTACGCACATATTTCGACGAAGAATTGAATAAATACTTTTATTGCAACGAAAAGGTTCCCAATTCATCCCCAAAAATTTAAAGAAACAAACAATGATAATTCAATAAAAGTAAGTTAAGTTTATAATGGTAGATTATTCAAAATTAGCCTTGTGAATTTCCTAGGTGCAAACAAAAGGAATAATCAAAGAAGAATTTTAATAAAAATAAAAAATGTTTGCTCCCCTCTCTGTGGTATCCATTGAAAAAGTTAAAATCGCATTATCTTAATATCATCTTTGAAAGGCTTTTCCATTGGCACAAAGGTCAACCGCTGCGCACACTCCTGGTAAAAATTACAATATAAAACGCATCTCTTCCCCGAGCGTCGGAGGCCGCACGAAAAAGAAAGGTATATATAACTATCGCACAGCGCACGGGAATGACGCATTTATTATAGCGCACTCGCCCCCCCCCCTCATCGTGCCCCGTCGCCCCACACTTCTCCGCCACGAGCCTGTCTCACGCTCTTTCGCTCTTTTGAGAGAATCTTAGGGAAACTATAAAAATAATTAAAGTCTTGGCTCATATAATCACAGTAATGGTCCGGGCGCTCTCGGCTAACGGAAGGCTCGGAGAGAGAGGTAGAGGGATAGAGAAGGAGTGAGAGAGAAGAGCCTCTTCGTTTTTCCATATATACTATATGTATAGAGAGAGAGAGAGAGAGAGAGAGAGAGAGGGACCAAGCGATCTTCCCCTGCCCTCCCACCATCCTTGTCTCTCTTTGGGCTTCTCGGCGCGGCGCGCGGTTGCAAAGCTCGCTCGAGTGTACCGAAAGGAGCTCGGGAAATATTCTAATAAGCAAAATTTTCGCTTTTGTATTTAAGAAAAGGGAAAGAAGTGGTGCGCGCAGCGGTAAGGCGAGGCGAGCTGCACGCCGCCGCCGAAAGGAACGACGCGACGAAATATATATATATATATATACATGCGGAATATATATTATATACATGCAAAAAGAAACGAAAGAGAGGGGGTGGAGAAGGAGTGGGTCGGAGAAGAAAGAGATGGACAGATCACACACACACACACACACACACACACACACACACATGTATGAATTGGTGCTGGACAAGCTCTACTAAGATGCTGCCTCTGCCGCACACGCGCTGATGTGCGGGTGGTGGTGGTGTGGTGGCGGTGGGTGGTGGTGGTACTAGAGGCTGGTTGAAAAGGAGTAGAAGGCGGAGGTGGCTCGTATTGTCTCAGTGGGGTGGTTGCTGTCGGCTTTCCTGCCTCCTTCTCGCTCTCGCCAATAGAAAGAAGGGGTGAACCTCCAGGACGAAGCAGCGTAGAAAAGAAGGAGGAAGAAGGAGGCGCGGGGCGAGAGAGTGAGAGAGGGGGGCGAGGGTGTCGTGGAAGGGGGCTTGCTGCGAGTAAGACAAGGAGCAAGGAAAGAAGTGTACGGGGTAAGACGCTGCTGCTCTGCATGAAGGGTTGGAAATGTAGATAGAATTTCTTCATTTCGCTCGTCGCTCGGCCGCCGGTTTTCCTCATCTACCCCTTCTCTTAACTCTCTCTATCTCACTCTTTCTCTCTCCCTCTTCGTTTCTCCATCTCGCGCTTCGCGCAGTTCTTCTTTCTCGTTCCGGCGTTCCTTCTTCTTCGTTACCTCGAGGCACCAGCAGCCCTCCTCTCCGCATCCAGGCGCTGAGCGAGCAAGGGAGCAAGAGAGAAAGAAAGAGAGAGAGAGAGAGAGAGAGAGACAGGCAGAGGGCGAGAAAGCCCGCGGTCCCCCTTTAACTCCCGTATATACTCTCTTATCCATCGCGCGCGCGCGCGCGCGCACGGGTATAGATATATAGCTATATAAAGCGCGACGTTCTTTCTCCCTTGCTCCTCGTTCCCCGCGCTCATTTCACTCCCCTCCTCCCGCTCCCCACCTCACCGTCGCACCATTCTTTCTCTTAAGACTCTGCTCGGCGCGGTTGAATCGTTAAAATCTGGCCGTCCCGAGCTGCTTTCTCTCCACCCGCATCTCTCTCTCTCTCTCTCTCTCTCTCTCTCGCTCTCTTTCTCTCTCTCCCTTTCTCTCGCGCGGATCCTCGAATATATATATATATATATATATATATATATATATATATATATATATATATACTATTACACCATACATTGAACGCATTTGTATAAAATATATGTACTTCGCGGATCGTACGTGCGCGAACATCGCCTCCACCCGGCATCTCCTTTTTTCCGGGTACGCGTATATATATATATATATATATATATATATATATATATATATAACCCATGCTAGGACCCATGTTAGACTCGTGAGCACGTGGAATATTGTTCGAAGGTATTTACATATAATATAGGCATGCGCATTAGCGGATTTATACGCGGGTGAAAACTTATTGTCTAATGCAGGACACGGGCATGGCTTATACTTGTTTTGTTTGACAAATCGTTCGGAAATAACTTTCAAAAGGTTCTATAGATCATTGGATCGATCGTTGTTTGAATTTTATACAGTTCTTGAAATAATAAAGTAATATAATAAGTTGATAATAACGGATTTCCATTTTGAATCTTGAAGTTCGTCAGGAAACACATAAAATTTCAATTATTGATAAATCATACGAAATATATTAATGTAGAAATTCTAATATTATTTCACAAAACTAATTATTTCTACATCTGTAAATTTGAGATTTCAATTTAGTTTTATTGATTTTGATCACATATTTAATTTGGTTTTGTAATCATTTTTCAAGGTTGTTCAATTGTCAACTTGCAGTTGAGTAGCATTATTTTCTATTAAAAGTCTAAAAATTAAGAAATTTTTAATGAAATATGTTACAGTCACTTTAAACAGATTGAAGTAAATTTTACGTTAAAATTAAAAATTGTACTTATTTCGACTGTTCTGAATTATATCAATTAAATATTTTTATCTGTTTTATAGTCTTTATAATATCATATATTATAATAACTTAAAGAAAATCATGTCCTTGTTTATGATCACCCTCGAAGAATCTGAAATAGAAATTACTACTAAAAATGGAATAAAATTAGATTAAAAATTAAAAATTAAAAATAAAATAATAAATAAAATAAAAATAATAATAAGTATATTTTATGTTAGTAAAGGACAACCTTACTGTTCCCATCACCTTAAATTTAATTTTTTTTTCACGTTCGATGTTTCGAACCGCTACGTTTCATCCTCAAGAACTAAACTGAGTTTTATTTCAGATTCTTGGGGGGGGGGGGTGAATAGAAATAAGGACAGTCCGCCTCTCATTAGTTTAGTTAATATATTATAGTATAAAGACTGTAAGACCAATAAGAATATTTATTAATTAATATTATTTCAAATTTCAACTGGTAAGCTTTTTTCACATTCACATTTAACATAGCAGCAAGAGTGTAACATATTGGATACTAATATCTAATAATTCCGACCTTGATTCTAACTCATTTAGGTAAATATAAAATTTCCGTTATATATACATATATATATATATATATATATATATATATATATATATATATATATATTTATGAACAATTGGTTGATTTTAAATAAATAAATTCAATTTCAATAAGAAATTCTTAAATACATGTTTACACCCTTATTCGTGATTTATTTTTAATACGTATTGTTAAATATTATTTTTGAAATATGTGATTTATTTGTATCTACGCGTGCGCGCGCGCGCACACACACACACACACACACACACTCATTAAAAAGTTTAGACTGATATTTCTGATAAATTTTAGTTATATTCTAAAAGACAATGGAATAAAATGTATATGCATTCGAGTTGGGTATACATTTAAAAGTACTTTGTAGTATAAAACGTAGTTGAACTCATGTCTTTTGTTCTGCTTTTTTAAGCGGATTTCTCAATAAACGATTTGAATATTCAAGCAATTATTAATCGATAACTGAAAACTCTAAAGATATTAGCGTGTTTATATTAATGGCACGAATGGGGGAACTCTTATAGCTTAAAACTAGAGTCGATGGAAAGAGACATAAAATTTTGGTACTTTCTTATAGCAGCTTTCGGTTAATTTGAATAAATATACGTAATTTAATCGAAATATTTAAAATTAGAATACGTTAATTTATTCGTCTTTAATGTAAGATGCATACATAAAAGGGACGTTAAATCAATTTTTATTTTACTTCAAAGATTATAAATTAATAAGAGAGTCTTTGTATTTAATGATTTTATAAATTAGATTTTACGTTATTTAATTCGAGTAAGTACGAGAAGAGTAACGTATGAATACATATAATTTAAAAGAATTGCGAGTCCATTTCGACTCAATGTTCAAGTAATTATAGTCCGCGGTATATAATCCGTAAACGAAACGCCTTTAATAACCCAACGGTATTGCAGGTACGAAAGGACCAGTCGAACATTGCCTGCGCTCCGATTTATGAGCAGAAAAACGTAACGTACGAACGCACAGGGTCAAAGCTGCACTTTCGTCGAGACGTCGACAAGCGCGCGCGCAGAGCAGCCCCATCCTCGAAAGCGAACTTCGACAAAGGCGACGCGTCTCCGCAGAGGCAACGCTTGGCTATACACGGAGATAGGCAGGCCCGTCCCTCTTGCCCGCGATCAAAGAAGCGGCCTCTTTTTCAATCAATAATTCAGAAGAAGATGCTCCGCGCGCGCATGCATAACGCGTCCGTCCCTCTCGAGCGCGGGAGGGGGGGGGGCGCTCGTCAACGGCCCTCGAGATGGAACGACGTGGAGCGCCAGAGGGCTGGCAGGAGGAGGAGGAGGAGGAGGAGGAGTGTGTGTGTGGGGGGAGGGGGGGCTCGGCGCGCGAATATTTCAGCAGGTCGGCAAGGGCGGACCGGCTGAAGAGGGCCACTCGGGCCCGTCCCCGTCCCAGCACGCGGGGCGCGCGACCTTAATCAAAGGAAGACGGTGCAGCGACGCGTGCGCCCGGTACACATCGGCGGCTTTTGGCCGCGCGGGGGGAGGGAGTCGGGGTTCGGCGCGCCGGCCACTTCGGCCCTTTAACCCCTTCTCGGCCGGTCTTCTCCGCGCGGAGGAAGGGCGTGGTTCGGGCAGCGGAGTAGAGCGCGGGACGAGGGCTGGGGGGGGGGGCGAGCGGGCGGCGAGCGGGCGGTTTAGCCGCGGAAACGGGTCAAAAGGCGCGCGATGGCAATCGCGGGGGAAAAAGGCGAATTTCAGACCGCGGCGCGGGCAGCTCGGTGCGGAGGAGGAGGAGGGGCCAGGGGGGAAGCAGAGGTCGGGCGGAACTGCTTAGATAATGCCCCGGGGTGGTCGACGCCCGATGGAACGGACGACGATGTATATGATAATAGTTGAGCGGGGAGTCGTTGCACGACTGTATATTTAATGCGCTGATCGCAGAGGTTTTTCGAGGACGCTCGAGACAAGAGAGAGGGCTCTTGCTAATTCGATAATTATATCGCTGTAATTTTTCAAGTGGAGAAAATTTATTAAAAATTCATCGATTTTATATTAGATTTTTTATAAGGCAATCATTTGGGATTACGATAGTTTGATCGAGCGACCCTTGACTCCGTTGGATCGTCGAAACCAAGTTGAAAAATCATTCAAAATTACGTTAACATTATTGGATATCTTATTTCAAGTCCAAAAACTATTCGGCGAATAAATGTTCTTTCAGCGGCATTTGAAATTATATAAGAAATTCTAATTCCGAAATAAATTATGACTTAACGTTCTTCGACCGTATTTGGTAGTAAAAAAAATACTTATGCTATACATCCATGTTTAAAAAATATAAACATACTGTCGTGACAAATATATCGTCTTATCATATCATCATCAAACAGATCCATACTTTTAAAGTAATTTTCTTTTCAACCCATCAAATTTTAAAAAACCGGTGTATAATATTCCAATGCTTATTAGGCGCATTAATTAAAACCTGTACGATATAAGCAAAGAGATAATACATTTTATAGCTGCTCTAATTTTCACAGACTCAGATTTCCAGTAGATTTTAGGCTAGATCACGTGTTACTTTAAACATTAGTTTTAAATTTCATTAAATACATCTTATATAAACATAAGGAAATCAAAAATTCCCTCCTTTTTCATATATTAATGTTTTTATGCAAACCATAAACTATATATATATATATATATATATATATATAGATAGATATATATATATAGATAGATATATTTATATAGCTTGATAACTGTAGATGTATAACTGTAGATCTTACATACGAACCAAAAAGCAAGAATAAAGTTTAGCGATGATTATAACCACGGGCAAAACCGCTAATTTTTGTTCAACTAGGGTCTTGTATCAAAATTTAAAAATCCCTCTTGCACGGAGTCTGCGCGTGTATCGCGTGTTCTAATTGTTAAAGAGCGAAAGAATGATTCTTGTTGCTCCTATAATGGGGGCGGCGGTGCGCAGTGCAGATAGAAATGGCCCGCCGGAATAAGAACGTAATGCTCGCCTGCGCGCGCGGGTGCGGGCGCCCAAGAGTTAAAACATTTCGCCTTTATACATCTCCCCGGCAGCGCGTTTATTCCCCGCTAATATTTTTCATCTCCTTCGTTTCTGTGCCGGAATTCTGGCGGGAGGAGGGGATGGGCGGGAGCGGCGGCGGGGAGGGGTGCGTTTCGCGCACTTACTAAAATCCATTATATAAGCCGGCTCCTAGCGAGCGCCCCCTTCCTCCAACCTCCGTTGTACGTACACAGTACACACCCATACCCCCACACATGCACAGAGCTTCGTTTGCGTGAACATCGGGCATCGCATAAAAGTTACCGTTCCTAATTATTTGCTAAATGTTCGACTCAGGGTCGGTGTTCGAAAAAAATTGTGTAAATATATACGCCGAAACCACGCGGGGCCCTGTTGTGCGCGGCATAAAGGAGATGCGTTTCATTTAGCTTTATACGAGCGAATCCTATAATAATCATCCGCCTCCATTTCTTATAGAATATACCTCTGTTCTATAGAGTAACGAGTTATCGGAAAAGTGAACGCGAAGAATATAATTCGTTACGGCCGTGCATATGTATGTATGATGAGGTGAAAAGTTGCTTTTCTAAAACCTTATTCTAAAAACGATATATATATATATATCTTTCTATAGGAATGTGGCTTGAAATAGTAGAATATTCTGATAAGTTGAAATTATAAGCTTTTTCGAGAAATTTTTTTCCTGTTAATATTAATATCTGAAAGTATATAACTGCAAAGGTATATAACTGCAAAAAATTCAAAAGATTATTAGTTTGAGGACTTTATTCTTTTTCGTTATAACTTAAACCAGGCAATGTTGTTTTGTTAAAAATTAAGAAAATGACGGAATTTATATTAAAAAGATTTTCTTGTTTTCTGCAAGTAGAAATCTGGTTATAAAATATAATTAATATATTTAGGAATGAATATAAATTATTCGAGTTTTTTTTAAAATCTAAAACAAATTAGAAAAAAAATTAAGATAATTATTAACTAATAAGAATTGTTAAAATTAATCAACGGTGTGACAGTTGTATTTATAAAATAATATAATTATAGTAACGGTTAGTCTATCTTTATTTGCAAACACTCCCGTAGAACCTGAAATTGAAAAAATCGGACAGCTTGGTGGCCCCTTTGACGAAATGCTCCACATTTGCAAATTTTCATTTACAGTCTTATTGTCATTATAATTATATTTAAATTACAAAAAGGAGTATAAGACTGATAAAAACGTGTATTATTTTACTTTATATCAATTGACGTAAATAGAAGAATAGAATAGGCTTCCAGTGAAATGAAAACTGTTAATGTATAGAACAATATATATATATATATATATATATATATATATATATATATATTTCAAATTCAGTCCAATTGGTTGGAGAAAAAAATGTTTTACATCACTTCAATCTCAACATCACATTTTTAACCTGGTTTTTTGTCCTTAATATTGTAAAATATCGTTCGGCACAAGTTTGCAAATTAACGATTTCCCACACGATTCTTATCTTCCTTATTTTGATCGGGCTTAAACCTGTCTCACGACGCAAATGGTACAAAGTAAACATTGTTTTGAATAAAATGTGTCCAACGGCCGAACGGCAAGTTGTTATGGAAAAACCATACTGGCATTAATCGTTGGAATTAATGGAATACCTTTTACTATGTTTCATTACCTTAAAGCAAACTAAAAATCATACGATTTTTCGCTGAAACAAATATGCTTATAAATATCGTCATTACTTTAAATTTCTTTGTAAAAACTTCAAAATATATTATTAATTCTATGTGCTACTAAAATATAAAAACATTACTTTTTTCGACGCAAGCTGTCAGACTACTATCCTGTAATCAACGTTTAATAAAATGAATTAATTCTGAATTTGCAAAGACTTACTGTATATTTACTTAATATATTCACTTGTTGTTTCACTCGCGATGAGGCTAGAAAAACCAAAGGCGAGATAAAACCATTATATATATACGTGGCATTAATTATGCGTCCGCCTAAAAAATCTGCGCTCCTCTCATAACGAATCGGACTGATTTGTTGCAGGTTGGGGGCGAGCGCAGGGAGACGGAGTGAGAGAGCGTCGACAATCGCTGGTATAAAAAAAATTGAAGGAAATGAAGAGGGAGAAGGGATAAATCACCCTGCCCTGCAGTAAAAAAACGCGCGTAAATTTAAATATTCGTCACGAATCAAGTCTGGACGCGCGGACGAGGGCGTCGCGCAATCGCGCAAATTACAATTTCTACCACTCGTCCCCTCGCCCCCTCGCCGCCCCCCCTATGTACGCGCGTCTACCGGGACTAAGATTCTCGCATGATCATAAAAAAAAGTTGATTCATCGAATTCGTAATCCGCTCTCCCGGGCGCGTAACCCCTTTCCCAAAGCGCCCCACTAGAGCGAGAGAGCGGGGATGGGGTGGGTGGAGGAGACGCGAGCACGCACGTTGATCCGTGCAGATTCCAGATAGGGCATGGGTGGAAAAGACGAAAGTTCCGAAGGTTTGCGCGAGTAAAAAAAAGCTTGTGTATGTGTAGGAGAGAGAGCTGCGAGCAGCGCAAGATCACAACGGCCGTCTCGCTCGCTCTGCCGGCGGTTGATCGTGAAAAATGACGGGCTTTAATTAGATTCGTCTCTTTTATTTTCTTAGACTTTCTCTCTCTCCTGGCTTTATTACCACCGCTTATATGCTCCCGCGCGTGTACGCGAGGCAGGGTGAAGAAAGAGTGAGAGGAGAATTCTCGTAGATAAGACGAACGAGGGGCGCAGCGCAGAAAAAGCGTTGCGACTAGAGCTCGGCGTCACGTGGTATCTGGAATGAGATAGAGAGAAAGAGAGAAGGGGGGAGAAAGAGGGAGAGAGAGAGAGAGAGAGAGAGAGAGAGACAGTACGGTGTAGAGGAAGAGAGGGTGCGCGTAAGGAAAGGGAGAACAAGAGAGAGAGAGACGGAGCGGACTCGCCCTCTGGCGCGCTGCGTGAAAAATATGTAAAGTATTGATTGCATTTTATAATTACTTGGGAGCCCGGCGTCTTAGCTACCCTCCAATCCCCGCGTTCCAGCCCGGCTTCTCTCTTTCTCTCTCTTCCCACCCTCTTCCCACCCTCGTGCCCCGCGCCCCCTTCCACCCACGCGCACGTACACCCATGCACACGCGTAAGCATCCTTCGAGCTCCTCTCGGTGGGAGGGGGGTGGTTCGACGGAGCAGGAGGGTGAGGAGGAGGAAGGGGGTTGCGGGAGCTCGCGTCTTTTATCTTCCTTCGTCTTGCTCTCATTCCCGCGCGCTCCTCTCTTTTTCTCCCGTCGACTCTGCTCCGCGCCCTCTCGCTCTCTCTCGCGCGCCCGTTATCGCAGTCTCTCTTTTTGCCGGCGTCTTCGCCTCTCTCCTTCTCTCTCTCTCTCTCTCTCTCTCTCTCTCTCTCTCTCGCTGCCTTCCCTTCGTCCCCTACTCCTGCTCCGGGTGGGCGCCCCCCTCGACAACCCACCACCTAAATGAAGAAGAAGTATACGCTCTTAGTTTGCGCGCGCGCGGGCGCGAGCGAGCGCTTTTGTTTGTGTACGCGCGCGCGCGAGTATGTGCGCGTGCACGGTGTGTATGTGTCTGCGCGCGCGTACGTAGAGTTGTATATACCTATGTATAGGCGCGCACGAGCCGAAGGGAGGAGAGACGACGCGACGCTCTTCTTCCTCTTTCCTCGTTCTTTCCTGCCGACCTGCGGGAACGGCGAGGGAGCGAGAGAACTGCGTATGCTCGTGTGCGGATCGGAAAGTCGTAATATATACTCCGAGCTCGCGGCTCGCTCAGACGTGTGGGTGACTGAATGTGTGTGCGTGTGGGGCGGGGGAAGGGGGGGGGCGATAGAGAGAAAGAGGAGACGAGGTAAGGAGAGAAGGACAGAGAGACATTAAGAACGAGGGTGACTGTACTTCAAATATGCAGATCGACTGCTCTGGTCCTTTCCTCCCCCGTGTTCGCGCTCCTTCTTTCTCGCTTGCTCCAACTTTGCTCGAGCTTTTCGAACTCCTTTCTTTCTGCCCCCTTTCTCTCTCTCTCTCTCTCTCTCTCTCTCTCTCTCTCACTCACTCTCTTTCTCTTTATTCCCTTTATCTCTCTCGCTCACACTTTTAGAGCCTCGCAAATCGTTAAGCAAGGAAGAAAAGCAGCCCGACGCTTTTCTAGGCTTCGATCTTACGATTTTAGTATTTTCTTTATATCCATTAGCGTCTTGGATTATTATTTTTCTCCTTTGGCTCGCCACGTTTTCCTCGTCCCCATCCTTTTCTTTTGCTATTCCTTTCGACGATTGTCTCCTCGTCATTATTATTGATGTGCTTTCATAGCCAAAATCATTTAATATTTGGAGATGGCGTTAATGTCCTTAATTGATATTAAAATGTTCGAATCGCCAATATATAAAAAACCTTAGTTTTAACAATGGATCTACAATTGGCTATATTTATATTTTCAGATTCTATAAGAAATTGACGTAGTATTATTTTGTTATATATTGATAGCTGATCAACGAGAAATTCGATCTATAATCGCTCAGATGGGAGTGGAACTAATTTTCCATCTATTCATTTGATTTTAAAATGATTATAATGTGAATATTAAATCATGAATTAATTTTTTGTACATAAGTAAAATATTTCCGATAAAATTTAACGTGCAGATGTAGAGGAAAACAAAAACTACTAAATTTTAGACTAAGTATTTGGAAACATTTCCAAATACTTAACATTAAAACTTTTCTAAGTAACTGGTAATATTAATATTATTTAATAAGTGCATATTAAAGTAAACAATCTTAAATTAGTTTTTCAACTATTATTTCAACTAATATATTTTATTAGAAACAATAACTTATGGTCTAAAGATTGAAACATAAAACTTATTATAAATTACAATTGAAAATTTATTAAAAGTTACAAATAATAAATAAAATAATAATAAAATAAAATAAAATAAAAAAATAAAAATAATAAACTATACTCTACGTTAATTAAGGACAACCTGACTGTCCCCACCACCTTATATTTAAATTCATCTTAGGTGTCCGACGTTTCGAACCGCTACGTTTCATCCTCAGGAACTGAACTATATTAATGTTAAATTATTAATTTAATTCTATATTATTTTTACTAGTAATTTCCATTTCAGATTCTTCGGGGGTAACAATAAACAAGGACATGATTTTCTTTATGTTATTATAATATATGATATTATAAAGACTATAAAACCGATAAAAATATTTATTAATTTTAATCTATTAATTAAACTGAAATGTCAATATTGTATATATGTATCGATTTCTGATGAATCGTAGATTCCTGGAACATTTGGGATTATCGATAAATTCAATAAATTTTTATTCCAAAAAGTGACAAACAACAAAAACTTTTATAAAAGGGCGCATCTATAAAAATTGCGTGCGTCTGAATGATCGGCATAAAAAAGCATAATTTAATTTTTACCGCTACCGACAAGAGATTTAGAGAAAGACGTCAAGCGCTCGCGTGAATCGTCTTGCGTCAACGGAAGTCGTTCCAGCGAAGATTGCGTTTTTCGTGCGAGAGGGAAGAAGATTCGTTTTGCCGCGCGCTACCGGTACGCGGCGTGGGCGTATCGGGGGGGGGGGGGTCGGATAAATCGAACTCGCTGCTTCCGTACTTTTGCCCGCGTGCAATACCGGTCTTTGATTCCATATATACATATATGCATGCGTGAATTTATTATTCTTAAATGCTATTCATAAATGGGATTTAAAATATAACAAGAATAATACAGAGTGAAATTCGAAAATCGTAATATATAGCGATAATAAAATCTAAAATAAAAGATAAAAAACGTATATAGATTTAGAAAATACATAGATTCTTGATGTTGAGAGTAATTTATATAATGCTTTGTCAAAAATCTCTTACATATATATATATAATATAATATAAATGAATACTAGATGTATATCATATCAATAATTTATGTTGCATTCTAATTGAAAATGAAATTTTGCTATTAAAAATTTTGCCATTGAAAATTAAACAAATGCGAAAATGTTTAGATTTGCCGTGAAAGAGTTATTTATAATTATGTAATTTATATAAAAGCACGTATGCACATTTATCGTTATAGACTTCTAAAGACATATAATTTTATATTTGATCTGAATTTTAGTTTTGAAAAGAACCATGGCGATTACATGGAAACCCTTGGTTAACAAATTGATTAAACGTAGATAGGGATTATGATAGTCCATGCTATTTTTCAATGTTTATGTAAGTAGTCTTTCTCCTAGTATATTCTGTCATCTATAAAAATCGTTATTTTTCCACTCGAAAATCACACACCTACCGCTCATGCGAATAATTTAAGTCAAAATCGAAAAGTTCAGATCGAAGTTAAAAATCGCATTTCAGCGTGTGAAACACGTCTACCGCGCAATATCAGCGCAATAAGGGCAAATCCGAAAAAAAGCGAAAAAGAAATCTGAGAAAAAAACAAACTTGATCAGCGCTGAAAAATTATTGGACCCAGAGAATTGCGGTGAGGCGGGGCAGGAGAGGAAGAACGGGCTGGGCTCGGGGAGGGACGGAGAGGGACTGGAGGCGGTGTAACGAGGCGATGCCGCACCGAGGCGCGGGCGGCGCGGGCGGCGCGGGCGGCGCGGGCGCAGTAAGTGCTCGTCCTCGCTAATCAGCCGCGTTGATGAAAATTCGTTCGCGGGGACTCTCCGCGCTCTCCCCTGCGCGCGCCCCGCGCCGGCTTGCCATGCCAACCCCTGTATTATACCGAGTCTCTACCCCTCGCGCGGGATCGCAGCTCTTGACGACGAGGCGAGCACGCGCGCATGCACGCACGTACACACGCAGACACAGCGCAGAGCGCGCGCACGAATGAAAAAACCAGCATCAGCCAGTGTTGCGCCCGAGTTCATGACGAGGAATCGAGGATGTCGCCGTCGCGAGGGGGAGTAATGCAGAGATCTAGGGCGTGTTTATATATATATATGTCGGAGACCATCGCGCGCGTCCTTTTTAAAAAGAAAGCTGCGTCTCAATGGGAGTGGTAGTGGTGACGGTTGTATGCGTGTGTAATATTACAAATTAAATCCTCGCTTTCTATGTTTATACATTACTTTGCTTCGAAGCAAATGCTGAAGGTTGTTCTTTATAAAATAACAAATTTTTATTTTTAATTAAAGCACCTCCTACTTTATAAAATTATTAAATATCTAAAAATTCACATATTGGATCGATGTTAATACGAATTTCCTGAAAGGAGAGGTGAAAGCTAAAAGAAATAAAATTTTTTAATCGAGATGGAGCATCGTTTTCTATCTCACTTCATGATGATATACGTTAACATTTGGAAAAGAATGTTATTTTTTTATTTCAATCGCTAGTTTCGAGCAGGTATGTAACATCCAATCTAACAAGCATAATGCTATAAAGCTAAAAATTATATACATGCAAGTTTTAAATAGAAAAGAAAAAATATAAATACCGGAATTGATTTTATTTCATAAAATTGTAACAATAGACTGCATTTTTCATATTAAGAAATTAGCAGCCCTTAAAATTTCAATAATAATTATTTCTTAGCTCTGATATATTTTTTTTAAATATAGTACGTAATTACAATGTCAATAATGTCGATATTAGTCTTCTATTGATATTCATCTTTTTCTTACGAATTATATATTGTTTATAATATTGTGAAAAATCGACGATAAGTAATTATTTTAAAATTCAATTTATACCTTTCAAGATAATAATTATGTATAAGACGATAAGTGTTATTATAGTAAAATAATTATTCCTATAATAATAAACAAAACCTTTTTCATTGCTTTAGCTTGAATTATTTTAGTAATTTATTTTTGTAATTCAGCTTTTATACCTTCTTTCTTTCTCGTCAATATTTCTGACGTACGCGAGCATAGCTATGCGCAGAAACAAGGTTCGTTTGGTTTTAGCGTCCTGCGTTCTTCTATATAGGCACACTCTTTTAAAATATGTCTAAATTAGTGCGTGCGAGAAGAGAAGACGGAGAACATGGTAGGATAGTCAAGGGCGGCAAGGGGGAAACCGGGGTGGAAAGAGAGCTCGGTAAGACCTAGACGAACATTCGAGGCGAAGGATCAGTTGATGGGAAACCGAGCGAGCCGGGGATGACAGATGGAAGAACGAGATTGATATACGGGATTGGGAAGAAGTATGTAGATATAAAGGGTGTATATGAGCGTTGGGGGAGGGGGGAGCGGATAAACGCGCGAACGACGTCTTCTAGTGATCCGAGCCGACTGGGAGAAAGTTTGAAGGAAACTCGGAACGTAGGCGAGTGGCTAAGTCAATACTAATGTAGACGTAATTCCGTCTCGCTATAGAATTCGGTAATTCCAATTGGTAACGCGTTAAATACGCGACGATAGCCTCTGACGATTAAGATTGTTCAAAGAAGATAGAACCTATAAGCCAATGAGCAATTCGCCTGTTTATTTCCCGAGATGTTAAACGTCTTTTATAGTTATATTTAGCAATTATTGAAATCTTAAATTTCTGAAAAGTGATATAGTGCAGTCTTGATTTCGACTATTATAAAGTATTATTATAAATATTATATACTATTATAAAGTGATACCTTTTATACTATTATAATTTCTGCAGTTTTATAATTGGCTTGATATCGTATCAAGTGCTAAAAATTAAATTGGCAAAGCATAATGATTCCATAATATATTAAAATAACCATTTTCATTAAAATACACAATCCAACAAGGGTATATTACAAAATCGAGATTATATTAAATATTTCAACGGTTTTTCTTGTACTATATTTAAATTTCGTTTCAAGTTTGTTGAATTATGCCAAATTTATCTTATACTAAAGGTGTAAAAACTATTTTTGGATCGTTTTTTTAGCTTATCTATCTTTGTGGACTTTGTTTCATTCTTCTAATATAAATCTATTGCAATTGTCCGAAGGGAGATTTTTAGAAATTTTGTTAATAAAAAAATGCAAATAGCTTTTAATATTTATTTTTATAGCTAATACTTTTTTGCATACATAAAATATTAGTTTGAAATTTCACATACGCTGAAATTGTTAGAATAGGCCAATACATATTAAACAAATTTAAGCGAATTCCACATTTATACATACATACGTACGTACGTATATACATACATACATACATACATACATATATATATATATATATATATATATATATATATATATATAAATGTGTGTATGTATGTATGTACGTGTATAAATTGGTATATATTTATATGCATATACGTAACTATATATATGACGATTTAAAGTATCAGCATAGAGACAGATTAATATGGAAACTAAAACTTTATTATATTTAACAAGAGATGTAGTTACGTAACAGTTGCAACGTGGAGAATAAAAAAGAAAACAACACTTGAAAGGACAAAGAATAATAGAATAGCGAAAGGAGATGTGCCAATGGGATCGGTAAAAGAGGGCAGACCAAATGAAATAAAAGAAGATGGGAAAATCGACGAATAAGGAGCACAACGAAGCAAAGGAATCTTATAGTCCGCAGGAGGCAAGGGCCACTGCTGGGAGTTTCATCGAAGAGGTAGCACGAGAAGGAGTTGAGCGTGGAAGGCGCAAACGAATGGAAACAAAGGGCGAGATGAGCGGGAAAGAAAAGAATGAAAAGGGAGGGAAAGAAAGAGAGATAGAGAGAGAGAGAGAGAGAGAGAGAGAGAGAGAGAGAGAGAGGAGAGAGAGAGATGAAAAAAGAAAAGGGTTCGATAAGCGCGGAATGGATATCTATCTCTACTCACACCTCCGGCTCGCAAAAAGAAAGCCATATGCTTACATAGTGAGAGAAAAACTTTAAATATGGATATCCTTAACGAATACTAACGCGATTCTTTTGGCGACGAAAAATAGCATTATTCACAATTAAAGAGAAATTCAGGACAATTTAATTACTTTGACGAAAAGTACAGGACGTTTTGTAGCGAGTATCTACCTTACATTTCTCAGACCCGTCTGAACAGCCAACTCACAACTACTATAATAGAGTTTTATCGATAATTTTTTTGCTTTCAAATAAAATGAAAAATTTCATACGTTTATATATATGCGAATTTCACGAATTAGTTTCCACGCAATATTACAAATAGCGTTATTGGCACTTTTATGCGACTATATAGTGCAAATAGTACGTAGTATTCTCTACGCGAAGATACGGAGAGCGTTAGCTTTCGATGCCAAAATTGAATTGCGCTATAATTTTCGTTGGGGGGGGGGGTGTTGATATACCCATACGTGTACGTATATAAAAAGTTTTGGCGTAGATTGGCGCAAGAAGAATGTACCATTTCCCATTGTGGGCCCGCCTATGTGCAAAGTCTTCGACTTCATAATATATATTGTGTACGTATATCTATAAGGATATGCGACCAGTACTCCGCTCATTCCTACTGTATAACTACAGCTTTTGCATTGTAGCTCCGCGTTTACGTTTACGCAAGAGGAGAGGGGGTAGTCAAAATAAGAGGTCGCGGGGAGAGGTGGTGGATTAGCATATATGCTCATATATGCACTAAACTTTCCTATTCGTTCGTTCTGTTATATAGACACTCTTCCTCGTGAATTCTAGGCGGGGTAGAGAGAGCGCGGATGTAGAGAGCACGAGCTATTCGCATACTATATATATATATATATATATATATATATATATATATATATATATATATAACGATGCGAGAGTTATTCCGGATGCTGAGGCACGGGTGGCCCCTTCCCTTTCCACACATCGGCACACACAGACACATATATAATATAGTCTCGCTCCTTCGCTCGTCATCACCATCTTGCTTACCACTCTCGCTCCTTCTACTTCTTCCTCTTCTTCCTCTTCTTCTTCTTCTTCTTCTTCTTCTTCTTCTTCCGCCGCCTCCGGCGCGTCCTCCTCCTCCTCCATCTCCACCCGCGTCTCCCGTCGCCGGGCTAGAAGTTGCGCGCCCAGCATTTTAATCGATTTCATTTGCGCCCCTCCTCCGCGCCAGCGTGTACATGTATATAGGCGCGCGAATACACTGATGCAAACGTACATACATACACACATACGTACATACATACATATATCTATATATACAAGCATGCCCGCTGTGCTTGTCTTCGTACTCCTTCCGTTGCTGCCAGCGACGACGACGACGACGTCGGTCCTCGCGGCTACGTCTCCGTCCTCTGCGCGTTTATATATATATATATATATATACATTATACATATAGCTCTCGTTTGAGTTCTCGCCAGCGAGCAAGCGAGCGGTGTATAAACCTTTCTTTGTTTTGCTTTGCTTGCGTCATTAAGGGTTGGCGAGGCGGACGGAGGGGTAGCGACGGGAGCAGTGGCGATGGCGCTGGCGCACCGAACGAAATATACACATATACATTTATACGCACACGGAGTTACGAGGGAGATTTTCTATGTGGAGCCGAGTACTTGTAAATTACGTAATAAATCTATAGAGAAGCGAGAAAGCAACGCGAGGAGTGCGAATGGAGGGGCGGGGTTCGATTAGCAGAGTATTGATAAGCTAATTACTTAAATCACCTTTATATCTATATAGTGCTTGTCCCGAGCTTATATTCGATGTAACAAGTCTTGTTGCATGTTTCGCAAAATCGAGCTTCAATTTTTTTTGAGCCTTGAGCATTCTTCTATATTTGATTTCTGTATTTCCTCATTTATTACCACTTAGTACCTTATGAGAAATTTCTTCCCTTTAATAAAGATCTTCCCATTCGTGTAGTTAAAATATCATATTAATTAATACATATAGAAAATTTGAGACTTATAACATATGGATTACTTTATATGGCTTATTAAAAAAAAAATTCATCTCTTAGTATAATTATAGTATTATGCCTGATAACATATCGGGGTATCTCTGGCTGAACAATAGTCCATTACTAGCTTGTACAAATTTATACTCGTATATGCAAAATACAGTAAGCCAGTAATTTACCTAACTAACAACAACCTTCTCTTTCTCTCTCTCTCTCTCTCTCTCTCTCTCTCTCTCTCTCTATCTCTTTCTTTCTCTCTTTTCTCCACCTCTTTTGGAAGCCGCGCTTACCCTCCTCTGTACTTGTTTTGTTCTTTTCATTCTGGCTTGCTTGTATGCTGTGTACGCTGCGTTAGGGGAGGGCGTGGTGCTCTCCCTTGTCTCTCTTTTTGCAATTATGCAACCGGAGGCAAAAACCAAGTTGCAAGGAGAAGAAGGCAGTATATAAAAAAGAGTAGGATCGAGGACTCTACACGCGTGAAAGTCAAGGAGGGAGGGGGGGAGGGCGGAACATTTGTCGGTTTTACTAACTGCTGCGCATATGTATATGTATATCGTATATATATTCTGCTCGTAGCGTTCACCGCCGCGAGAAGGAGATCGAAGGAAGGGTGCGCGGCGCGGAAAGGACATGCACTTGCATTCGGCGAAGAAAGGAGGGCTGGTGGAAGGGAGGGCGGCGTCGGGATGAGAAGGGGTTTGGGGTAGAAGAGGAGCGACTTCGTTTTGTATGCCACGACCGCGGCATAAGGAAAAGAGGGGGAGGAACGAAGGGAAGATCTCTCGAAAAAAATTAAGTTCTTAAAGCGCCCGCGAGCGTTCAAGTGGTGCACGGCGATGAAGCTGGCCATGTAATGGGAAAAAAGAGCCCAAATCCGAATGGCTCGAGTGCCCCGTCGCGTCTCTCTCTTCTCCCGCTCTCTACTGCACCCGCTCCTCGCTGATGCTTTTATTCGTTCGTTCCTTTCTACTTTCTCCCTACTCCCTCTTTTTTCTTTCCTCGCCGCTTTTGCATATCGTCCACCCCTCGCCCGCCCCTCGCCTGCCCCTCGCTCTTTTTGTCTTACGTCTTTTTTTTTTTTTTTTTTTGAAGATATCTCCTCTCGGCCAGGAGAGGGGCACGTCGCTTTTGGGCTTTATGCTCGCTTTAAGCGCAGTAAATTTGGCTAATATACTTCCTCTCGCAGCACGAGGAGGATGAATACAAGTAGAATCGAGGCTCCAAGCGGCGACATTAAGCTCGCGCGGTGACTCGATTCGGCGCGCCATTATTTTCTGGGCCAATTTGAACTTCAACGAGCTCTAGCGATCTTCGATGCTTTTAAGAAGTCTCCGGGCTAAAAGATTTAACCGACGCGAAAACATGTTCAAGATATTGGTGACCTTATATATATACACACAGCATTTTTACTATAGAATTGCGAAGTATTTGACGTTCGAACGACTCGAATATATCGTTGGAACTGATCGGATCTTCAAACTACTTTAGCTGATGAACGTTGAACAGCTATTTTGAAAACATTGAGGTTAGGAATATTTTTAATAGGAACGCTTTGAATGGTCGAAATAATCGTGTAGTTTAAACAATGATGCGGTCATCTCTAACTGGTCGTATGCGCTTAGAACGATACGGAGGCTTCGAAATTTTTGGAATATATAAAAACTCCTTAAAAAGTTAAACTCTTATTACCACGTACAAAACTATATACTTTCAATGCCTATTCTAGAGGCGCAACATCAAGGATTATCGAAAAAGTATGTACATCCCTACTGACAATATCTAATATGTACATCCACATATATGTACACACATATATGTGGTATAAATACTGTACACGTAAACGACTATTTACGATGCATGTTCATATCATGTAATCTTAAAATAGTTTAAATCACCGAACATAGACTTATAAGTTGATATTAAATTGTATTATTCGAAAAAATACACTTATAAAATGATATTATTATTTTAAAAATATGAATGAATTAAAGAAAATAAATTACAGTCCATATACCAGGATAGCTGTTATACTAAAAAAGCCTGTACCGATAGTCTAAAATTTCTGTTCCATCAGTAGGACCAAATAACGATCTCTGAGAAAGCAAGCGAATTTTATATGCTGTTTCGTATAATTTTTATTTACGTACCTCAAGAATTCATTAGAGGTTACACCTGTATAGGGGATATGTATAAAAATTTGCACGATGCCACGAATAACTCGTGCTTCGTGAACCACTGAATGTAATAATTAGATTTAATACGATTCCAAGGTTTTCTATATCGTTGAAAAAAGGAAAGCATTCTTGAATATTCCAAGTACGGGGGGAAATGATTTTAACCCTGATTAATTTAATATTTTCTTTGAATTTCTGCCATAGTAAATGAAATATCGCATAGGCGATGGTACAGGTATGCCGTTACTCGTCCACAAATTTACCTCGCGTATTTACACGGGCGCGCGCGCACTCGGACTCGCAGGCGGGAGAGATCGACGCGAAAAGAGCGCGCGGCCGTCGGCGAGCACGTGCCCGCTGACCGACCCGCGGCATAAGCAGCCGCGACCGCGCGGCCGAAAGAAGAGAGCGCGCGAAACTGCCCACGTGCTCGGACCGGGGGGTGTGCGCGGGGCGAGCGAGCGAACTCGGCCAGCGACGCCTCGCCCACCGCCGCCGCGCCGCGGGGCTGGTCAGCGGCCGCGCGCGTCGGCGCGTCGTCGTCGCCGACGCGGCGCCCCCCTCCCCCGACGCGAGCGGCTGCGGGCCGGCAGTCGAGGGGGATGATCGCGGCGCGCGCTCGCTCGAGTCCACGTGAGCCCCCGGCGAGCCCCCGGCGAGCCCCCGGCGAGCACGTGCTCGAGCGCCTTCTTCTTTGTCCCCGTCCTCGTCCTCGGCCTCCTCCTCCTTCTCTCTTCATCGTCTTCTTCTTCTTCTACTTCTTCTCCTGCCCTCGCTCTCGCTCTCTTTCGCCAGCGTCAAGACTTCAGAAGCGCGGGTTTGTCCATGGATGAGAGGGGGGAGGGTTCTCGGAGCTCTCGCGTTCGACCCGAAAGGAGGCGATACACACACGCGCACGCAGGCACACACACACGTGTATAAATCCGTGCGTTGAGGGAGGGTGATGGCCGATTTTAGCGACGGGCCGAGCCGGGCCGACTTGCGAAATCGCTTATTTTTTACGAGCCGTTGATGGAAAGCGATTTTGATGTTGGAAAGGGAAATTTTATACCTACTCGTCTACGGAGACTGAGGCGAATTCATTTGTAAGTGCTTTCATGCTTTTAGTCCCGGTGGCCGTACATTTTCGTTGTTTTAATCTTTATTCTTAAAATAGGATAAGATGGAAAACATCGATTTCGAGATATCGTATTATTTTATTACTTTCAATACGTAATTAAATTTGACATACTAATTACTCAAATTAATTTTTTTTATTGATAATTTGTACTCTTGATGCCATATTCGAAAAAAAAACAATACTAAATTTCCTAATCAATCCTAATACATCCTGAAATGCACGCGCTTTTTCAGTTATTGGCAATCGAAGATTGGCCTGATATTTTTTGTTCAAACTGAATGCAGCATAATTTGAAATTGATTCGTTAACAATGATTCGGTATTGTTAAAGAGTAAATAGCTCGCTCATTAATAATTTATATGTTTCGTTATTTCTATATTTCAAACAAATAATTTAAAGTGTTTTAATTTAATCGAGTATAAAAGAACCATTTTCATTGCAATTCTATATTAATTTCAATTCTATACTTATTCTCACGTTCGGTAATTCTTTTTATTTTAATAAGTTTTTACAACTGTGTAAATATTACATTCTTAAAATAACTAGGATTTTTCTCATATTTTCTATTTACAGTGTTTCTTTCAATAAATTACAAATAACTTTGCTCAATAAAACTTTTCTATATGTACACTAAGTACGCAATTCCATAATATTGTTCAATTCGAGGCATCTTAATTAATTCCAGGCTTCTCTGAGCTGATCGATAGGTTAGTTGAGGAAGCGGTTATAATAACATCCTATAGGCTTTCATCAGGTGCCAAGTCTTCTTAGTACGTAAACGTAGTGGGCTTACTAATTCCCCCCCCCCCCAAGTTCCATTTATTTTCCGGGAAACGCAAATGAAATCGTTCAATAAAAATCTCTAAATGACAATTTAATATTCATTGCTTGCTGTCTAAAAACTATTTCGAGCAAAAAATTTGTTGTATGGATAATAAGACTATGAGATGACGATGTAATTTACTACTTTCGTATTACTTTCGTCTTATAGTCTTTATAATATAATCTTTTAACTAAAATAATGTAAGACCGATAAAAATATTTATTTATTTAATTTAAAAAAGTCAACATGAGTACAATTTTTAATTTTAACGTAAGATTTACTTCAATCTGTTTAAAGTGACTGTAACATATTTCATTAAAAAATTCTTAATTTTTAGACTTATAATAGAAAATGAATACACGCGCACACAGATAAGCACGTAGAGAGAGAGAGAGAGAGAGAGAGAGAGAGAGAGGGAGAGAGAGAGAGAGAGAGAGAGAGAGAGAGAGAGAGAGAGAGAGGGAGAGAGAGAGAGAGTGTGTGTGTGTGTGAGTGAGATATAGAAACATAGGGTGCGCGCGCGCGCGTGTGTGTGTGTGGATGTGTGTTAAACTACCGAAACCACAGACTTTACGTTAATAAATCAGTAAGACATATCGAAAGTGTTGAAATGAGTTTGTTATTTAACCATAACTTTGTATACGTAAATGTTGTAGATTTTAGTTTTTATTGCTTTAGTTGCTTATGTAAATCCCTAAAAATTAATGACTGAATTTCACTCCAATATAACCAATTGGGGATGAATAAGGAGTAAATCTATTTTCACTTTTCACGTAATTTTACGATTTTGTCGATAATTACAGATTTTCAAAAGTTATTAATTCGATTTTTTCATGCCTATGCATGAACAGTCTTAAAAATTAATTAATAAATTTTAGGGACTATTTTGACGGGGTTGATAAATGGTATAAGGTTATATATAGTATATTTGTTGGTTTTTTATCCATAAACTCGAATTTTCTAGTTTTATAATTTCATATTTTCATTACTATGATCATCTATAAAAATCCCTATAAGGCCATTTTTCTATTTTATTCCAATTCATCACTGGTGAGAGAAAAGCAAGAAATAAGGTTTTATCTGTAATTATTAATTTAAAAATATGAAGAATGCAAATAACGTCTTAATTTATATTAATATATATTAATATATATACGCCTTAATTAAAAAAATTAAAAATAACCTATACGAGATCATGAGAAAATATAATATTATAAAATGCAAAAAATGATGGACTTTTTTAAATACCGAATTGAAATAATGATTTGTAGCCTAATGTGATGTAAAAGATTGATTTGTTATTAGTTTGGTATAACAAAAAAAGAAAAAAAATTTCTAAATAAAAGAATCAAGACCATAAATGAGATCTTTTATATTTACAACTATTTGGCGCTTTCGTGCATTCTATAGCAACGATGAAAAAAATTGCATCGCAAGTGGGATAAACTTCCCGCGAGCTAATTAAAAGTAAGCGCGCAACGCACCGTGGATTTGCGACAAAGGTACGAAATTAATCAACGACAACTCGCGGGAGGCACAAGCGAGAGGAGAAGACCGCCGTGCCGCCATCCCTGAAAGGAACGCACAAAGAGGAAGCGAGAGAGGGAGAGAGAGAGAGAAGCATAGAAAAACGCAAGCTCTCGCGTGCATGAAAACAAGAGGAGGAGAGAAGCGGCTCGGTGCGCGTGGATTGAAAACGCCGAGTATTACTCAGGAAGATGATTTTCTCCTCATATATATACATTATACACGTTTCGCCAGAGTCGTCGCGCAAACGAACGTCGCTCATCCGTCAAAAGAAAAAGGAAGAAAGAGAGAGAAAAAAAACGTACGGGCGGGAGGAGGAGAAGACAATAAGAAACGCAGGAAAAGAGGTGCGCGGGGTGACGAGGAGAACGGGGACGATGGCGCTGCTCGTCCATCCCCCGTGCAAAGAGAGAAAAGACACTTTTGCATTTATACTATATATGCATATATATGTATGTGCAGATATATATATATATATATATATATATATATATATATATATATATACATATGTATACACACATGTATACATGCATACGTGTGTGTGTGTGTGTGTGTGTGTGTGTGTGTGTGTGTGTGTGTGTGTGTGTGTGTGTGTGTGTGTGTGTGTGTGTGTGTATGTGTTTGGGTGCGCATAGTGCGGAGAGTTGCTATATATTAGTAGAAAACGCGTACGTAAGCCAAAAGGAACGCTATGTATATATTGAGCTCCGAAAAAGGAGAATCTGCTGCACACGCGGGAGACAGAGGGAGAGAGGGAACGAATTCGCACGACATGTCGCAGTCGTGCATCTTTATCTCTATCTCTCTCTCTCTCTCTCTCTCTCTCTCTCTCTCTCTGTCTCTCTCTCCTCTTCTTTTTCCACGCCATATCCCACGCAAATCCTTGCCCATCTACGGAAGCTCGAGAAGGCCCGTATATATACATAGGTATAAGTTGGCTGTATGGGTGCCTAGCCGGTCGAGAGGGGCGAGAGGAAGGAGGAGGAGGTGAAGAGAAGCGAGGGGGTGGGGAGGAGGGGAAGTGAGTAAGAGTCGAGCCGCATCCACTGGCACATCGATCCGCCTTAATGAGTGGAAAGAATAAGACAGCCGCGCTCGCGCGCCAGGGCCACCCCGTGCACTCGCCTCACCCCCTCCGTGGCTCGGTGGCTCCTATATAGGAGCGAGTGCCGGAGAGAGACGGAGCCACCCCGCCCCTACGACGGCGACGACGGTGTCTCTCCTCTCTCGCTCTTTCCGGCTTCCCTTATTTGCTGCTTCTTTCTCCGTTCCGCGTTGATGCCGTCGCCGTCTTCGTAGTCGTCGTTGCTGCCACACCGGGCGACTGGCTGTTCCCGCGGCCTATATCTATGCATACATGCACGGGAGGTATTATACACGCGTACCGGGCGAAAAGCGAAAAGTTCCACGGGCAAATTTCGCCGACCCGTGCGCGCTCGCGCGCACCCTCGCACACCCAACCTGCGTACATGTGCTACGTGTGTCATATATATACATACACATGTATGGCATGTACGTTGGTACCTCGCGTGTGCGGATTTTAGTTGAATAAGAACGCTGGAGAGAAGGGGAGGGAGCGCTAGTCGAGCGGGAACGCCGGGGCGATTAATGCATTTTCATTTGGTTTTTTTTCTTCCCCTTCTCCCCCGCGTCGCCGACGAGTATAGCGGAAAGTTGAAATGCAGCAAATTCGCGTATAGGTTAAAAGTTTTGAGAGGTCGTGTTTTCTTTTTCTTCTTTTTTTTCAGAAGAATATACGGCGGTTTAAATCTCGCGAGGGAAAGCTTACATATACAATTTTTTTGCAATCGTTTCTTTACGTTCTTCAGTTTTGAAATGTACGAAATTTGACGTTTGCTGTATTGTAAAATTAATTTCACCGACGATATTGTTAAATGAAACTCGTTAAAAAAGCGATATATCAAAAAGAACGTGTATAAACAGGGATGTATGCAAATTGTCCCGTGACAAACTAATCACGCGATCCGCATCCTTTGACTTCCAGATTTCTGCCACCCCCGCCCCGCCCCGCCGCAGCCCCGGCTGCGGCCATTCGTCGCGGGACGGGATCGAGAGTGGCGCAGCCCTCCGTCAGGACGAGGCAAAAAGGACGGGGAGTAAAGCGAACGGAAGAATTAGCGTAAGACGAAGTCCTCGTGGCGGGTGGGGGTGGATGAGGAAAGAGGAAGAGGTGGCGGCGGAGGGGGGGGGGAGACGCTGAATCGCAGACCGAGGGCTGACGGCAATACCCCCCTTCCGCCCCGCCGCGACCCGACGTTGTTTCGCGAGCGAGGGTGACACGCACGCTTCTTTCGCTCTTTCTCCCCGTCGCGAACCTCCCCGGAATGTTAATTCCCGGCGCTTTAATTCTTACGAATATTTCCCTCGTGCCTGCGCGCACCAGCGCTCAATCGGGGCGCGGGCGAAGGGGTGGAGGGCGAGTGCTCGCGCACGGCTCTTAAGACGAGATGAGGAAAGCGAGGGATGGTCGGGGGATGGCTGCGGCGGGAGGAAGAAGCGAAGCGCGGGGACGGAGAATAAGAAGAATGCGAATGAGAGCAAGGGGGAGGAGGGACGCCCCGGGGAACCGCCGAGGAAAGGCGGAGGAAAAAGAAAATCTAGAGGGGCGGAAGGGAGAGGTACAGAAAGAGAGTGTGAGAGAGAGAGAGAGAGAGAGAGAATGAGTGAACGAGCGAGAGGGAGGGAGAGGGACAGAGAAACAAAGGGAAGGAGAGTTCTGGGGCTTGGACGTGTGCGTGAAGGTGGAAGGGAAGGATGAAGTGTCGCCGTCTGTGTAGGTGATTAAAGATTTCGCGAAAGCCGGATCGAAGTAATTTTGCACGAGACTGCGCCCAAGGATTTTCATGTTTTACGCGTTTATTCTTAAAGTTTCATTCATTATGCTTAGGAACCAATTAAATATGCCGAATCTGACGCTTCTTTTTTCTATAAATTTTTAATGCTTTCGTATATTTAATGATCGTAATACCACTAACACATTTTGTGACTTGGACCGAAAGAAATTTTATTTAAAGTTATATGAATTTTGCTCTTATAAAATAATTTTGCTCTTAAATAATAAACACATACACACACAAACGCACACACATACATATTTATGAAAGTTATAAGAAGATTTCTTGTTTCGAATAAATCTTTTTATTTTGGAAATGTGAACAAGCTTCTTTGAGCATCTGTATGTTTTTGTTACTCAAGCCATTTTTATTTGGATTTTGCAATCAACATATATCAACATATTGATTAACTGAGCTAAGAAATCTATATTAAGTTAGAGTATACGCATTATTTAATAACTGAGAAGTAATATGTAGATTGATCAAAATGGATTATTCGTAGTATATAAAATTTAAAGCCACTACTATTTTAATTATTATAAACCTTATAAAAGTACTTCCGTTAAAAAAAAATAAGAATAAAATAAAGATGAAATGAAAATATCGTGGAAAAAGGTTTTAGAACCATTCGCACGTGTAACATTTAGTTATTATACAATTAAGGAATGCATTAAAATGCGGATACCAAATTGACACATATTGTTATTAGATTTTGCTTCATAAAAATACAGCATAACAGTTTCTGCTAGAACTGAAGTAAATTTTTAAAATAATATTCTACATATATTGAGTAAAAAGTAGTTAAAACGAAATTACATAACAAATACAGTACTTTCATATATTGAAAAGTGACTATTATAAAAACGTAGTAATATTGATCCATAATTTTTCTCTCAACTTCGGAAGACCTCTAGACAATCGATCTAGATGCCTATACACGATGATTTATAATACAAAATTTTAGTTAAAATCTGTTAACTGCATAAATTTTAACCAATTTTAAGAATGCTTTACATATATTTACACTTCCAGAAGTATTCCCACGCCTCCTAATTTTATTTCTAATCACAAAAGACCAAGTTGAATAGGTTCAATAGTGATTAACTAATTCTAACCTTTGGAAGTTTTGTAGGTTGCTGCTCTCATAAGTTTATTTTTTTCGTGTATATAGATCGCGATAAATATAAATCTCTAGTCATTATACGCGTGCTCTTGCTTTTAATTTTTTTCATTTTGTGTTCTTTTTAACTTCTTAAAAAATTTTCCGACCTACCGATTTTTGCACTGCAGTGTGTCTTAAAAATTTTGCAATTCAAAGCAGTCGTGCATCCCCCCCCCCCCAACCCACAGTCCTTTTGCCTTCCGGGCCCACGATTTGCTCATGCGAGCTGAGCTGCATGGCCCGGAAAAAGCACGCCAAATGCAAAAAAAATATATAGATATGCATAGGAAGCGGGCCTAGCAGAGGGGTAGAGGGCGCACAGAGCCGGTCCTGGCAATTATTGCTCGTTAAATCGAGTTCCAATTGTGCGCAAGCGGCCGGATCGTTAACTTTCTCCACGGGCGCATTTGCCGCTCGATCGATTAGCATAATAATGACTCCGCGATACGAGAACGGGAGAGAGGAGACGTCGCGGGGTCCGCGACATTTCTTTTTCCATCTATCCACCCGACTCCCCCCTCTCTCTCTCTTTCTCTCCTCTCTCTCTCTCCCTCTCTATCTACCTATCTATCTATCTATCTATCTATCTATCTACCTATCTCCCCCTCGATCGGCCGAGAAAGGAAGAGAGTAAGCTAGCCGGTATATCGCAAAAATGGAAAGTTGCACACGGTGGACTTCGCACGGGCAGCATCTATAGAAAGGCGAGATCCATCCATTTTTCCCCGCCCGCGGGACTCCCCCGACTGTTTGTTGCGAACGCTCGGACTATTTGTCGCCCGTGTCTAAAGTGTAACGGTATATCGCGATGAAGTTTCTTTGCACGGATCGCTGCTTCGCAGGAAAAAAATGTACGAGCCGAGCAATGTGCTGCATCTTGGTCAGGCCTTGAGCAGCAGCTGCCAGCAATAGTTATTCTTGAAGTTATAAGTTTCTGGTTAAATTAGATATTTACTGCCATTGTATCTGCTCACCCGTTTTATTGCTAATTATTTCAGATCTAATACTCGAATGTATATGCACGGGGAAACGGAAACGGCAGAATATGTTTTTATAAAAAGAGAAACGTGGTAAAGGCAGAATTGTAGTGGCATAACGCAACGAGAGTGCCATTTGATCAGTAAACGAATTCAAGTATTTTTATTTTTATATTTTTATTTGTTATAATACTATTTATGAAAAAATCGGTATCCAGTAAGTCCCTTAGGCAAGTAAAAAAAATTAAGTATGCAATTTTTGACCTCTGAGCTATCGATTCTAGATCGTTCATTCATCTATTATGTAATGTAGTTTTTATTTGATTAAATAATTTGTTGAATCAAGTTGAATCAATCATATTTTTTATTTTTTAAGTTAATTTATTATTGTTCAGAAACATTAAAAGTTCGTCAATTTCGCGCTTGTCATGATCTTAAACCTCAAATTTCTTCATTTCTCAAGTCTTTATAAAAAATCATTCAGAGGTAAAGTCAAAGAAAATCAATAGAATGAGGCATCAGAAAAATTTTAAATATTCTTAAGCTTACTCAACTATTCATAATCAAATTGGTAAAGCAAGCAGAATAGTTATTTGGAATTTTGTATCTTAGTTAGGTTCTCCCGAAAAAAATGAAGCTTTCATTCGGTAAATGTTCAATTTATATTATATTAACGATCATATTCTATTAAGCTCGTAATTACTGGAGATAAAATATAGATCCTTTCAGATAATATAAAGAAAAAAGTTAATTGCACTAACAATACTAAATTAGTTGTTGCGAATTTTACGCAAGCCGGATTAACACCATGAAAAGATTCTTTTTAATCTTTGATTAGTGATTTGATTTCCTGGATTAATTGCCTCGAGTACAAAAATTTGAACAATCTTGAATGCAGAATTTTCACTGTTTATATCAGGAATGAAACTAGACAAGTTAGAGCTACATATAAAGATGATAAAGCTTCTCAAAGCCCTAATGATCGTTAAAAATGAGGACTGAGAACTTATCCTTTGAGGTTTAGAACAATAAAAGTGAAGGTATTACAATAGTATATTCCTATCTCATGAAAAAGGATACAAAGAAAAAGAAAAAAATTAATCAATTGAGTGGGAAAAATAAAGGAGATTGGCATGTTTCAAGAACATCAGAAATTTTTAAGGTTGTAAAATAAAGTAGTTCAAAGCTCACACAGCTAAAACTGATAATGTTCAGGAAAATGGGCTGTTCATAGAGCTAATTTACATTTAGGGTACTAAGATTGGTCACAAGTTCCAGCACACGCTTCAGAAAACAATACAAGAGTGCAGTGCGAAAGGCTGACAAGCACTTCTGGTCTAAATTTTGTTAGATGTTAAACGAGAAATATAAGATTCATCTATAAATCAATACAGTTGCTAGTGATGAATCCAGTTAAGAATAATAAGGACGAAATATTAGAAATCGAAGCAGTCAATGAACAACGAGAGCTCAGAACTCTGCCTGAGCACAGGCATACTAAAGCACTGACAAAATAAGCAATAATACTTCCCAAATAATGGAAATATTGGTTTAGAGATGGCTCCGTATGCTCGGTAAGGCCTGAGCTAGTATCTATGGGAAAAAGTATAACACTGTTGATATGTTATGTAATCTTATTAGAGGCTGAACTAGTATTAATTGTAATTTTAGCTCAAAATTATCGTTAATTTACGAACAGATGGTGATATCTTAATTTACTCGGTCAATTAGTTCTCCAGCTTAGGCACCAGGAAATAATTAGGATTGAGCTTTGACTTATTACGCAATTTTTAATTGATCTCAATAGGTGTAATATCAGATCCGAAGAAATAAAGACAGCTGAGAAACACAGCATCCGAACTGATCACGAATACTGTTTCTTTGGAGAATAATTGTAAACCCTTTGGTAAGGTAAAGTAGTAAGCGGGGTTTTCTTTCAGGAAGATTCTTTATAGCTGAACAGGAGGTTCAGAATATGTTTCACGTAGACATTCTAACATTATGGGGTGTCTATAGTTGTCTCAGTCCATATTTTTTTAGTGCTACTATTACTACTACAACTACTAATAAAAATAATAAAGTCTATTTTTAAGTTTCTGTTTCTTACGAATTTATTAAAAACATCATAATTAGGAGTAATACTTTTTATTGTTTCAACATTAGAAATGCTTACCGTATTTAACAAAAGGTTTCAGTAAGGAGAATCATAAACTAAAGATTGGTCTTTTTTAATTAAATGTAAAAGAATAAAACATATTTCGGCTCTCGAAATATTATTCATAAATCACTTTTTTAATTAGGACAAACTAAGCAATGACTATAAGATAAAAATTCATAGTGAAAGCTTAGAATACTTCTAAGTTTTTACTGTTCAGTTTTTCTTTAAAAAACAGATTAGCTTATTAAATATCAAATAAGCGTTTGGACGAAGAAAAGAGCTTTAATTGAAAACTTGAAAAGTTTCTTTCGTAATCTGTGCCTATGGAGTAAAAGATTTAGAGAAGATAAAATTCTATAAATCGATGATAAATCAGTTTAGATTCATAATTTCAATAGGAAGAGAGAAATGATGCTTACTGTTATTTGTGTCTTTTTTATGCATACGTCATCTTTCGCGATTAAATATTACGTGCATCGCAATTGCATCTGCATGCTTTCCACTAGCCTACCATGAAAATGTACATATATAGAATAAAGAGCAGAAAATATTTCTTAGGATAGCTTGTTCCTAAATAGAAACTTCTGACATTTCATTGATGAAAATGCTGACTTGAAAGATAAATCTCGAAAACGAATTTGATTAATTCGTGAAGATAGAAATCGATTCGCACGCCTGCTACTCGAAAGCAAAAAGAAACCGATCAATATTTTGCGGTTTTTTTTCTAAATTCCATAAACACATATTGATAAAAATGTAGCTGGCATATGAAAGAAGGAAAAAGTTCAGTAGGATCATTTATTTTTTTACGGAGCCTGGCTCGATCTTTGCGAAGGAGGAGGCGGTACATAACGGAATAGTGGTGCAATCGCCGAAGAAGCCCGCGATCGCGAAAGGCAAAAAGGAAACGCGGCGATCGAGCGTGAGAGACGGAAAAAGGATACAGGGAGAGGCGTGAAGAGGAAGAGGACGAGAGCGTGGACTAGACAGTAGGTAACAGCAGCAGGAGGTGGCGGGTGTGACGGTGACGTGGAGTAGAATACGCAAAGACGGTGGGAGGGAATGAGCGAGCGAGAGGGTGAGAGGAGGGGGGGGGCGCGATGCTCGGGAGATAAAAAGTAGTGTAACTGTCGACGCGCACTTTTTGCCGACGCGTCACATCCGGCCATCCGTCCAGTACTTAGCCAGCTCGCGGGTGGAAAGAGCGTGTTTACTCAAGTAGATCATCGATAATCGCCCGAGTTGCGAACTTGGCTCGCCGAGCGAAAACTTTCGCGATGTGTCGAGCTTCATATATATACATATATAGATCTGTATAGTCCCATGCATCTCCACGGGAAAGAGAGTATGAAAGTGGGGCATCCCCTCTTCTCCCTGTCTCTCTTCCTCTCTTTCGATTGTGTCGCGCAATTGGTGTCGAGCGGTTTTATCTTGCGCCGGGAGCGTGCGATGTGCGCGAGAGCCGACCAGCCTGCTCCACATTGTCCCTCGTTCCTTCAACAGCCTGTGCTAGGGGGCTTTTTGTCTCCGGGATTTGAGCGTCGAACGTTCGAGGAAAAGCATCGCCGGAGAAGATGTTTTAAGAATCGAGCATGATTGCGGATGGTGAAGAGAGAGAGAGAGAGAGAGAGAGAGAGAGAGAGAGAGAGAGAGAAAGAGATGGAAATTGCTAATTGTCTGAGAATATTCGCCGAGATTTCTTTTGACGTTTTTTTTGTCGCGACGCATAGCCATCCTCGAACAAACCTTAATGTCAGCTGTAGCCGGTTCACTTGCTTTTCTCGCATCGCACCGCGAGCGAAAAAATTAGATTCCGCTACTTTGACCGTGAGATTTTGCAAAATGCGTATTTATATATCATTATATTAGCCATAAGTGGCTGAACCGGCGAACCATTGATACAGGAAAAAGGGATGATTGCAGGGGAGATCAAGAGGGAGAGAGAGAGAGAGAGAGAGAGAGAGAGAGAGAGAGAGAGAGCGAAGCATACATTCCTCCGATACGTAGATGTTAAACGTTGCTTAAGTAAGAACTATAAACCATAAGGAAACAGGGAGTGGAGAAGATGGCAGACGTTCGAAATCGCTTCTTAAGGTGCGCCATTAAACGTTACTCGAAGATGCCTCTATTTATCCCCTAGTGTTAATTCGCATTGCCTTGGCAACGCCAGCGAGTATAGAAAGCAGAATTGTTAGGATTTTTCTTTGAAAGAAAATAATTTTAAAAGCCCAGGATACGTTTTTTCAATTGAATTGAAATTGAAGCATTAATTATCTTCCTTATATTGCACAATGACTAAAATAGTTTCATTTTTATTCTAACAAATATATATTATAAATGGGTTTTAGATTATGTTATATTTGAATTGCAATTTAAGCTGCAGTCAGTAAATATTCCATTTGTCGTAAGAGTATAATTAATGAGTTATAATACAAGAAATATAATTATTGCAATGTTAGTGAAATTTATTTTGGAAATGAATCTTCACCCAAATGTATAAGAAGATCGAATGTAAAAATCAGAAAGAGCGCTCTTTAAATTATTTTTTGATATTTTTTTTATCAAACTTTATATTTAATAATTAATATTTCATTTAGAATTGGAATAATCAGAGATATATAATATGAAATAGTAATTATTTTAATTTTGAATTTATTATATAGAGAAAGATAATGCTTGATAATTTAGTGCCAACATTTAATTAGCGCTAGTTTTGTTCATTTCGGGAACGACGTCGAAAGAGATTATGGAAACTATCGTCTCGAAGAAGGTATATATATATATACATACCCAAAGCAATTGGGTAGTCGCTGTTGTTCAGTCGCTATATTAAGCGACCCAGGATTGCCGGGCGGATGTGGCGAATTCAACCAAGAATTACACCAGCGAGCATTCCAAGAGGCCCGAGCGCACGTCGTGCGCGGCGATCGACGTCTCCTATTCGGTCGCTTTAAAAATTCATTAGGCGGTGCGCAAAAATAGACTGCACCCCGCGAGCTTTTCGGAATATTAGATTTCGCGGGCCACTTCATTCACGCGGATTCGCGCGATCGCTCGGCTAACGAGGCGACACATATCCGATAAAAGAGGAAGTCCTATATAACAACGACTATTGATTGCAAGACTGACTTACAAGTCCGGGATTTCGATGATATTCATTCAAGAATTTTCCGTTTATTATAATAATTATTTGGAATTTGCGTGACTCGCGTATGCGAACAGGATGTATTTTAAATAATAGATATAAATCTGTAATACGCGCACAGATCACAATGACATTTTTTTTAAGTATTGCAGCTCTTTTGAAAGTTTCGTTAAAAAACCAGAGTGAAATGAATTAAGGGTTGATTTAATATGCTTTAGAGTTCGACAGGCGATGAAGAAGACAAAATGCTTTCAAATTTTAGGCAGGTAGTAAATTAAAATAACCTTCTACAGTTCGATATATGTATGGGAAAATCCAACCTACTTTCGGACTTACGTCAAAAAACTCATTGGGACAACAAAAAATCAATTTTGTATTCGAAGCCGATGAACGTATAAATATGAAATACAAATTGCTTGAAAATATTATGTATTGCTATTATGTACGTAACTTCTTTCAGGACGTGTTCACTAAGCTTTTGTTTACAATATTGTAAACTATCATAAATAGTCAATATAATATAATATAGGTCGAATATAAGAGATTCTGCAACTGGCTAAATTCAATAAAGTAATTAAATAAATAACGATGATATTTGCAGTAACTTATGTATTATATTTTGGATTATACCATAGTTCGAGATCATTCTTCATTCAAAAGTTTTTCTTCATTCCGTTCTTCAATTTTCAACATTTTCGTTAAAAATCATACTGTCGAAAAAATTTTTTTATTCCCTTACAAATTGTGTTTCTTTAAGCATATTGATTGTTGATCGCCAAATATCTTCTTTTATTTCTATAAAAAACATTGAAATAACTTCCATTACGTATGGAAGTCCAAAAGATTATGATAGAAAATATATAACAAAGAAATTTCAATAAAAAAGTAGGAGTATTTTTTTAGTACATATTCTTTAAATAATATTAGTGGCAAGGATTATGAGAAGGATTGAAAAATACATTAAAAACTTATCAAATTTAAAAAAAATATTATAAGTTACAATTAAGTTTAGTATATTTCATCATGTTTCTCGTAAGAACATGAATCATCAATATTAATATGCTCCGTAATACATATATATGTAATTACATCATTTTGAATTTCAATTTTCTAAAAAACATTTGTGTATAAATAATTATCCTGGTGCGAACATTGTAACTTTAATCGAACGTTAATTGACATAAATTTTAAAATTAAAAATAATTTTGAGAGAACTTTGTCTCATATTGAGTAAATTATTCTATGGTAAAAATTGGTTATTATAAGTTATATCTAATACGAATAAAGAAAATCAAAAGGAAATTCATCTTTATTTCGTATTTTAGAAAATAGTTTTTTAAACGTCAGAACTTGATGAAAGGTTGTTGGTTTGTTCATGGTTAAAGCCGGAATCGCAGATATTATTAGCTTTTACCTAATTTTGTAATATAAGTAATTTTTACTAAAATAGATCGCATACTTATTTTTTTGTTTTTTTTTTTTTTAATAAAAACATCACGTTCTGCTATTAAAATATTTTGTTTGAGTTGTCACGATTGCTTTCGTACATATTGCTAACGAAACTCATATTATAATTAATCATTCACATATATATATATATATATATATATATATATATATATATATTTACATATAATGTGAAATGACATTAACCGGTTTTTCTGGAATCTCAATCGAACAAACTATCCATAGTGATAACCACCGGTCCGCTTCTGAGAAAAGAACGCGGTAATCGTTCATTTTGAATAAGAACGTTTTTTACAGCATTGAAATTGCACGTGCCTATAAAGAGCAGAAAATTCCCCAGAGCGCGACACTCGCGGGTGCGGGCGCGCAGGGCAGTTGTTTTAACGACGAGCATCGGGCCTGTCCCGACGCGTGCAACGTGCAAGACTGGCGGCAGAGGTTTTACAGCTCGTATCTATATACAATATACATGCAGATAGTAGTTCTCCTGCCCTCCCCTTTCTTCCTTCTTCTTTCTTCTCGCCACCATAATGTACAGCGCATCCCGCGCGAACTCCGCGTACTATCTCGGCGGCCCGGCCGGGGCGTGTGCATGATATCGACTATCCGCACGACGCGCGGCGCTGAATAGCGTCTCAATCTTCGCGAAACGATCTCTCGGCCTCGGCTCGTCCATAAACAAACTCGCGAGCGGCGCGCGCCGAGGAGGATGCACACGCTCACACTAACCCACAGAGTATAAATACTACGTATACCCAATATGGACACACGCTCGGCTCGCCGTTGCCGTGCCGCCCGATCTATAAAGTCACCCCGAACGATAAATTCACCGAAGGGTGGGTGGGATGGGGGAATAAAATGGATCTCGACTAATTGTGGGAGAGATGCACGACTCACTCGTTTTTCCGTCGGTCGGGCTGTAATAATGCGGAGCAGCCGCGGTCGGGTCCCGCGTGCCACCGCACCAGTGCTCCTTCCGTGCAGGCTCCCTTATATATCAATATCTACATATAGTGTAGAAAATGGAACCCACCGATGGTGGGGCGGAGAAATTTCAAAGATTCGTGCATATATATATATATGTATATATATATATATATATATATATATACACAACGCGAAACCTCCTGGAGATCGACTGCACGTTGCTCGCTGCACGGTTTGAACGTTCGGGAATGATGCCCGGCGCGAACTTTGAACTTCCGACATCTATATGTGTACGTGTGTGTGTGTGTGTGTGTGTGTTGTGTCGGTGTTGATGTGGTATAGTAGTGGTGTACGTTGTATCAATATATGTACGTATGTAAGTGTATATATATATATATATATATATATATATATATATATATATAGATGGATAGATAGATAGATATTTGTATATACAAGTCGCAGCCGTGCGATGTCGAGGATACATATATTTCGTTTATCTCAATCCGAGATATTCGCGGGCCTCGCGAAAATTAATCGGTTATTTTACGTTCGCGTGCCGGACAGATATGGGTCCGGGAGATAGCCAATAAATAAGGCCTCCTCGCTTTTCTTCTTGATAGATTTATTTTAATGGGGGCAGAGCTCGGGTTTCGATCGAGTTTTGATCGGCTTTTAGCCTATAGATATCTCCGAGCTGGACTGATGTTTCGACAATCTACGATATAAATATATGTATATCTATATAGAGGTAGTTCTTGGAAAGTGAACAGAGTTATTGTTAAATCCTTATTAATGAAATGAATGAAGATATAGAGGTAGCTAATTTCTATTACACTCTACACTCGTTATAAAAGGCATATATGGCTCTCGTTCGACTATAAATATATAAACCATTCCAACAACTTAAAAATCCTCGTCGCACTTTTTGTATCTCTAAAAAAATAATATATGATTACATATTTGAGGACAAGTTTATTTCAGCTGATTTTTCAACCCACTTATATGAATATTTTTGAAAACCGAAAGATTTTTTGAAAGCATGTAAATTTTTCTAACGTTCCAATTTACAAAAATATTAGTTCTTCGCCAAAAACCGTTGGAATTGTGCCAATCCCACGTAAGTGAGCAAGGTTAAAAGTAAACTTTCTGCTTGTGTGAGTAGCTTTGATAGAAAATGAAAGATTGCAAAATTCTTGTGTTCATTGAATAGTATATTGATCAGTCCTTCGTAAAAATGAAAAATAATAAATTTGAATTCGCAAGATTAATAAAAATAGAGATTAATACTTTTGAAGAGCATGCACAAGTCCCTGTGCATTGTGTAGATAATTTATCAAGAAGAAACGAAGGGAGAGAGAAGCGATGGGTTGCGGAGGGGGTGTGGGAGAGAAAGAGAGGGACGAAAGCAACAGATTCAACGTTTACACAACATCTCGCCTCCCGGCAGAGGGTCCCTTTCGCGTATCGGCGTCAAAGCAATCTCATCGACGGCACGAAATTTCACGGCACACTACCAGACGGATGAGTGAAGTAAGACAATCCGAAAGACTCCGGGAGAGCGGGAGAGAGAGAGAGAGAGAGAGAGAGAGAGAGAGAGAGAGTTACCTATTCTCATCTCCCGATACCTATAGCTCACTACAGACTGTATTGCATCATCGGCGTGGATCGGCTCCCCTTTTTCTCTCTGCTTCTTTACTCACTTGAAGCACATACATATAATACATACAGATCGCAACACCGTGCAGCATCCGCGGCAATACACACACACACACACACACACACACACACACACACACACACACACACACACACACACACATATATATATATATATATATATATATATATATATAATCGTGGTGGTTCGTAGAGCACCGCCTTGGCCACGGCGGGTCGCACGATCTCCGAGATCCTCGCATCTTTTAACGAGAATAGGGAGCCGCGCGCATGATGCGGCTATACCCCGCGTGTGTATGTATGTATATAAATATCGGGTAACCGAAGATACAGAATTATATAGGTATATGAGAAGCTCCCTAGCACAAAGGTTCATATTTTGGTATTAACGTCGACAGGTAGAGAGAGTAGGTGACGTCTCTCTTTGGCGAGTTTACACGATGGTGTCCGATGGGCATAGCGCGCAGCGGGACGCGCGCTCCCTCGCCACTGGGTTGTCAGTGACGAGAGTTTCGATAGGTATTTCACACCTCGTTAGATGGTGAAAATTTCCGATATATGCTTAAGGATCGGTATTTATACGCCTCGGTCTTCAGTATTAATACCCTTCGGTATTATTATTAATAACAGAATAAAAATTTTTTTAATTAATTGTTTCTAACAATTCAACTTATGCTGTAGGTAACGATCATTAACAATAATAAATAAATTTATTATCATTTTTTAAAAATAAATCTTTACCTCTTTAATGCTAACAATAATCAAGAAAAATTTTACAACCGCGTAAATGTCAGATTTCAGAAAAACAAAGAGAAGACGCATTTGAATAAGAGTTACGTGAATAAGATTATCCTGCGCGCGCGTTCATATAAATCTAACTCGATTTAATATGCCTCTTATGTATACAAACTTAGAAAAATCAGTGCTGGCGCTGTTGCCGATGCTAAGAAGAAGGATGCTACGTAGATGTTGCGTCGGAGCAAGAGCGATCGGGTCGTGTGCAAAAAAAAAGAGAGGGCACGCGAGCTCCCGAACTTCGCTGCCTCGCCCCCCCCCCCTCGAACTTCCGAGAAGCGTAACCGTCGAACACTTCCCCTTACACCTTCTTTACCTCGGATATGCCAGAAATATACTCGTTTTTTCTAATAAAAATATTATATAAGTCTCTATGTTTTTTCGGTTGCTGAATTCAAATTCAATGTTTTGTCAAGTAATACAGTTTTCCATATTTATAAAAAATTTTGAGAAAGAAATCGTAATTTAGAATATTGAAGTTCATGGATTTGAAATGTTTGTTGAGTAGATGAGATTGGTTTTGGTGGGTTTAGAATTTCAATATAGATTTCAAACTTGTTAATTATGCCAGTACATTGCATCTATGGAATTTGTCGGAGGTGCAAAGACAAAAAAATTCTGATGTGTAGTGCGCAATGCTCAGTGAGTTGGACTTTAGCATATTGAATAGAACGTAAATATAGAATATTGTTAACTATCTTCCGCAGCTTTAATTTTCTGCCTTTGTGGTCCTGCATAATTATAGTAATTTTTTCGCCATTCGTTTAGAATATCTGGAAAAAAATTTTCTTGGAGTAGTTGATTACCTAGATTGATCAATAGATTGCAAATTAATGTAATAATTGTTGGTTCATACATATTATTCATAATTTTAATTGATAAAAATGAATTTTAAATTACTATTGTTCTACTGACATCTTCGCTCGCACCCGTATTATACTACTCCATTTGATCCTTTATTGTAGTACAATGATTCCGTGCAGAAATATACTCGGTATATCCCTAGTTCGGGCTAAATCCTAGTCAGTATTACTGATGATTTCCTCATGTAGGTAAATCTCGCCAGATCCGAGTTAGATTTCCCTTCGATCACCTAATAATCATCTTATATTAATTATTACTTTCTCGAATTTATTCAGATTTCCTTATCTTTTATTGATGTTAGAAAGAAATACGTGCTTTCTATAGTCAAAATTTTACAAGTAGAAAACTTAAGGAAATTATCAGGCTTTCTATCTTGGATCTAGTCAGATTTCCTTAACTTCTCCCTATTTTGGAAAGAATGGCGTTTTTCTACGCGGAATCTGCCAAGTAGGAGAATTCAGGAAATGGTTAGACTTTCTATTTGGATTCTCGTTAGATTTCCTCAACTTTTTCTAATATTGGAAAGAACGACGTCTTTTCTAATCAAGACCTTATGTGTACGAAAATTATATATATATATATATATATATATATATATATATATATATATATATATATATAGTATATAAACACCCACAGATCTTTCCAAGATGGGAAAGAATTTAAAAAATTGATTTACTATGTATGTTTTATCTTGTGTTTATAAAATTATTATATTATCTTAAGTGCTTCTCGGTCATATGCAAACTATAGTATAGTAATCGCATATTGCGTTTGAGCACAGTGCATAATGCCTAAGCTTGCGAATCGTAGGGTCGTGGGTCCGATACTCAGCGGAGGTCGGAATTTTTTTCATCGAATAAAATATTATATGTTCAGCAGAGGTGTTGAACATTAAAATTTACAATAATAGTGTATAAAAAATATATTAATAATTATTAATTGTTATTGTAAATCGTAATACGTGTAATAGTCATATAGAAAATAATTTATGAATGCTAATTAAATGGTACGCGTCACCTAAATACGTAAATATATTTTTTTATTTTAAATAAATAAATATTAAAGAGTCAAAAAATTATTCACTTAATCGAGGAAAGAAAATTAGAATAATTTATTATTGGCTTAATTTCTAGATTTTCTGACTAGATTTTATCTAATTTCTAGCTTGGTATACCTCCCAAAATCTAAACTCGTTCCCTATTAAAAATGCTATTAAAAGTGGGACAAATCGGAACTAGGATCCGACTAGATTTCCCTTCTGGGTCCGAACATTTGATAAGGAAAACTCACCCGATACTAGTTAGATTCGAGAATAAATTTCTACACGGGGATATGACATTTGTATAAAGTGGATACGGTGTGATGTGAGAAAATGTTTTTTTTTGAGAAAACTATGTATTTTGGTACCGATTTGGAGGAAATAAACTATAGTGCAAGTTCGAAAGTTCTAAGTCACCTATACCTACAAGGATACATTGTGTGTGAGACTTCATCAATGCCAAGATTAGTTTTGACATATTATGCGGTTCCATATCTACCAAGAGTGGAGACACAAGTATATTGGCAAGATTTTTCACTACAAGTGTAAAAATTTTGATATTTCTACACTGCATTTTTTCAAAATTTCAAACCTGTAATACGATAGAAATCTACAACTTGTTGCAATACTACTAAGTTTTTACAAATTATATACAAAGCATATTTTTACATATAATTTCAGAAATCCGTTAGAGCTTTAATAGGTGGAGAGGCTAATAAAAATATAACAAATTGAATTCATGGAAAATACTTATTTTAAGTAAGAGAGTATCGTCTTCGTAATTCATAATCGTTTTAGGACCTAAGATTGTACTCGATTCATTTTTCATATATTCAGTGATTTTTCTCTCAATCTGAATGGTGAACTTCGTCACCAAAATATCCTCGCCTCCATTCGTGAGATGTTTTTCGTTCGGTAAAAATCTAAAAGAATTATAGACTTATTGCGAGAATGCGGTGAACAGTATCCTTGAATGTTGGGCCAACAATCATCTAAGCAAACGAAAGAGTTACCTCCGCCGTTGCCCGAGCACATATACAGATACATAGAGAAGAACGCCTCTTCGTGCACATGCACGCATACCTGCATTTATATAGACTCTCCAAGTCGCAACGCAAATGCCTGCGATGCGCGCAAGCACGTATGCATGAATATACACATCGCATACATCCTCCCATCGCGAGTCGAGCAGCGCGCAAAACACACGTCGTGCCTCGACCTCCCCGGTGCGCGCGGCCTGGGTAATTTTCAGGCTCTCACCGCGTCCTCCCGCCCCCTCCCCCCGTTGCCCCTGAGCAATGTGCACGCGTATGTAGAGTTCCAGTTATCGGGACCAGGGCCAATTACATTATGACCGGTATCGATCAATTTTCCGTGCCCGAGTTGATTGCCGGTATATGCACGAGCACTGCCGCAACAACGCGTGATCAGTAGCTTCTCGCTGGTCTTCTTCGCCCGCCCCACCGCGCGAACGGAAATTTTCGCGTTATTGCGATCGGTGCCTTTTTTTTCGCTCTCTCGTGCGCCGTGGTATGCGGCTTTAATAACTGACGCGCGGCGTCGTTGCCTGGCGATGTACATAATGAAATTTGGAAAAGCGAATGGATCGTTGATGCGAATTTTTCGAAAGTTGAGCGTGCAGCTATTTTCAAAGGGAGAGTTTGACGTAATGCTTCCATTGGTAGACTTCTTATACTTCTTTTCATTTCGAGGCACAATATAAGTCTTCGACGAAAAAAATTTTTTACTCACCCTTTTACGATCATGGCTGCGGATTGAAAAATGTTTAATAGCTACCACGTGAACATCTATATATGTTGGAATTTTAAAAACGTAATTAACTTTTCCGATGTAAAATAGCAGAAATATAATCTAGTAGAATTAATATTTTTCTACCAAGAAGTGTCCAGTTTAATATTAAACTGTTCAAGAATTGGTCATTACTCGTGGCTAACTTTCTTACCGAAATGAAACGCTGTTTCGCATTAATTTACGACAATTAAAAATGTCGAGTAAAAAGCAATTATTGGACATTTATAACTTTTAGTAATGGATAAGAAGACGACCAACCAGGTTTTTTTTAGGTTTTTTCAGCTTCCGAACTATAAATGGACCCTAAAAAGTTCTCATTCGTTTTCGTTTAGAGTTAATTTGTGGTTAAGAGTTTCTCAACCTATTTTAAAGCCATTAGTTGTACATTAAAATATGCCAGATTATTTTTCACCTCGAATTTCGGCCAGCTATCGGGAATTATTAGTCCATTTGCACCTAGAAATTTTTCGAGCATTAAAAATAGCGATAACTTGGTTTTGATAGCATTAAACGTGTTCAGATTTCTAAAAAATCTTTTTTTAACGCTAATTAAAGTATTCTTTGTCGCAGATAAAACACGATCAGAATTAAATTTAACGATATGTACAGAAATAATTATTTAAATCAAAAACAAAGACAAAAAAAGGAAGCTTCGCACAAAATAATTGCAATAATTACAAAGCTCCCATCGTAACTCGTCAATGAAGTTTACTAGGGGCAGTAAAAACTACTTCACTATGTCTGTATATATATTATGTATATATTATGTAGATATGTATGTATATATAGAATATCTATATAGAAGTCACGGAAACGTCCTTAAAAAAAGGGAATACTAAACGAATTCAGTGACGTTGCCCATTAGAAAAGTCACCGCCTGAACTCCTCCGCCTCTCCGCGTCTAATCACTTGCGCGACCGAGCGAAGAGTTCGCAACCGAGGGCGACGAATCAATTTAAGGTTGCAAATAGAATCGCGCGATCGCGGAAAGACAAGACGGACGAAGAAGACCGCAGAGAAGATATCGCGCGCGAGAGAAGGACGCCGCTGGCAAGCCGTGTGGCAGGGAAGTGCGCGGTGAAGGGGAACTGGGGTGGGCGGGGAGAT